>OY728148.1:1452290059-1452776835 GCA_963277665.1 Viscum album
ATGAATGAAATGTTCAAGTAGTATACATTTTATAACTTAGACAGATTTCGAGAAAAAATTTCATTATAAGGGGGTATAATGTAACACTCCAATATTTTATGAGATAGATTATATTTAATTTCATTAATGTAGTGTGTTTTATGCTACACCAAGATTATCTTGATCTATACGCAACATTGTATATTCATCCAATGTACGCAATACTATTCTTGGCTTGTGTTACACAAAATTACAAGGTCTTTTGATAAATTCATTTCACCTAACACAAATTATATATTTTATCTGATTTAAAATATAAATAGGTTTGGATTATGTTATACGATACACAAAAGGAATATTTCACAAAACCCAACACTGTATTGGATGACATTACATGTAAGAGAGACCATCCTATATAGCTTTCATTGTACACAATACCGAGTTTCGCTAAACAACAATATACTATTGAAATATTTTTATTTAATAGGATATAAACTAGAAGTTATTAAAATTATTAACCGAATTTTTAATTTTATATTAAATTAAAATTCATTTTATGTATTTTCTAGAACACTATATAGAAACAAATTCATTTTTCAGATAAAATGATCATTTTTCAAAAAATGTAGTTTTACCGCCTTTCAATTGTGAAGCCATTTTAAATCTAGTTTTACATTATTATAAGTTATATTTGACATAATAAACCTATTATTTATAATAGGGATATCAAAATTGACTTTGGTTAATTTTTTGGTATTTTTTATGATAAAATTTATTTTTTAATGAACAGTGAAAAAATATAGTATTTTAATTCAAAACTGCCTTTTCATCTAATTTATTTATATAGTTAAGTTATATTTTTAATTGGTTATAAAGTGTAATTGGATTAATTTTTTATAAATTAATATAATTATTTTTTCTTTTTAAGTATTTTCACATTGAAATTAGATATAAACATATATTAATATTTTTATGGGTTTTACTTTAAAAAACCCCATTTTCTTGTTTAGATAATGGGAGTTAATTTTAAATCAATCACTAAAACTTATGTGTTTTGAGTTTTGAAAAATTTATTCCATATTTGGAATCCATAGTTCCAAATTATTTTAATAGGTTAATTTTATTTTTTTGGATATTATTAATAATAACTGCTGAAATTTTTATTTACCACGGTTAAAGGTAAATCGAGTAAATTAGTGTAACAAACTATATGAGAAAGATTATATAATTACCCTAGCACCTGAAAAATCATATTGGATAAATGGACATTGAATAATATCACCTAAGAGTCTAAATTAAATCATTTAATTGACTTTGTTCCAAGAAAATCATGTAATTATAATTAAAAAAATAAAAGTGAAAACATGTCACTCTCATATTTGTTATAAGTATAATAATTTTAATCTAGTGATAAAACTGATAAAATGTAAATATTAAATAGTCTCCAAAAATATAATACAATTATCTACATCATACTAATTTACATAGATTGTTTAGAGAATAAATAATTACCATTAATGATGACACAATAATGATGTAGAAATTATTTTATTAATAGAAATATCAAATAAATGATTTAAAAAATATTAAAATAAATATAATATAAATTAATTAATGTTTTCCATGAATTTTATAGGTGTCTAGGAAAATTTATGAGTGTATTAAATATTTTAATTATAATTTAAATGATTTTTGTATTTTAGTTAATGTCAAATAACTGAATAGTTTCAAAATTGACCCTAGTGATATTTTATATAAAAAATGTTTTATTAAATTATTTAAAAATCACAAAAATATTTAAAAATTACAAATTGAAAATTATATGGTCCAGAATTTCAGAAATTATTCAATTATGGAAAATTTAAAATGCATGAGTCAATATTTATGACCATTTATTATTTAGAATATTATTACCCCAATAAAAACTAAATAGATTAAATAAGGAAAAATCTAAATGATAAGGTTTAAAATAAAATAAAAACAATAAGAAATTTTATTGGTTGATATTATTTCTACCCATACACATTTTATATCTTAATTAAATGAGTTTGGGACCATTATAAATTGATAATAAATTTATAATAAATAAATATTTCAAGACATTCCTAAAGTTCCCATCCTCCCTCTTTTAAAAGGACACCACATATACCCACTTACTAACATCTTTCAAACCCTTTTAATCATCCAAAATTTACTAAAATAATCTCCCAATATCCTTAAATTCTTCTTATATGCCTAAATTTGAGCAAAATTCCATCCTTGTGAGACCTTTTGTGAAAATCAAAAGGAGATACTCAAAACAAGGTAATTGTTTTATCACATTTTTTCAAAATTATTTTCTTATTCAAAATCCTTTTATTATGTAGTTATTATAATAAAATAATAAATAAAGTATCACATACATGATTATATGTTATTATAATTATTTTACAACCTTATACCTCCTTTTATCCATCCTACATATAACAATATCACAATGTGTGCGTACGTACGACTTACCGTCTCCACGCCGTGGTGTAATTTTTTATTCAAAAATACATAATTTGGAGGTGTATAATGATGAGTATATTGGATTTAAATAATTAATATAAAATTATATTTATACTTTATAATTAATATATAGTCCAATTCTATACCATTTAACAATTAAGTGAATGATTTCGTCGCTCAAGCGTACGTACGACTTACTGTCTCCACGACATGATGAGATTTATTCCCCAAATTACCCATTCAAGAATGATTATAATGTATATATAATAAATAAGAATTTAATATTTTAAATAAAAATTACACTTGATATTTGTACATATATATATATCATTTAATTTCTTCCATTCAAATCAATAAAGAAATAGAAGCAACATTCATGCATACGTACGATCTACTATTTCCATGAGTAGTGTCTTCCATTTCATTTAGCTATCTATTATATATATTTCTATACTAAATATTTCTAAAATATAAATAATTTCTGACATTTTGGACGTAATTAAATAATTATCTATGTGATAAGATCAAGAATAACAAGTCTAAATCCCCATGATAAATAAAACAATTATTACCCAAAATGTTGCATTAACATGGAATTGATAAATAAATGGGTTATATAAAGTCATAAGTGAATCATATATGATATCATATATGTTATTATTGTTTTGGTACAAGTTATTAATACATTTAAACCCACTATACCAGAGTTTCAAAGGCATATAGAAGAAATCAGATCTAATGTAAGGGATAGTTTTTCAATCTCATTATTGTTCAAGATTGTTTGTTCATAAGTATATACAGGGGTATATTTATCATCCTCATCCATGTTTCGTAAATATACACTATTATTTATTTTCTGATACTATTTTTAATATCAATTTTACCCATTGGTAAATTTTTATTAAACATTATGGATGAAATATTTATTTCTTTTTCTATACGAAGTACATTTTGACTTTTCTTGTAAAATTACAAGAAAAATTATTTTTTTAATTAAATGGAATGAAATGGTTTTTAAATCTTCATAAGACCTTTTCTCCAGCAATATTTCTCTACAAAATTTCAAGTTTATTTTCAACTAAATTCTTTTCATTTAAAATTTCATGGAATTTTTAAAAAAGAAAACGTTTTTAAGAAAAAGTATATTTTCCTCAAGAAATATGTTCAAGTGTTTTAAAACAATTATTTTCCATGAAATATGAAATAGGGTTATTTTTCTATCCCAATTATTAATTTGATTTAATGGTATTTATGATGTTATTATTTTTGTGAAATTCATTTATTTTATATGGATTATGATGGAAATATTCTTAGGAAATCCATTTTATTTCACGGGGTATTCTATGATTGGTGATTTATTTTTTTTGTTTAAAAGGTAAGAATTATTTCATTATGATATGTGTGGGAAAAATATCTCTCTCCAATTATTTGGGTAATGATTCATAACTCATGATATAGACATGGATGAAACAACAAGTAAATCTGGTCCAATAATACTGGGAGATAATGAAAAGAAAATCCAGTTCATTTATACTTGGCTGGAACAAAAAGTAAACCAAGTTTATTAATGTATATGGTATATTATGATGGTCTTGGATGAAATTCCTTGGTTGCTATGAAAATAATATTATATTCTTTTTTTCCACAATTTCTTGTTTTATGCCAATGCTATTTTTTCATGGTCAATGTTCCTTTGTGATATATGTCTTACGTACTACCAATACTTTTTTCATGACTCCTGGTTTTGATATTTAATCTTTATGTTCATGTTTTTACTTTCTATTGTTGCAGGTTTGTTTTACGTTCTCATTGTTTACACTCATTGGGAATTTGGGCTAACCATATTTATGTTTTTATTTCCTCATGATATAAATAATGGTTTTAGATTGGAAAACTAAAGGGGGTGATAGTTATAATATTTGTTGAAGATCTTTCACCATGTTAGAAGATTATATTCCATGTTTTAGAAAACACTAAACAAAAATAGTATTTAGGTGTCTGTCTGTGTAATGTATTAAGTATTCTACAAAAGTTATGTAATTTCCATGTATGTCATGCTTGGGTCTTTAAAAGAGAAGGGGTTATATAACTTTAGCGAATAATATTTTTTCATTTATGTTTATATTTAGAGTTTTTATATTATAACGAGGATATAAGTTTTAGGTTGATCGTAAGTTTAGAATATAAACCCTCCACACCTTTTTTTGAGGATTTTATAGATGAAATTTTAATGTGACTAAAGATATTTTTGGAAGGAACTTTTATTGTGTATAAGGTATATATTAACCTTATATCTATTATATAAATATTTTATTTGAATATTAATTATATTTTCAATTTTTAGACATAATATTTATTGTATGGATACCCTTTATGATTTATATGATATTTTATTTGAATCTAATTATGAGTTATTACATGTTTGGAGAAACAAAATGAAATGTGCTTGATAACCTGTGTAGTAAAAATTTACATTAATATTGAATATGTCAATTTTTTTAGGATTATTTTCACATTTTTAGAAATATTATAAGGATTATATTAATTTTTTTAAAATGGAAAACTCAGAAGCCAGGTGACAACTTGTCGCATCTGGAAAGGTTGTGAGGCTAGAATTCTCATCTTAAAGGTGAAAATGGAAAATATACTACCAAGAGCCTATGTGATGTCCTAGTTAGTAAAAAAATATTTTTAATTATTTTAACTAGTTGATTGATAAAATTCATTTTAATTTTTGGAACATATGTTTTATCACATAGATAATCGTTGTATTTTAATTCGATTTGGTGATAAGTGATTAACATTATTTAAAATTATTTCCTATAATTTGGGAACCTTATATGATTATGGTAAATGTCATATGATGTTTTTTTATTTATAGAACAAAGGATTAATTGTATTTTTAAGGTATATGTGTTTTTATTGTGGATTTACCGAAATTTTGGTTATCTATATAAATAATTAGCATATCATGGAGAATATATGTTTATGGCATATACATTTTGGGAGATAAAAACCAAATTTCTCATGGAAGATGATGTGATGAAATAATCATGATTTTTGGTATTTAATTATATTATTTATTATTTTCAGTGTTGTTTAGTATAATTATTTATTGAATAATCTATGTTGAACTATGGATATTACTATTGAATTTCAGAGATTTAAATAGTTTTCTTTATATTATGTTTTAATTTTCTTGGAATCATATTATCATTATCTATCAATTTTTTTAGTGGTTAATGTATAAATATGGGTTGAATAGCTTGTAATACATTTTTTTGGGATTGTGTGATCGATTAGAAATTTATTCTACTACTTCAAGACTAAAAATTTCTTCTTGAATACCTATCCTTTGGAGAAAAATATGAGATTGTGGTATAGAATGATTAATGGATGAAATTATACTTTTCATGTAATTATATTTCTATATGTTCCTATTCTATATGGTAAAGGAATTCCTGAACTCTATAAAAAGTATTTTAAGACAAAAAATTTCCCATTATCCTTCAATTTTAAGGAATTGATTTCCCTTTCCACATATATGGTTTACAATTACATGATTTTTATCTGTTTCAAGATCATTTAATTTCATCTGATTAATGATATCTAGAAATTAATTTTTTTCCATGTATATATATTCACATTCATCTAATGTTATTATATTTTTAAATATATAATGTTTAGTCCTATATGTCCTTTGTACATCCCTTTATCTCTTTTTATGAGAATTCTTTATTAACACTTTTTACAATATGGGTTACTAAAAAAAATTTCCATTTTCAAACCATGGATTATTGAGAAAAAGTTCATACTGTGAGGAAACAAATTATTGGTGGGGGGGTTGTAAAACTATGATATTATAGAAAATATTTCACTCTAATCCATTTCATTTCTTCTATAGCTTGTGTTACTTGCAACATCAACAATAAATGAACCACGATTTACTCTTAAAGAATTATAATTTAATATAATAAATATAAACAAATATTTAATTTATAATGTAGGAATATAAATAAATAATATATGATATATATATATATTTTCTACACTATAAAAATGTATTGATAGATTTATAATAAATAATCGTTCATTTCTTTGTTGTAAATTCATTTTATTCTTCAAAAATATATTTTATCCAGAAATGTGGTTTCTTTTATGTAAATATCAAAATTATTTTTTTATTTTTATAGAAAATTTATATGGAAAAATTTATATTTTTTTTAATTGATAATTTAATCATTTAAAATTGGGTTAATTTTTTATAGTTTTTTGAAAACATTGATTTTCAAGGAATTGGAAAAAATAATGATGTTTATCGAAAAATTTATTTTATTTTAAAGGATATATGAGGTCATATAATATTTTTTTTTACTTTTAAATATAAATAATTTTTTTTATTTAAAATAAACTAATTAATTTTTTTAAATTGAATTTATACTTAAATTTAGGATAGAAACATTTTATATTTAAAGGGGTATCTTATCGAAAAAACTGGTTCTCATTTTGTTATGATGGTTTAATTTTAAATTAAAATATAAAAATAATGTGATTTTATTTTTTAAAATTTTATTACATATTTGAAATCATGTGGTCCAAATTTATTAAATATTATTCTTTTATTTTTGGGCAATACGAATACTGGACTTAGTATTTTTTGTTACCATGGTAAAGGGTATACCAGGTATTTAATGGTAACAAATAAAATGATAATAACTATTAAAGAACCCAAAAACATACATAAATATTATTTTTTGAGTATATATCTACCATAATTACACAATGGTAAATTTAATGACATTTTGGAGACACTTGGAATTGATTATGATCATTATAAAATTTTATTTAATAAAAAACCAAACATGTCACACTCTTGTTTCTAATAAGTTTATTATATTTAATATGTGGTTATCTAGGATATTTAATTCACTATAAATATTATTTAGAACTATAAAATATATATATACAACATGGTTATATAATTTTAATTTCTTTTAAATTAATTATTAAATTAAATCCATACAAAATATTGATCCATGTGTTATTTAAGTCATCAAATAATCAGATAAATTATACTAAATATATCAAAAAATAATGTAATTTGAGATATTTATTTTTATAAAATATATTAAAATATTACCATGACATTTTTAGTTTATAATAAAACATTTTTTTTGTAATTTTACATGTTATATTGATGTTTTTAAATTCCGTGTAATAACTAGTATCAAATTTTACAATAATGATATTTTATGGAATTAATATATTATTGAATTATTTAAAAATAAAAACACATTAAATACGAAAAAAAATTTATAATATATGGTCTTAAATTTATAACCAATATGTATTTATAGGCCATATAGATGTATTTGGCTATAGAATAGTGTTATTATATTTTAGTCCTTTATGACATTCCTAAAGTACCCCTCACCTCAATTATAAACGGCCTCTCCTACCTTACATATGTATACCAAATTGAGCAATATATCTCAACAATTCCTTGACAATTTATCTTATAAACTTCTTTATATTGATTATAGAGGTGATGGTCCTCTCAAAATACCAACCATAGATCCCCTTATATGCGATCTAATGGAGTGGTTTTGTAGAAGAGGTAGTCTCTCTAAACGGTAATTTTCTATTTATACTCTTCAATACCTGAAATAAATATATTTTATTACTCATAAAATAAAAATTTAATAATACTAAATAATATGTAATTTTATTATGATTATGAAAACATAATTATATACCTTTTTATCAAAAAATGAGAATAAAAAGTATCACTTGTGCGTATGTACGATATACCATCGCCACCTAGTGATGCAATTTATTTTCCATTACCTTCTGCAAAAGATGACTATTAAGATGTGTTTGTGGTTTATATATAATATTTATTAAATGATTATATTTTTTAATGAAGTTATAATATATAAATTCTTTCCTTCAAAATCATTTGAAAATGATAAAATCTCACATGTGTATGTGTGGACTACCACCTCCATGAAGTGATGTAATTCATTATTAGTTTCAATTTTAATTGGATGGTAACGAGGATTGATATTATTAGTATATATATTATACAAATGATATAAATGTAATTTTTTAAATTTTAATTATTATTTACCTTTCTTCTCTTCCATCCTTCAAACATTTAATACAATGCTCCTGTGTTCATACATCATACCACCTCCATGAATTGTGTAATTCATATATATATATATAACATTTATGAGTGATTAAAAATATTTATTTAATTAATATATATAATTTCTAAGTTATTATTTGACATATATAATTTATTGGATCAATATTAGTGTATAAGGATGAAGACTTCTGAACCAAAACATGCATGGAAAAAAAGCAGTTATCACCCAGAACAATGATTTTTATAAAAAATTACTAATAAAAAGGTGATAAGGCGTTATAAATAAATTATACATGGCATGATATATATAAATATATATATTTAATACATATATAATAAATCCATATTTATTATATATGATTATTTGACGTTAATGAGAAATGGCGAAACTTGAGTTAAGGGTTTTCTTATCTCACATTTAATTATATGATATTTATGCCATGTCAACCACTTATTTTGGTTATGTGATGTATATGATTCACAAAAATTTATTCAATTATGATTATATTAAAATTATTAGGATTTACATATCTATTCGAAGAAATCTATTTCATGGGTTTTTCTATTCCGATGTTACCAAACCTGAAAGGTATTTTTGTCTCATTTTTATTTTAATTGGACACATGCCTTATACACTACTTGTGACTTTTTACAAATGTATATAATTCCCAGGAATAAATTTGATCATTTTTTTTGAAAATTATGGTATTTTTATATCATTATATGTTTCTTTATTTCAGGCGGCTTACGATTCAATATATACCTAAGTGTGAAGGATTTATTTCACAATCCCATAATTATTTGGGTTGGTATATATATACATTTGGTGAATATATATATTACACGTCCATTTTTCTAACAATGTTTAAAATATGTTTTTTAGTATTTCAATACAATTTTTTAAAAAAAATTTACACTAGTTTGATTGTTTACAATTTTTTTTTAAATAAATCATTATATCATTTTCAAAATGAGGTTCTTTGTGACTTTGTTTACAATAAATAAAGAAGGAATAATTTTTTAACTTACAAAACATGCACATATTTTTCCATCGTTCTAAATCATTAATTATTTTTATCTTACATTATAACCATTAATGTTTCTTTTCAAATGAAGTTTTTTACATTATAGTTTCTGGACATTTAAAATAAAATAAAATATTTCAAAATGGAATGGGTATTTTCATTAATAATTATTTCAATTATTATTTCAAAATCATTTTCCATATATTATAACATTATTTGATGTTACTAAGGATTTACTAGTCATATTTTCACTAGATAACATCATTACTCATTCAATGGTTATTATATGTTTATAATGGAATGATATTTATGAAACTTATTCCTTTTACATAGGTTTTTCTTTGAGTAAATTTTTCTGAAAGAACTTTCTTTTCATGGGTTCTGATATGAGGAATGAATTATGCTCTTATGAGACACATATGTTTGGTTTTAAATATGTTATGGGTAGGTCTAATATATCCTTATAATTCATTGGGTACAATTTATATCTCATGATATAGATATAAATAGCATAATAAGATAACATAGTCTGGTAAGAAACTTTTTCTACAATGATAGTATTGGGAGTGAACGTTAACTACTATGATGGTTTTAGGGAGTTAACCCATTCCACTACGAGGAATGGTATACCACTATGGACGGTGGAATGTCCTACCAAAGAGGTATAGACACCTAGGGATTAACTATGCTTATGTGTATTCCATAATTTAATATTTTATGCCTATATTAAATTCTAATGGATCACGTTCTTAGTTCCTTTGTAAATCATATCTTATGAACAACCTAGATTCATGTCATCACTCAATATTATGGTATTTTATTTACAAGGTAATCATTTATAATGATATTCTTTTGTTATCATACTATTTCTCCCATGATATGATTATATGATTATTGATATCTCACTTATTCACCATTATTATGCATTTGAGATCACCCTTATCATGTTTCATTTCATACTAGTTATGAGTATTGAGGTTAAATGAATTATGTCTGGTAGTATTACTCATTGATGATATTGATTTCCTACTATTAAAAAATAAAAATGGGTATTTTGGGAGATAATTTTTATCTATATGATCATGTCTTTTATGAATCCAAGTAATTATGTCTTTGTAAAAATTATCTAAAAATATAAACCTCAAAGGACATACAGTTTTCATTTCATCCAATATTTCATTTTTATTTTTTATGATTTGGATGAAAAAAAATTTGGTATCATTTATCATTATCAAATATGGAAATGATAATTTTCTGTTTCATACACATAATATAGATGTTTGGGTTTCAAGGCTATTACAAAATCTCATACCCTAGTGAAAAATATGAAAACCCCTAAAACACATTTCTAAAACTATACTTTTTATCTGAAAATGTCATCATTTATTTTTAAAATAATAATTATCTTACCTTTCTAAGTCAAATTGTATCCATAAAATCACATTAGAAAGCATTGTCAAGTCATGTAGGTTCCTTGAGACATAATTATCATAAAACCCTTAAAAAACAATAACAATATGAATAAACATACTAAATAATTCGAAATAATTCTCAACATAACATAATTGTTAACCAATTCATTGGAATTATATCTGGGTACCACAATTTTATAAGCTTTGTTCGGGATCAATCATGGGATATAATTGGGGTTAACTCATTTTATTATCATAATAGGGCTCAATAATGAACAATATTTGGTATCAACCCTTCATAAACCATTTCTAAGGACTGTATCATGAATAAGACCTATAAAAACCCATTTTAATAATGTGGGAAAATAATTTCAAATATCAAAGTATACTTTTCTATTAAAAAATCAATTTCCACCCCAAAATTCATAGAAGAGGGATCAAGGGATTTTCATTGATGAAAACATAAAAACGTGATTATCAATCTAAAATTAAAATAATATTATTAGTGTAGGGAAAATTAATTCTCTTTATATAAGATAAAATAAAACATTATTATTTGTCTTTTTGTAAATAAATTCAAACCATTTTGTAAAAATATTCATTTATAAAACAATTGGAATAAATATGAAAGACATAAAAATATCCATTTTATTTCATTATATCATTGTAAAATCATTGTGAATATCTTTTAAAAAATTATATACATGGAAGAAAAAGCGTTAGATGGTAGAAATTAAAAAGTATTTTTTAAAAATAAATTCCATTACCATAAGTCCAACTCATCATGTATATTATTTATATAACATAAAATAATATTATTTTAGTTTTCAAATTTATTTAGAACACAATTAATGTTCAATATTTCGTTTATTTTACTTATTATCACATTATACACAGTTACATAATCAATTTTTGTTTTTATATCAGATGTTTTGATGACAATCTATTCCATATTTCAAAATGACTTCGGTAGGTTGACTACGGTCAAAGAGGACATTATTACATAATCTCTAGAATAATAATAATTATGTAAATGTTGTTTTTATAATTCAATTATTATTATGAACCCAATAATGAAATACAATTATGAAAAATGATGTACATTACAATCATAGAGACTGCAGGTTGTACGTACTCCCATGTAATGTTTTCATCTTTCAAAAATAATTATAAAAATATGTTAAGTATTATATTATATTTACTTAATGATCATAATATGGTAAATATAATTTTATTTCTTTATAAATACTTATATATATCATCCACGTTGTGTGGTGATGAAAAATGAATCACATGGATTTATGGAGTTCGTTGTCCATAGATACGAACAAATAGCGATATGATTTTTTAGTGAATTGAATGTTATGAAAATAAAAAAGATATTATATTTTAATATTAATAGATATGTCATTTACATAATTAGTATACATTAAAATCAATCATTATAACCATTCTTGATATTTAGTGATGGAAAAATAATTAAATCTGTTCTTGAGGCTGTAATATGTCATACACACTAATGACGAATGACTCTCCAATTTAAAAGAGGTTAGAGGTGGATATATGTTATTAAATTTAAATAATAACATCACATTATATATATTATACTCGTGATATTATTTTATCATTCCTGGTGAATATTTGAAGGTGGTGTACGAAGAAATATTACTAAAATACATGTTTGAAAGTCTACCAATTCTTTGGAACGTATCCTTTTTTTAACACATTGAGTAATTTAATGTTGGTATAATGTAAGAAAGAATTATTATAGAATGTTCGGAGGGAATACAGTAATGGATTTGACTAAATCCAGGAAATATCTAATAGGGTTTTTAGTTTGAACAAATTAGAAGAATTGGTGACCTTTTATTAGAGAGGGGAGGGACACTTTTGTAATTTTTATAATATTAAATTAATATAATTTAATTGTGTAGTCCAAATAGCACAAAATTGATAATATTATAATATATGATTATTATGAGTCCAAATAATCTCATACAATAATTTTTGTACATGATTGGATCATTTTTTACCCTAATCATTCTTTAACACCCCCTTAACCCTTGTCACACTTACCACGACAATAAGTTTTTTTTCTGTTTGAGGGCCATGATATTTACTATATGAGAAAAAGATCCCATAAATGGATCATAGTTTACATTTTCAACCATATCCTACTCACTTGGATAATGATAATATTTTTAATTAATTTTATATCATTTAATAAAAAATTATTTTTAGAAAATATCAATAATGCCAATTTTAGAAATATTCATTGGCATTGACTTTTATAACATCAAGGAAAAAAATTAAATTAAGATGATATAATTTTATACATCCCCAAAATGTTATTTTTATATATATAAAGCATGGATAAGATTAAATTTTTCATATTATAATCTTTTTAATTTGTTTTTATCATTTATTTTATTTTTTTATTAAATAAATAATTAATACGTCTTTGTTGTGTAAGAATTTAAGGGAAATATTTCTTCATATAAAATTATAAATAAATTACCAAGATGAAGATAAATAAAATAGAATTCAAAATTATAGTTGTAATAAAATAAATAATATGATTATCCCTTTGTTAGAAATAATACACTTATTAAAAATAAGAGTGTAACATGTTTGAGTTTTCTTTGAATAAAATATTATAATGGTCATAATCACAATAAATGGGAAAAGGTAATATATTCAATAGTTGGATGTATTTTTTGATTATATATACTCCTAAAATAGTGTTTATTCTAATGTTATATTCATTTTATTTCCTTTATCATTTACTTTTTATGATATTTACCTGATATACCCTTTACTATGGCATCAAAAATTACAATGGTTACTATTCATAATAATGACAAATAAAAGGGAACTATTTACATAAAGTGTTCCTAATGATTAAAAATATGGAATTCATTTTTAAAAACATAGAACAATGTGGTGTTAGAATTACATTTAAATTTAAACCAACAAAACACCTTGAAAAACAATTATTTTAAAAAATTCTCTTTTTAAAGTAAAAACATTATATACTAAATTCAAGTATAAAATTAATTTAAAAACACAAATTTAGATTAATATAAATAAAATAATAATAATTAAATTTTAATGAAATCCAAAATATATGCTTACTTTTTAAATACTTGATAATAAAATACAATTGATAACAAAGACCAGAATTTTTCACTATTTATTCAAATATCAATATTTTCATGAAACTTTTCAAAAAAATATCTTATGGTAATTTTGACACGATGAATTCAAAAATTCAATTAAAATTTTAAATTCATATTCAATAAATTTAAAATTAAATTATTAAATAATAACATATAAGGAAGGAGTTTAATAATGTTATATTATTTTTAAATTTTACAAATTACGTAATATATTTATAAGGAATACTAATATTTAATTTATGAATAATAATAATCATAAAAATGATTTAATCTATCATTTTCTATATTATTAACTCATTTATGAACCTAAATCATATACTCATGCTTCAAGTCTCTAAGGGAACTCAAATTTCTAAGCTGATCCCGCTCTCAGGATACCCGAGTACATTATAATACATCTAAACAACAATTCCAAAAATAGTTTGATCCACACTTCGACCCAACTGAGATGTATCACATGGCACATAAAACATTCCTAACATTAGGTGAAGCTCAGAGGGAAACATATATTCTCTTGTATCAATTATCATTAATAAAATATCATGAAAAAATAGCCAACTATTTTGTATCCTCATATACACATCATCTATCACAAGCAAAGTCAAACACCCATCCTTAGGTGCCCATCATAACTAGGAAGATGCATACCATACTACCCAGTCAAGGAATGGGTCACATACCTTTTCCTATGAAATTTTTTTCATATGATTATTCATATAATTTTAATCCACTATTACATATTTCTATTATGTAGAATATGATTATAAAGATAAATAGGGAAAAATATATAGATTTTTGTTGAAAATTTACATAAGTGAACCCTATAATACATGTATAAAGGGTAAAATATGAAGGTATCAAATTACTATAACAAGCCACCATGTTTTAATATTTATCCCTTTTATGTTGGGGTTGTATATCAATCATAAATGAACATCCCACAATAGGATGTACATGACCTATAACTAGAAGAAAGTTTTGTAATTTATCTGAGTAGAATTCTACTAACCAATTATATCAGAAAATAACAGGTAATTCATTTATAAACATAAAATAACATAAACTTGTGTAATTATTGATATCAATCACAAAAAAACAACACATGTTCCATGAAAGTTATATGTTATAGAAATGATTCTTGGGAACTGGCCCCTTTATTATATTTGATAGGATCTAAGACATAAATAGCAATACGCAATACCCATATCTTGAATAAAAAAAATTAAATAGTAATTATTATTTCTGAAAACAAAAAACCAATATCCCTGGTTACCTAGAATTACAATATAAAAAGGAGACCAGGACACACTAGTCAATGGTCCATAATAAGCTCTAATATACCTTTATACCTTGTCTACGGTACCCCAAATAATAAGATAAAGAAAAAGGAACTCCGATAATACTTTTTATTCCCTTTTGAATATGATCTGTCATCATTATTGGGGATGACAATATCAAATAACCTTAGGCAGTCCTACATATAAACTATAGGCTTATGATTACTAATGTGGATCTAAGGTAATATTTAGAGAGAATATACTATCATATCAGAGTCATAAAAATAAAATAAATAACCTAAATAATATAAATCAGAAATAATTTATGAACATGGAATATAATATACAAATTCACATAATAACCAATGAAATAAATATGAATATGTTTTAAAATATAAATTTATTTCTAACTAGGATAATCAAATATTTAGAATAAACAAAAGAATAAAGTACCATAAGGATTTTCTATAATATACCTGACTTAAAACATATATATCTAAAAATCCTAAACTAATATCTCTAGATGAAGGATAGAATCCTGGGCCTCCACTGTACTGAAACCTAAAAGTAGGAGGTATTTTTTAGTACCAATATACTAAGAATGATTGATTATGGTGCGAGTAAAATTTAGTAAGCCACCACCAAGGTTGTTTCGAACAAAACCACTAAATACTTTCTATGAACAATGTGATATTCTTAGAATTATTAAATAAACTAAAATGAAAAATAAAAAAATAACCAAAATCAATCCGTGGGATCAATGGTGATAAGTCGGATTCACATAACCTTCATTCCCCAGTTCCACATATCTCTAACACATAATAATATCACCTAGGGGAACCGTGTCTATCCTCAGAACCATAAATTTAACACCCACATGGATCCATGATGAAACTCAATACCATAATGATTTAATAGACTCTAGAGACCCATTTATTGGTTTTAAAAATCTCATAACATCATACACTCAGGGGACTCATTCCTTTGTTGGAACTATATTTCATACACCCGGGGGAATATCCTACCCACAACCATATCACCTACTCATGAAGAAAAATTCTCATTCGGGCCTCTGATAAAGCATTAATTTTCATTTTCCTTCGAATTCCAATGATTTATTCTCCAATATTTCCGCATATTTTGTAACTTTTAATCCTTTTTTATGAATGTTTTGGGAATTACTTTGAAAATCAAAAAATTCAATATTTTTAGTATTTTAATCATTATTTTATATCAACAATAAAAATTCATAAACCGATTCAAATTGAAATTTATTTTTTGGTAATATATATTTTTTCAATTCATTAAACTCATCTCAACCCAAGTCTGAATTAAACCATATGAGGTGTAAACAATGCATGAAAATTAGAAAACTTTTATGTATACAAAATTGACCAACCTTTACTAATGGAGGTATAAATAAATCAACACGAATACAAATGAGTGGAAGGAAATTTAAAAGTAAAACACACATCTCTGAACATATCAAATAAATATCATGGATATTTAATTTTTTTATGGAAGTGTATAGGCGATGGGAATAAAAAAACTTTTCTAAGAAAAAAATTCACTTCTTTAATTCCATCAAAACAAGTTTATAAAAATTTAAAATAGACATGAAAATTTTTATATCTATATAAGATACATTTTCAAACAACATTATATTTTATAAAAATTCATCATTTGTTGCTATTAAGGGTATAAATAGAATTTAAATTCAATGGAAATATTTAGAGGGATAGTCTAGATTACATTTTCTTTATAAAAATCTCTCTCCAACATCATTCAATTTTTATAAATAGTTTGTGGTTTTGCAATATAATCATTATAGATAATAGTAGATTTAAAATGGAGTAATATTTCCACTATGAGAAAAACTCAATATGGTTGGCATAGTGGAGACCCGAGGATATTCCTATACTGATTTTTTTGTACATCTCTGTAAACTATTTTGGAGTTATTTTGGAATATCATTTCATGACAAAATATGTATTTTTAATTGTGTATTTCATTTCATTTTAAACCTTTTAGATATATTTCCAACTTATAGAGGTATATTAATTATACTTATTATTTACAATTCTGTGTGTGGTCTCACTCTTGAGCATAGTGGGTTTAAATTTTTTTGGGTTTCCTGGAGGTCTTTCTGTAATAAAATCAATTTCATAAAGTGATAAGAACCCATATTTGTGTTATCAATATGGTTCATATAGAATGTTTTATGTATAATTTGAGGTCTTGAAGTATATATATTCTAATACAATTGAATATAATTTATTGATAGTGAAAAATATAAGGTACAAAGGTTGAATATTTCACTATTCTACAATATAAATTATATATTCTCAGATCTTCTAACTATATCCTATATCTACTATATGAATTTTATTTTTTTGTTCCTTAAATTTTTATTGAAAATTTTAACCTTATCTAAATACACAATTTTAAAAACATTATCATAAAAAATTAACAATAATGACAATGTTTCTAACTTAATTAGAAGCCCCCTTAAGAGAAAAGCATGGGTAACATTACAATAAATTTCTATGGGGGAAATTATTGGTACATGTTTCGAATAAAAAAACACCTCTTATTAACTAGTGGTGTTTCTGGGGAGAAATCATAATTTACTTTATTTTTAATTTGTCAAAATAAATTTTTATAATGATTACTCATATACCTGTCATATTCATCAAAAACTACATGATTATAACCAGGATGGGTCTTTCAAGAAGACGATGAAAAAAAATTCTATTATGAATCAACTAGTTAGTAAAAAAATGAAACTATAGGAAACTTACATAAATATACTAAAAACACAGACAACTCAAAATGAATCTCATGAATGGAAAAAAAATTCGGGATTACTTTTTACATTGAAGAACACTTTTAGGATTAGTTAACAAATGATTGGATGTTTTTTTATTATGATAAAGGTAATAAATAATCCTTGATTTACAGAGGCTATAAGACTTTAGAAACATTATCGGTTGAGTTTGTTGAAAAGTAATTCCATGTGAAACACAAAATTTTAGAGATGAAAAATAAGAAAAATTGTAATGAAATGTGAATAATGTGGAATAAAAAATTGATCCATTCGATTTTAATGAAATATTTGAGGTTCCTGAGTTGCATCCCTCATTCAATGAACCATTTCTAGAAGTTTTTGACAAATAAAAAAATGATTCTAAGATGAAACAAGGAGGAGTATAAAACTTCAGCATTTATTTCTTAAATTATATTGATATCATGTTTTTATTATCTTCATCTAGAGAAGATTTTACCAATAAAAATCTGAAGTTGACAGATTTGGCTGAGAGGAAAAGGATGTGATGGGTGAATTCCAAGGGAAATTACGGAACAGGTTCATTTGAGAATTGTTTTATATAATTATAATGGTACTAATCTATTTTTTTATAGATTATATATTTTTAAAATAAATAATTAATGATATAAAACATATTGTAATGGAATTATTGTAAAACATACAATTTACTTTTGGAGGCTTAGTGTGGTTAATGTGATATTAAATTTTGTTTCCTTCCCCACTAAATCATGATAACTAAAAATACATGTATGGGAACCTGAATAACAATATCTCATTATGTTTCTATATCCTATAAAAAATAAAAAATATTATATCTAGGATCTTTTCTATTCTTATGAAGAATAAACATCACCCACCTTCAGACAGGTGATGGAAAACTATCACTGTTAAGTTTTTGAGTGTCATAAAAATTGTACCCACTTTGTGGTTTAAATAAATACATATTTCCTTTAAACATTTCATTTCCCCATTTAATTTTCTTAAATTTAATAACATTTTTGTTTTCGGTATCTTATTTTCATTTAGGTCTATAGTTTGTTTTTATTAGATGGTTAAATCACGGTTTCTACTTCTCAATAAGACTATGGTCTTTTTTCCATTTCAATATGCTTTTTAAATATCATTATAGTCATGATTCTCATTTTCCAGTAAATATATTATAAAGAAAACATTTTAAAAAATAATCATGTGAATGGTGGTGGAGGTTATATATTTTATAATTTCATTGTATGGGTTTTCTCTTTTTTATTCTATTTTACTAATATTTACTACATTAAGACTGCAACTATATTATTATTATTTTTTTAAATGGATGTGTTTTAAAAAAAATATGAGATCAATATTAATACCATATATATTTTTGAATCCAAATGATATAAATGAACCAATTTATACATGAAAGTGATTTCAAATTAATATTTAAATAAACATTTGTATCATATTGAAAACAGTTTATTGTTTATCCAATGAACACTAAATTTTATATATCATTCCTTGAAATACTATTTAAACGTCATAGTCACTACCATATGAGAATTTTTAATTTGTTTAAAAAATTATTTAAATTAATATTACTTCTTGATAGAACCAAAAAAACCTTATTTAACTTGAAAATTATTTAATTATTTCAAAACATAGGAGTTATTAAACTTTTATTGAGTTCATAGGGGCACCATTTAAATTTTTTCATTTCACATTTTACTAAATAAGACTAAAATATCATTTTATGAATATATAATATAATCCATTTATCCTTTTACAAAATTATCTAGATAAAAATGGAGTGATTATTATGGAACTCAAGTTTGGGGGAGGGAGAATATATGTTTTATTCGGGTATCCTAAGTAATCAGTTTGAGAAAGACTGAAACAATTCACCATTTATAACATATATCTTGGAGGGAAATCTTGGTGGAAATATTTGGTATTATCTATAGTATCATATAAATTTTGGTATAGGTATTAAACAAAATTATAAATATCAAAGATGAACGCATTTAATGCTATAACAATAATATGCATTAAAAACTATAGGACTCAAATGAACTAAATTTTACTATCAAATGAGTGGATGAGAGAAGAAAAAAATTATACTTATGATGTTATTAATTGTGGAATTCCAGGGAGACCAATAGTTATTTGATGGTAATTTATTTTTGAGATCATTGTATATCACCCCATTATTTAATGAAACTATTTTTATTCATTTTATTGACTTCATATCTAACCCCACCTCATTTTACCTTAAACATTTTATCATTTAAAGACCTCTAACACTAAATCATAGAATGAATCATTTAAATCTCTTAAATATTAGAACAAGTCCTTTAATATGATGTGTAGATATTTGGGTAATTATTCAAAACTATAGCGACTCTCCCATGTGCTTGTCTGAAAAATTATTTGTTGAAAATCATACGTTTTTTAAGAGAGGAAATTATTATTAGGCAAGTGATTTGAGTGAATGGTAGTATTAATGAAGTAAAAATAAATTGAATGCACTAAAGATATAATTTTAAGAAATTATTGGTTAGGTTGAAATATAATTTTATTTTCAATATTGTTAATTTAGTGGATCTTATGGGAATGTCTATATAGTTTTCATTAGTACGATTTTTGTTTTATACATGTCCAGGAGTCAATGTTTTGTGTTTTGGGGAATTTATAGATCCTAAAATTTCATTAATACAACATATAATTATAATTATTTTACACCAGGTTTTTCTATATTAAGGGAAATTTATTGTTGTTTTTTTTTGGGGTTTTGGGTAATTATGTTGAAAATAAAATAATTTGGGATTTTTAACTATTTCTGTCAGTTTTATATTTCATAAATTAATTTTTATAAACTGATCCAAATTATAACATTCTATTTTTAACACTAATAAATTATTCAGATACATTTCATTCACTTAGACTGAATACTGATTGAACCATATGAGGCCCAAATAGTACATAACTAAATGAAAACATTATAATAGATAGAAATTCATAACATTAAATAAATGAGACATAACATAGGATACACATAAAAATAAGATAATTTTAGTCATAAAATATTGTAAAATTAGAACTGAACACATATAATAAATATCATAGTTATATATAATTAGTAAGGTAGTTGATGGATGAGTTCATGTGGAGGAATTGAAAATATATTTTCTACAAAAAACATTTGCATAAAAAAATTGGACACAATATTTTAAAAATGTGTCAACATGACTTGAAATTCCATGTACCCATCACAGACATTTTTTTAAAAAAATTATAGTTTATCACCATTGTACATTCTGTATTTTTGTGGATGAAGTGGAATTCGAATTCCACTAATGGATTTGCTGAGAATATTTTCATTACCTTTTCATTATAAATATGTATCTCTACCTCCATTCAATGGTTAGAGAGATTATAGAACATTATAATAGTATAATTCTTGATTATAGATGTGTTAGAATGTTATAATCTCCATATGGTGGGATAAAATACATGTGACTTGGAAATAGAGACCCGATGATTTTCCTCTTCTGCATTTTTCTAAAATTCATTTTAACACATTTTGAATAATTTATGAATCTGTATTTAGGAATTTAGAATTTATTTAACTTTCAGGAAGTCATTTTCTTCTAACCTTTTTTTATATTTTTTTAACTTATGGAATTAAATGAATTGTTATTATTGTATAATTATTATATTTGAGGTCTCACTCATTTTCGAAATATGTATTGTAATTTTTGGTTTCCCATAGGTATTTAGGAAATCAAAACACTTTAATAATTGAATAAATAACAATATTCATGGTATTGATATGGTGTATAGAAATATTTTTATTTAATTTTTGGAATTCAAATATAAATTTTTTAATTAAATTTTGTCAATGATGAATAGAATGTATGATGATCCAATCTTTTCCATTTACATTATCAAAATTCTGGTTTCTCATCTCTTTTCAGATTTTCCAATCTCAAACAACCACCTTTTAATTAATTTTTTTTGGGGTTTCTATAATAAATTTTAAACTCTTATAAATCCTTTTTTATTAAATTCAATAAAAAAATTCAAAAAAATTATAGTCTTCCTAATTTAATACATAACTTCCTTATGAATCAACCTTGGGTACCACAATAATGCATTTCTAAAAGGAAAATTATTGATATAAAATTTCATAATAGAATCCATTTCATAAAAGACATATATCATAAAAATATATGATAATACTTAGAACAACATATGGAATACACAAGGGGAATCCACCCATAGAGCCTAATATTTCATACACGTGAGGTAGTAATATTCACAATAACAATATCAATATCATATACACCTAGGGGGATCATCCATTACGTAACCTCAAATGGAACACAACTAGTGGGAAGAATCCCACCCTATAATAGGTACTCATCCATCTTTAACCAAGGATGTATCTGACCATTAGATTAAACCCTCATTCACAGGTCACACACACACATACAGATGTATGTGTATATATATATATATATATCTCCTATATACTCAATGAAACATCCTCCCTATGAACTCATACAATACCAACTGAGATTTAAGAATTGTTAAACCCAACATTGATCCTCTAGGTTATCCTACTAAGTACACAACCTATTCCTAACACCTCATTCAAAAATTATATCATCAATGATACTCATGTTCTAATGTAACACCTAGTATAGAAAATACATTCTTCTTTTTTAGTACCCCTATTCTGGGTTGACATGATACCAGGGAACCCACCAAGGTCTCATAAGCCACATCATAGTTTTGAAACATGCCATGGGCAACAATATCTTTCCAAATGTTAGGAATAATTCATATTACTCAAATGAAATAATACCCCTTATTGATGTTATGTTCTTATCATGGACTAATCGACCTTGTAGTAAATACTGTGCCATTTTCACACCAATGAGATAACCCAATGTATATCTGCATACTAATTCAAACATGGCCAGTCCCATCATACCTAAACATCCCATGGTCCTGCTTGATTCCTACCCACTCGGTTAATAACATACCACTATAGGAGGAAAAATCTACCCACTCTCAAATCAACACACCCATAATTTGTAATGTATCTAAAGGATCTTATCAAGTATATTACTCAGGAAAACATTTCCTGTCCATCACCCACCTAAAGTAAAAGAAAATTTATGCACCAATTCGAGCGATACTACATCAATTAAATTAAATTACACCCCTCAAGGACCTACAAGCCTCATGGAACATATTTATAATCCATTAATCAATTATCATTATCTGAAAAATCAAGCAAGCACTCAGGGTTCCATCCTATCCTTCAACACTCCTATTATATCTATATAGTTTTTAAGAAAAAAACCATTTAATTATTTATTAATCTCCATGGGTGGTGAGAACACATATCACATTCCAAATCACAAAAACATAAACATTAGGGAAATATAAAGGGACCATCTATATCATATACAGATTTACTATAAGAAGGCTCACCCATCACCCCTCATGACCATACAAGCCTCATCCCATCTCAGATCAACTAATGAGAAGTTAACTCTATCCATAACATCCAAAATAATCAAATATTACCATTTAGTAATTAATTATTTAACTTAACTCAAATGGTCATAATGATCACAATACAAATTTTGTGATTTTTTGACATGCAAACACTCGAGAATTTTAATTCCAATGTCCCATAGAATGATCATTGAATAACTATGAACATAATAGACGTCATTTTCACCTAATGAAATAATAATTTCATATGATTTGACTATAAGACTTAGAAAAAATAATTCAGAAACATATTTCTAATCAAATTGTGAGAAAAAATGTGTATTAAGTCTCTTAATATTTTCTATATCCAAGATAAAAACCCCATATTTGTGGGATTATTCCACGATTATTTGGTCGAATCATCAATGAAACCCTAGATAATAGCATTCCAAAATAAATGGATAGAAATTAGTATAATAATAGAGGTTAAATGAAGATTTTATCACTTTAAATATTCCATAAAATTCTTCCCATAATGAAATTGTTTTGACTGGATTTATAAAAGAAAATAAGAGGTGGAGATCCATTTTGTTTTATCATGTGAGATATGATAAAAAAATGGGATAGGGGTGAAGAATAATATGAGGTAAGTTGGTGATTTCCCTATTTTTATGGAAAATAGAAAGGTATATGGTTTTCCAAAACTATGTTTTAATTGTGAAACCCTTACTAACCATTCAACACACCCAATATGGTTTGGATGTAGGATTTTTGAAACTATGTTACAACTGTGAACTCCCACAACATGAAATTTCAACACCATTAATGGTTCCCTCACATTGTTTTCGAACATACAAATCAATGTCTTTCCTCAATGATACGTGAGAAACGACTCTGAATTATTTTCTCTATAATTCAACATGATTATCACTAACACTGTGTTACTTTTCATAGGGAAAAAAACCACATTAAGTTAAAAAAATTAACCTAAAACACCCAATATTTTACCAATAATTTGATGTCACACCTTCAAATTTAAGTTTATTTTATTTCACTATTTATTTTATTCGGGTTCTCTCATCAAGGCTCAATTTGGGAGCATGTCAATGAATTGGACATTTAATTATTATAGTGGGTTTCAGACCCGTGTGCGGTCACCACATGGTAGGTAGTAGCCACGCGGTTAGCCAAGGTGCCCACACAAATGTCTAATATTTAAAATAAATAACGATTTATGTAGATAAAATGTGTTTAATGTTTAAATGAAAATAATAATAATGTTATTGTGTAGATAATAATAATATTATTAGTATTTATTGTTAATAATATTTTTATTATTTAAATGTGATTGTTAATATAATTATTAAAAAATAATTGTGATGATTATTATTATTTATATTATTAATATTATTATTATTATTTATATTAATATTATTGTATATATTAATAATAATAATAATATTATTATTATTATTTTTCTTTTTTACATTGTAATAAAATGAAAACAGTAAAAAAAAACCCTACCTGAATCCCACCACCATTCCCCCTATCACGTACGCGCCGCGCCAGGTACACCACCTAGTTACCCTTCACCCTTGACTTCCAGCATCCAGGCGTGTCAGCCTACGTATACCCTCCAAAACCTCGCTCCATGCTTCTTCTTCACCCTGGCATTTGAAACTGCCATCACCTCTTGATCCCGAATCGGCCTCCCCCTTGACTCATGGTACACTCTACCTTTTCCCCACCCTGGCCCTCTGGCTTCTAGACTCTTCCCTCTACACCACTGGAAAGGCATGATCATGCCTTCTCCTCAGCCATCCAACCAATCCATCCAGCCTACAACTTCTCCCCTCCGGTTTTCGGCCTTCCGCTCCCTATCCAGGTCCCAGCCAGCCAACCCCCCTCTTTCCATCCGCTTCAGCAGGCTCTAGTCTGCCACCATAGACTTCCCAGTACCAACCTTGATTCAACTGACTACTCTGGCCTTTCCCTTTTTCTCTATCCAGTAGTGCATCTAACCCCCTTATTTTGGTGTATGGTTGGTCTGTAGTGGGTTTCCCTTCCATCTGTTAAAGTGACATTGGGCTCGTATGCCATTGAGGGAGGCATTTCTAACTATTTTCATTCCCGCATAACCTATATTCACTTGCATGTTTTGAATTAACCCTTTTATGTCGTTCGTATAACCATTAATATTATAGTTAATTTATAAATGTTTATGTGTTTGTTAAAATTGTTAGAAAAAAAAGGTTTGGAATCAACTCTTTGATTATGAGTAGTTGGTTTTGGAAAAAACATCGTCCAATAAATTATTTTGTTTGTCAAATTAAGTTAGCATGTTCTATAATGAAATTGTCAGAGTGAATTTAATTTTGAGAAATTTTGACACGCTATCGACTTATTTTTGGTATAATATTTACCTGAAGTGGAGTTCATTTTTAGTGAAAACCTATTTTTTGGACATTTTTTAGTTTTCCAAGAATTTGAAATTGGTTCTTTTGGTTTTGGAAGTGGTCCAGGTTTTGTTTTAAAAGGTGTGAAAGTAATTTTTGGAGTGTTTGAGTATTCAATTGGTTTTAAAAATTGAATTCTTCTGTGAAATTATGGAAGTAATGTCATAAGACATTGTTGTATTCTTTTGAAATGTTTTATTAGTTGAGTAAATTATTTATTAATTATTGTTTTAAATTCATGTTATGGGTGAAATGTATTTCATTGTGTGATTGAGTTTGGATAGAAATTGAATATTAAATTTTTTAAAATGGTTCTTAATTTCAAAATGTTGTTGTGTCCCTTTGTATGATTTCTAGGAATGGTTTTGAAGATTTTTCATTTGGTATGACCCGTTTTTCTTTGAAACTAGTTTTGGAATGACTCTAAAAAGGTTCTAAATACAGTTTTTTTATTTTGAGGTGTTTGGGAGTGTGTATTTAATATAAGGGCCAATTTGGTATTAAGAAACTATGAAAATGATGTTTAGTGTTTTTTTGGAAATGTTTTGTAAATGTTTTCTGTCTTGGAAACTGTCGGCCCATTTGGAATTTTAAATATGTCGAACTAAAGGCTATTTTGGACCTTTTAACCTAAGGGTAATGTTTGTACTAAATTTTGAAAGAGATTGTGTGATGGAGAAAGTGTATGCCCGGTTGGAAAATTTGAGCATTTTATGAAATGGTTTAAATTTTAAAGGGTATATCATCCCATTTCGCACCATCATGTGATATGAAGTGTATGTATATAAATATGGGGCACCAATATAGGAGGGATACCCCATAGGGGTTATCATATATTGGTGTTCGTGCTTAAGGTACACAAGTGCGGTGAGACGAGTCACACGTGCGAGGGCCTCCTACATAAATAGTATTATTATAACCCCCATCGTTTCATGGGAGACTTTGAGATGATCAAGTGACAGTTGCTGATCAACCCCAATTAGACAGGTTGGTACCCCTAGATTTTCTATTAGGCTAGGCAGGTTTTGGAACAGGATTAGCCAGTTCTATGGTGGCCTCTTCGTTATATACTTAGGAGCTTCACTATACACTATTATGTGGTTCCAAACCGAGTACATCCATGGTTCTTATAGGTATATTTAAGATGACCCATGGTTATGGTATTATTATCCTTTCTTATTCACTTTCCATTATAAGAGTTTATTTTAAGCACACACTGCTTACCTATTCCACTTTAGCCACACTTTGGTATACTTTGTTTTGGGTTTAGTTTATAAAATGTCAAATGATTTATTGAAATGGTTGTCATGTGTTTTTAAGTTTTAAATGAGATAAACATATTTCTTATTTTAAAATATAAAAACAATACTTTTATATTTGTATTTCAAACTTGTGTAAATGGATGGTTTCATGAATTGTGAAGTTGGATTCTGGTGTATATTTTTGAAACCCTAATTAGCATTTTAATGCTCACACCTATTTTTTTATTTTTGATGCAGGATTCCTTTTCATAGGTTTTCATGGCTGGGTTTCTCATTATTGGAGAAAGTTCTGCCTTTGGTTGGGAGGTGACTAGGAAGGTCACCCGGAGGTATGTTGAGCTATTCTGTTTATTTCCTTCTCCACTACTACAGTTCAGTATTTTTGTTTTGTTTAGTCTTTTTAATTTATTTATATTTTATGGGGAAAATTCTTCCCAATAATTAAATTTTGATGCTCGACACTAGTTTCCATCCCATGGGAATCGGGAATGCCATTTAAGACATGTCACGAACCGGCTCAGGTTATCGTTTTAGGGTTTAAATGGGTTGGTTCATGAAAAAATTGTATCATTGGAGGCCCTAGTTATTTTGGGTGTCTGGTAGATGGATATTAGGACTGTCGGGACCCAAGTGGTGGCTACGGGAAGAGAAACATCAACCCTCGCTCGTTCAGAAACTTGAGTCGCTATGGGTAGTCCGATAATTGAGTCTTTGTCTTGTTCTAGTTTTTTTTTCGATTGATGGAAGAAAAAAGAGACAAGACAATGATACATCATTATTTCACATAGAATAGGGACCCATTTAGATACTGAGTACACATTTTATGTTCTTCATAGTTATTAATGCGTACTTGGGGCATGGCCCACTACCATGTCTCCAGTTTAAACATGACCACTAGTCCCTCACTCTGGTAGTTTGATGCATGTTGAGTGTTTTCATAGTTCTGTTTGATGTACGTAAGCTTTTGAAAATGAAGAAGGTTTTTTTAAATGAGAATTATTTCTTTTAAATGGAATTAAATTTAAGAAATGGATTTTAAATTTGAAATCTCTTGGCCAAAGTAATATTGTGTTTTCTTGGAAATGGTAGAGAAATGGTTTGGGTGCTTCCTCGGGTTCTCTTTATGAACGTTTTCACATATGAGGGAATGCACGAGAAGTGTCTGTTGGTACATATGGATGACATCAGATGAAGACAAGTGAAAAGGTTCATGGGATTATTGGGGAGTGTAATTGGAATTAAAGGCTTGACCATATTTTTTCTAAAGTGATTTTAAAAAGGGAAAATGATTTTGGAAATTGAATTTGGATTGAAAAGTGGGTTTTTTATTTGGGAAGTTTCCTTAAAAGAATGAGATTTTGAAATCTAATATGAAAAGATTATTTTAAAAAAGAATTGTTGGTTGTGTAAGTATATGTTTGGTTTTTGAGCTGTTTATTTTTCCTCTGGATGATACTTTTAATTATACCATGATTGGAATTAGTTTCAGCTTTATAGTTTATGTGTTGTTCAGAAAATGTAGCTGAGAAAGGTCCCCAGTGTTTCTAATAAGTAATGTCTAGTTTATGGTACTTATTTGATATTTCATTTACTTTAAGGTGATCGTGGTCTATTAGAGGTAATATAGTGTCTTAAAGAGGTCGATCACATCATCATGGTATTGGGAACACCCAAAGTTGTAATATTGCATTCTGTTTTGTATCTATTCGACGGTCTGGTATTGGATCAATGGGAGTTGATCACCCCACCATAAATGAAATTTGGTATGAAGTGGGATGTCTTTAAATATGTATTAATCCAATAATTTATACCTAAAGAGGTTAAGATGAAGAAAATTGAAGAACTCATGCGTATTCAACAAGGAAAATAGACGGTGAATACATATGATGACCATTTCAAGTAACTTGTGTTATTTTCTCTAGTTCTAGTATCATAGGATTTATTTAAGAATTCTATATTCATCAATGGTCTTCATCTAAAGATCATGGTGTGGGTCCTCCCTTTTAAGGAACATCGTTTATATAAACTGGTTAGTGAGGCGTTCTTGGAAGAGTTGGTCTCTAGAGCACAAATGTATAGAATTCTAGTGTATATAGTTTCTTATGAATGTTCCCCATCTGAAAATAAGACTCTGCCATTTGGAGCTGTTTTTAAAGAGTCCCATGTTGTGGTTCTAGTTTTCATTTTGTTGCACCATTTAGTGGTGTTCCACTAGTGTGGCTAGTTCAGGCACATAAAACCATCATGTCGCATCCCTAAGAATATGTGTCATCGTTGTGGGTGTCTAGGTTATCTAGGTACGATCTATAGGAAGAATCTCTAGAAGAAAATGTTGTGACTAGAGGATTCCAGTTCCTGATTATGATGCAAGAGATGCTTCCACTATCAGATCCCTAGCCATAGGTTTTGGGGTGAATCTCATGTGCAGTCAGGAGTTGTCGGTGGTGTGAACACTCGGTTCGGGTTTTGTTTTCTATGTTGGAAATGGAATATTTAAAAACTTTTCGTTCTTGTTTTTTCTACTTTTAATATTTTGAAATTGTATTAAGTTCATTGTTTCATTGTGAGGTTTTAAAATACTTTTTATATTGTAATACAAACAGTTGTGTTTGTCTGATTATAGTTTCCCCAATTGTGTGTTTTTTTAAGGTGTGTTTTTTCAATTTTTTGTATTGATATTAGTTTAACTGTGTTCATTTTTTGATTTAAGTGACTATGGAAGAATCATTTCTTATAGTTATTCTTAGATTAAATTTTTTATTTAAGTCTTGCTTAGGGGTTTTTCCATAATTTAGGGGGGTTTTTTGGTTCGAGAGTTCCATGTTTCAAGTGAGGTGTTGTTCACCCATGCTGTAGATGTTAGTTTTGATCAGCTAGGAGTCCCCTCATTTCCCCCTGTCCTAGGGTGATATTCTTGGTTGTTCAATTTCTATACTAGTTGAGTTCTAGTGGTGGGCAGAACCCACTAGTGTTCTCTCATCCTCTTTTATTACGTGTTTTTTTAGTTTCAATTGGGAATTGATTATTGTTTTGTCTACTATTCAGTTGGGTGACTTTTTTGTGGAAAAAACTATATATGGTGGGGAGAATTTTCACACCACAACTTTTATGTTTATTTTTAACAATTTATTAGCTTTGGCCTATTCAGGTCCCTGCTAGCTAGCCCCATCTTTCTCTCCACTTCAGTGGGCTCCTGACCACTGCCATCAACTCCCTAGCAATGGATGTACTCCAACTGACTGCTCTGGCCACACAATTTTGCTCTGGCCACCAGTACACTGAACCCACTTTCTCTAGTGTGTGGTTGGTCTGTAGTGGGTTGTCCTTCCTTCCGTTGAAGCATCATCATGCTCACTCACCATTGTTTTTTGTGTTTCTGAGTATATTCTTTCATGAATAACCCATAGACACCTGCGTGTTTTGAATTAACCTTTATATGTCATTTTCACCACCATTAATATTACAGTTAATTTATTACAATTCATCTGGTTCATTTAAAAATGTTTAAAAAATGGTTTGGAATTAACCCTATGCGTAGTTTTTTTCAGTATAAACGTAATTCAATAAATTATTTTTCTTTTCTATTTAATTTAGAATGTTTTGTAATGAATTTTTTTTGTGCAAGTTTTTTTGGGAGGTTTTAACATGCCTTCGAGTTATTTTTGTTACTATATTTACCTAACATGGAGTAATTTTTTAGTTAAAACCTATTTTTATATATTTTTTAGTTTTCATGGAATGTACAATTTGTTCTTTTAGTTGTGAAAGTGGTGTAGATTTTGTTTTAAAAGTTTTGAAAGTAATTTTGAAGTGTTTTTGTATGCAATTGGTTTTAAAAATGGATTTCACATTTGGAATTGGGGAAATCATGATGTAATATTTTGTTTTCGTCTTTTTAAATGTTTTATCAGTGGAGTAAATGATTTATTAAATTTTGTTTGAAATGTGAGTCATTGGTTCAAGGTATTTAAATGTGTATTTGTGTTTGGTTAGAAAGTAAAATTTAACATTGTGAAAATGGTTCTTATTTTCTAAATGTAATTGGGTCCTTCTGTGGGATTTCTAAAAATGGGTTTGAAGGTGTTTCACTTGGTTTGACCTATTCAGCTTTGAAACATGCTTCGGAATGACTTCAAAAGGGGATAAGGCCCGTTGTTTTGTTGTTAAGTGTTTGGGTGTGTGTTTGGAACATAAGGGACTATTTGGTATTGAATCTATGAAAATGGTGTTTAGTGTTGTTTTGGAAACAGTTCTAAAATGTTTTTTATCATGGAAACCATTGGCCAATTTGGCATTTTAAACATGTCCAGTTGAAGGACTGTGTGGAACTTTTAACCAAAGGGTAATGTTTATGCTAACTATTAAAGGATAATGTGTGTTGGTGAAAGTGTATACCTAGTTTGAAACTATGAGTGTTTAATGAAATGCTTTAAATGTTAAAGGGTATAATAGCCTAGTTGGAGCCTCTATGTGATATGGAGTGTATGCATATAAATCTGGCGAACCTTTATTGGAGAGATATCCCATAGGGTTTATCATATATTGGTGTCCATGTATGGGGTAGTCCAATGTGGTGAGATGAGTCATGTGTGTGAGGGCCTCCTACTTACACAGTATTATTATAACCACTATGTGTTCCTAGGTGTCTTTTAGATGTTCAGGTGATGGATTCTAATCAACCCCAATTAGATGGGTTGGTACCCCCTAAATTTATTGTTATTCCAGGAAGGCTTTTCCATTGGATTGGTCATTTTTGGGGTGGTCAGTGGGTAATAGACATAGGAGCTTCACTATACACCTATAGGTGGTTTTGAGCTGTGTATGTCTAGGGGTCTTCTAGGGATGTTTAGGATCTCCCATGGTTAATGGATTATTTTCATGGCATATTCATTTTCGGTTATACTTGTTTATTTTCATCTTACATTGCTTTCTTGTTCTACTTTGGACCAACTTTGGTATACTTTGTTTTGGGTTTAGTTTATAAAATTTAAAATTGTTTTTGGAAATGGTATGTCATGTTTTATGAATTTTTAAATGAGAAAATCAAGTTTCTTATTTTAAAATGTGAAATCCATAATTTTATATTAGTATGTCAAACTTGTGTTAATTTACAGATTCAGGAAAGGAGATGATGGATTCTGTGGTTTATCTTGGAAATGCTAGTGAGAATTTTAATTCTCATTACTATTTATATTATTTCAGTTTCATGTTTCCTTTGCTCGATTTTTCTTTTATGAGTTGCTCATTATTGGATCAAGGTCGGCCTTTGGTTGGGAGGTAACTTGGAAGGTCACATTGAGGTATGCTGAGATGTTCGGTTTGATTCTATCTTCACTTATAGAGTTCAGTTTTATTTGGTTGTTTAGTCTTGTTTATTTATTTATATTTTAAGGGTTAAATTGTTCCTAGGGATTAAATTTTGATGCCCTAAACTGGTTGTCTTCCCGTGGGGATCACGAATGCCCTTCAGGACAAGTCGCAGACTGGCTTAGGTGACCGGTTCAGGGTTGACCCATGTTGGTTCTTGACAGTTGATAACATAGATAATCCTCAATACATATACAAATACGCATATTTAATATGATCTATCTATCATAATTTTTATCTATGTCCCAATTCTCAACATAGTTTTAATTTTGGGAAAAAACTAAAATTTCCACTAAATTCCATATTTTTTTAAAATGTCGGTCATTACAATACCATTTAATTTCACCAAAACCCAAAAATCGTTTTATTATTTTTTATTTTATCATCAATTATATAAATTTTAAATATGTTATTAGGAATTATGATTGGTTACCATTAATATGTTTTTATGGATATATTATTTATTCAACATTAAATAGTAAAATGGTAAATTTACCTTTATCAGGGGGTTGGGTTGGAGAATAGATTGTGTTGTTGAGTCTAGAATTAGGTGTTTACCCAAGGTTTTACAATATGTAATATATTTTTTTTAACCATTGTATCATTGATAAAGATTATTTTTTAATAACATATTTAAACTTTACAATAATTATCGATTTTCCTTTTACCCTACTTCAAAAAATAATATTGTCCCTTTAGGGGAATGTTGGGGTTGATTTAGGAGCCTATGGTTATGGATGTTAACTTAGATATGGGGATCGATAAAAGAGATTGATTCAAATAAATATTTTCATGTAATATGTATCGTTTTTGGACTTGTAAATTTAATTTATTCCTTTAGACTTCTCTCTTCTCAAACATCATTCAAAAAAAAATATCTTGATTAAATTTTAGAGAGATATTTTCTTAAAATAGATTAATGAAAAAGAATTTGTATCATGAAAAATAAAAAAATTATATTGGACTAATTTAATGGATATGTTTGGATTCTAAATACATCCATTTATAATTTAGTGATATATAACATTGATACAAAAATTAGGAATCATATATGATAATATATATTACTGCATGTATCAAATAGTTCCAATTTTATTTAAATTTTTTATTTTATTTTAAAGATATTATAGATAAATGTTTTATTTTTATTTTTATATTATTTTAATATCTTTAAATAATTAGTGGGAATAAATATTCCCTTGGAAATTTATTTATAAGAGGATTCAAAGGGAACTAGTTTAGAGCTAGTCTGATAAATTTATTGAGAGTTATCTTTGTGAGATGTTTTCACTATTTAAACATATATATATATATTTTATGTTCCTCTGTGACTGATAAATGAGATAATTTTTATGATTTCATGATATATTAGATAATATTACACTATTTTAAAATATTTAAATAAAAGATAATTATTTGTCTCTTTAAATTCTCTATGGGTTGAGATAGATGGGAAATCCATGATGGTGCTGGAAAAAGAATCAGTTGAGATTTTATGGTAATCTAATTAAACATTTAATATAATTGGGGGTTTCCATGTATCAAGAGGGAATATATAGAAATTATATTCTTGGCTAACACTTGATCATTCAGATCAGGTGAAAGAAAATTGGCCTCATCATCCCCAAATAATGGGAAGGGTGAGGACTCATACATATAAATACATTATACCATAAAATTTTAATCAAATTATTTAATGAAATATATAATTCCATGTAATCTATATTGAAAAGATGATGTGCTATTTCAATATCAGTCTAATATATAGTTATCTGATGGAGAAAATATTAAGGATTATCTGGATCGAGCAAAGAGTTCTGGACTAACCAATTCAATGGGTGACACGATAAGATGATTAAGGGGAAAATGAGAACCTATCATGGGTAAGGTACATGTAATTTATGTATGTGGGTTACATATTGAACCCTTGGAATATACAAGGAACACTAGACAAATGAGGTAATGTCTGGGGAAAAAAACAGACTCTTAAATTTACAAAATTCCTTTTGAAATTTTTGGGCTAATGGGACATTATTTGGGTCAACTGGAGATCAATTTATAGAAGAATTCAGTGAATTATGATTTAAATTTTTTGAAAAATATTATTATGAAAAGTTATAATCCAACCTTATTAAATAGAATTTGTTACAAAATATGCTACCGTCTCGAAACAAGTAATATCTAAATGACATATAATAAATCAATGAAGTGGGAAACACTATGGGTATTTTAATTTATCATTATGTAGTTGAATAAAAAATAATGTCATTAAAAACACTTTTAATGGATATTTTGGGGAAAATATAACTTTTATTTTTAAAAAATGGAATTTATTGACTAATTAAATCAAAGGGGTTAAGATATAAAAAAGAAATAACTAAATGTGTGGTTATTCTGTTATGAAAGTGTATTTTCCTAAATATTAAGAACTTTTCGAATGCAATGATACTTATTTAAATTAAAAATAAATAAAATTTTAAAATATTTGTTGAATTATTGAAATTTATAATAATGAATTTTACATTTTCTTGTTATATGAGTTATATAAATGTGTTCATTTATATTATATCACATAAAATTGGTTATTGTAATAGTAAATGTGGAGTAAAGTTATAAAACTATAAATAATGATGGTGCTGAATAATTTTATAATATAATAAAGAAACTTATATAATAAAACTATTAAAATAATCTTAGTAAATATGGTAGTGTCTTGGATGTGATTAAGGATCTTCGAAAAGTATCATGATATTCATTCGATGACACGAACAATGTTTGTAAAAAAGCATGTAATATCGTCGTTCTAGTTATATAGAAAGATAGGAAAATGAATAATAAAATTTATCTATTGTTGAATTAGTGTTCACTTTCTATGGGTTTGGAATGTGTGATTTTTTTGATGGTGTAGTGGATGGGTTGTAATGTGGGATGTCCTTTATGAGTCAAGGGATGGTCCCATTACTATAAATGAGTTTTTTTTATTGTTTTTACTCCCTATAATGAGATGCTTTATAGGTTGTAATAGAAATATATTGATGATGATAGAGTATGGTTATGTTTTTTTAGGGAACCTAACCATAATCTAGGGTTATAGTGAGATGACTGTGACTATAGCCTATCTCACCCATAGATCTGTGTAGAGAGTGATGATGACCAATATATGTATATTAAACAAATATATCACTAATTTGGGATGATAAAAAATAGATATTTGTTGTATCTTATTAGATATGTGTATTTCTTATAATGTATCTGATACTAGAAATCTTGATATCTATAATTCCTCTAATGTTCCTAATATGCGAAGATGATATATAGTGTAAGTTTAGATGTGTATTTTCCTCAGTATCCAAATTTTTTTAATGTGATGATAATAATTCACTCAAGTGATGAAAAAAATTATTTCTCATTATTTAGGGATCAAGGTTGTCGAGGATGCACATGATGTAATATCAAATACAAACCCACTAATATGTGTTTTGGAGTACCAAATATTTATCACTCATCCTAGAGAGAGGTATACCCTCTAGTATACAAAATATAAAACATTATCCTTGGAGATTTATATTTCCTTAATCATCCAGAAATGTATATGCAACTAGTTACAATGATTTTTAATTTCTCTTACAATTTTTTCTATGTCCTATATGACTTTAGAGATAAATGGTGAGTTATATTTCAACTAGAAATTTTGTGATAACTTGAGAAATTAATTTCTTCTATCATATAACACCCTAATATTTGATTATTTATTATCCATTAAAGAAAATTTTTATGAGTGATAGCTTGTGATACATGCAGTATCATATTAAAAACAACCCTAAAATATTTTATTTAGATAAAATATTATAAATAATGATGACAAATAATAAATTATGTAGTTTTAATATGACAGTATATTATGAAATGTACTAAGATAATAAATTCAAAAGTATATAAGAATACAAAAAACATAAAATATTTATTCTTATAAGTCTACATAAAAATCATAAACCCAACTATAACTATGGAAACAAGGAAATAAATTAGAATATAAATAAACATTCAGAGAGAGTTTTAAATGAATAAGTTGAATATATTGTTGTATTGTGTGTATGTATATTGTAACAACCCTTCTTAGGGACAATTGACAGTAACCAGGATAAGTTTTCCACATATCCCCAAATGCACCTCCCCATTTTTCATAGGCTATCAACTACAGATGATGGCCTAATAAATATAATTGCGAGATTATTCCCTTGAATTAGAGATAAAAAAACATAGTGGAAAAAACCATACAATCATGCATCACAAAAATCATAGTATGAATGATCAAATAATAAAAACGATTTAATAAAATGTAAAATGGAGAATAATACTTGCCTATATCCCCAACTTCCATCTATCCTAATTAAAAATCCAAAAAAAACTAAAATACAACACACACATGCCCTTCTACCATCCTAGATCCTCACAAACTGTATCAAAAACCTTCCTAGCTACCCCAGGCAGATCCATTGTATATATTGTGATTAACCTAAAAGAAAACTTATGGTATACATGTGCATTGAAAATCCCTTATAGAGTGTGAGAAATTAATCTCAGTAAACTGTCACCATATTCCCATATTATAAAAAATCATACACACATACTTTGGATGAATGAGATCAAAATGTCGCACAAGTGCCTTGGACATCGTGTGGTAACCATGACGCCATGAATTTGTACGAATCAGGTAATCAAGTCCTAACTATCCCTCCATGACACTTGATTATACCTGGTTTAGTGTTATATCAAAATACATATCATCGCCCCATATTCTATACCACTGTGCTAATTCATGTCCCATACCTAAATACATATGTTAAGGTGGTTTCTAATAACATAACCTAATAAACATAGAATATAGTCATGGTACTATTTAGATAAACCTCAACCCATCCCTTCTCACTTAAGGAAGGGTCTTCAGTCTAGAGTCATCCCATGTCCCAGCCTCCATGGTGGATCTAATCCCAAGACTACATAACAAAAGGTATAATTCTTTCTCAATGACCTAAAACACTCATGAAAATTTTCTTTTTCAAAAATTTATGGTTCAGATAACATACTTTACGCGGACCCAAGCCATGTGTGTCATTTCTTAGACATAATACCCTCATTAGAGAACATGAATCACATTGACCCATCTATGTATTCATTGGGGAGGTTCAAGAACATAATACCATACCCAAATTGTCCTAGTATTCAATCAACACACCATATCAACATATAAAATATCGGGTGTCCATCATGGACAAACACATGAGGAGGGACACATCCCGTCACACAACACAATATCTTATCCAAGTCACTAGTTGTTCGTGACCAATCCCCTTATAACAACCCATATAAACTCTCCCATCATTGCTTCCCATGAGTCCTATATACCCATAAAAGTATCTACTCATCAATATTATCTCAATACTACTACTCATTAGTGACTTCACTACATAAACGATCATCTGGATCCAAAAATCACCATCTTGTCCAAACATTCCATTCTTTTTCACTCCTAGTCCTACAACACTAAGACAATCCCAAGATAATTCCCCAAAATAACATTATAATAATGATGCTATATCCTAAATATTTTTTATAACACACAATTTGGTTCCATATCATGATTCCCTCTAAACCCCAGACCACCCTCTAGAGGGTGTCTTATGTCCGGAAACTGATGAATAATTGTCTCAACCATCTTCACCTATGATAGGCCTCTCACATCCATTAAACCATATATAGAAGAACAAAACTTGGTTAACCGTGAAATTAAACATATCCTGAAACAACTGAAGGAATATTTGAATCTAATACATCACTCTTATCCCTCGGAAATACAACAAATGGTCGATTATAGATTACACAAGTGATAGAAAACACTCATACATAGAATAAGAAGGTAAACACCATCTTATATTTTATTACTAATGAGCACCTAGTTACTATATTATATATCTAAACCCATGATAAAATTATTCTATATGAAGCATATATATAATAACGTAATGATCATGTATCAAAAGGGATCCCATTCTGCCATCAGGTAGTTATTACCCAACAATATCTCTCAAATCCCTTGGTCAAGCCCATCCACAACATGTCCAAGACCATATTAATCCCAAGACCCAATAACATATAAGAAAACAAAAATAATTAATTATAAAATAATATTATTTAATATTTAATTTATAAAAGTATTGGATAATCACTGAACCACTCCCCAAGAACCACCACCTCGCCAAAACCTCGATCAATCACACCCAGAGGGATTATATCACACCTCTAGCACCAACCTATACAAAATCCAAATCACGGACCACCTAATAATCTTAAAATTTTTATTAATTTTACAAAATATCCTAAATCAAATTATGGAATCATATTACATCAATATAAATCGAGACAGATGGTATGGATACAATACCTTGGGTCCTCCTATATACAATCCGAGTGAAACCCTATTCAAATATGTCAATTCCACTATGATAAAGTAGAATAAAAGATGAAGCCCCCAAAAATGACCAAATTACATCAAAATTATGGTATGAAATATAGAATGGAATAAATTAACAGGAATCACTAATGAAATATGGAATGAATCACCCCAAATGAAGGGGAATAATCGAGGACATGGAATGATCGTTCAACACTTCTTTTCTTGATCCATCTTCTAAAAGTTAGGAATTGATACCCTATGTATATTTCATTAAAAAATAATATTAACTTGTGAAGTGAAAAAAGGTTTCATTACATGCGTCAATTTATTGTGGGGCTAAAACCCCTCTCTTGAAATTTCATGCCATATTTCTATGCATCACGGTGTGATGTCCCTATAATGTGAACTTGTTGGACCCTGACCACTATTTCCTTCCATTGACACTTCCATAAACATCCCAAGTGTTTAATAAACCTCAATAATAATCTAAAAAATGAATTTTAGGATTTCAAACACATAGGGTTCCTATTTTTGAGTTCATATTATCAAGACAACCCATCCAATAAATGAATGGTTCAAATCCCCTTATTAATTTCTAAATTGCAATGAAACATGCCACTAGAAACTCACCACCATAATTATTATCATCCTATAAATTCCATACAAAACCTCAAACCACATATCCTGGAAATTCTTGGAAATTAAAATCGTTTAAATCAAAATGTAATGGATCTGAATGGAAAACAATCCTTTGCTGCACAAGTCCAACATCAAATGAACTATTCAGCCAGAGTTGATCCACTCACTTTCTAACTGATGCAAAAACATAGACAATACTCACCATTCTTATCTCTATATCCAACCCATTCTATCTAACCATAATCATCCTATGTCTTATGTTTATCCCCACCATAAGAGTCTTGTTTCCAGTCTAATTAAAAACTATGGTGCTCCCCACCATATGTATAATGAAAATGATTTTCTAGTGGATTGTTAACCCATTAATTATGCCCCAAATTATGCTCCTGACACATTTCCACCTAAATATGTCCCATATCATGAAATAATACTTGTTATCCTCCTCTTAATAACTTTTCACAAAAATCAATGAATTTTCATTTGGTCACTTCATCTAAAACAAACAAACCAACCTCCAACTAAGTTTTTAGAAAAACAAACTCCACATGAGAGGCCTATATCATTCCCCAAGCCAAATAAATATATTTATTTGATTACAAATAATATTTTTAACAACCTTAGATTTTTTAGAGATAGATTATTTTTAATTTATTTAATGTCTTGTGTTACACACAATTTCAAGTTCTTTTGATAGAATTCAATAGTGATTACAGATTTTGTTCAGTGTAAAAATGAAAAAATATTAGATTATGTTCTATGTTACAAAATAAATATTTCACTACACACAACAATGACATGGCTTGCATTACACGTAAGAGAGACCTTCCTCGATAGTTTACATTGTACACAACATTGATTTTTCACTAAAAACGATGTATTATTATTTAATGGGATATAAACTAGAAGTTATGAATAATATTTACCAAATTTTGAATTTTATATCATTCTAATTCATCCTATGAATTTTTTGGAACACAATATGGGAATAAAATCATGTTTTTAGATAAAAGAAATATATTTTAAAAAATGCATTTTTGTCATATTTTGATGGTGCACCCGTTTTAAATATAATTCTTTGACATGTTTATAAGATAAATTTTAAAAATTTAACTTCTTATTTGGAATCAGGATATAAAAATATACATTGGATATATTTTTGATATTTTAATGGAATCTTTCATATTTTTATGAATAATAAAAATATGCTAAATTCTAATTTAAAACATCTTTTTCCATAGAGATAAATTATATGGTTAAGTTATAATATTTAATAGTTTTAATGTATAAATATAAGATTTTTTTACCAATTAATATAATTTATGTCATTATAATTAATGTCACATTGAATTCATAGGTAACATAATTTCAATCATTTTCAATGTTTAAACTTTTAAAACCTATTTTTGCATTAATGAGATTAATTTTATATTAATTAATGAAACTTATGTGTCTTAAATTTCAAGAAATGGATTCCATATATGGAATCAATATTTCCAAATTATTTTAACAGGATACTCTTATTTTCGGGCATTATGAATTGAAACTACGATAATTTGTATTAACACAGTTAAAGGTAAATCAAGTAATTAGGAGTAAAAATAATATTATACAATTACCCAAACACTTGTATTAATATAATTGTATGATTATATTTCCCCCTATAACATACTTGTTTTAGGATGGTATCTATTGTAACCCACTTGTATAATATATAGACATTGAATTTACTTTATTTAAAGAAAAGTGAAATATGACACTCTCAAACATTAATAATTAAATTATTTTTAATATAATGTTATACAGAATATAAATTCTATAATAAATAATCAATTTAAAAATAAAATGTTTTTTATTATTTTAATTTATTTGTAAATTTTAATAATTATATAGTTACCTGAATAGCTTATACATTAATTATGCAGAAATTATTTATTCGGTGAAAAATCAATAATATAGTTTTTATTAAAATAAAAATATCCATTAAAAGGCCCAAACACTTGATAAAACCTTATTAGAAGATATTATCTAAAACAGGATCATCCAAGGGTCGACCTATTGACCATTTAGATCCTTATAAAAGATATTATGACTCTTATATTATTTTATTTTCAATGATGTCAAAGTTGTCCCCTTCATAATTTAATAAAAATACCATTTTAAATGTTGGGTTTTTTAGAAGATAAATTTTACTAAAAGTATTATTATGAAAGATATTAGATTTTTATTCATCTTTGTATTTTATTTTTAATTTTTATGAAACAAATATGTATATTAAATAATTATACAAAAATGTTGTTGTAGTTATTTTATTAAGAGAAATATCAAATAAATGGTTTTCGAAATATTTAAAAAGATATTATATGATCATATTAATGTTCAAAACAAATTTATTGATGAATAGTAAATTTTGTTAATCTACTAAATATTTTGGTTAGATTCTATCATCTTTTTTTATTTTATTTAAATTCAAATAAATGAATAGTGTTAAAATTGACAGTATTAATATTTTATAAAAACACCAAATTATTAAATTGATTAAAAATCAAATTTTTTTTAAAATAACAAATTTAAAATTATGTGGTCTAAAGAGTCAGACCGTGTCCAATTATGGATAATTCATTGCACATAAGTAAGTATTTATAGCCATTTAAAATTTATAATATTATTACCACAAATAAACTTTAATTGATTAAATATGGATAAATCAAAATGATAATTTTTTTAATAAAAGAATAATATGTCAAAATTTTATGGGTTAATGATATTAAAACCCTATATTATCTAATATTATATTTTTATTCATTTAGGAGTTTTCTATGTGGGTTTTGATTTTATTATAAATTAATATTTTTGAGGTTTCCAAAAGTGCCCATCTCCTCTCTTATAAAAGGGAACCACATCCCTCTCATCTTCACTCATTTTTTAGGCCTAAAACTAAGACAAAACCTGTACATTTAACTTATACACTTCCCTTGAAACATAATAGAGGTTTTTTTCCCCTTCAAAGAACAATTTGAGTTCCATAATAAGATGATTAGAAGAGGCATGTCGAGGAGGAGGTAATATCATTTACCGATTCATTCAAACTTCTTTTTCTTATAATTCCTTTATTTGATTTGTTTCATTATTAAGTAATAAATATAGTACCACTTGTATAATGATATGTTAATATGAATATAAAACTACCATATTCCATATTCTATACATCCTATAAAAAATGAAATCACCACACGTGTGTACGTACGACCTATCATCTCCATGTCGTGGTGTAATATGATTTTCATCACCAAAAAACATGGATTGGTATAATGATGGAAGAAATAAATATATATGGTTATTTTAAAAATATATTTATTTTGAAATTTATACACCATAAACTTCAATACAATTCCACAATCATGGGATTGATATCATCGCTCGTGCGTACGTACGACCTACCGTCTCCCTGATTTGATGTGATTCGTTCTACATGGTATTTATTGAGGAATGATTATATAAATGAATTTAATGAATAAGTATGACATATATTATACTAATATAATTAATTAAATGATATAACTTTAACCAAAAAAGATTAATTATAATATATTCGACAAAACATGCATAAGAACATAATGCAGTTAACACCCGGATAATGAGTAACAATGTAATGTTACTAATAAATAGATAATAATTTGACTATATATGATATAATAAATATGTCTAAAATTATTGACTAATTCAATGAAATTATTTAAACCACTATATATTATTTTTAGACACATACGTAAGAAATCATACCTAAGGTAAGGGATAATCTTGCAATCTCATTTTTATCTGAGATTGCTTAAACATAAGTATTTAATGGGGTTATATTTATCATCCATGTCCATGTTTTATAATAATGTTTTCATAAAGTGTTTACTATTCTTCCATGTATTTTTAAAGTCATTCTTACCACTTCTTGACTTATACAATGTTGTATGGAAGGAATCTTTCTTTTGTTTACCACACGAGGTACTTTTTGACTTTTCTGGTAAAAGAATGAGGATATTGTTTTTTAACTTATACATCATGATCATATTGTTGCGCTTTCATATTGAATTATTTACATGAAGATTAATTCACATGTTTTATAGTTTATATTCAATTAACTTATTTTCTTAAAAATATTAATAAAATTTTGAGAAAAGAATTTTTTTTGAAGAAGAAAGAATATTTTTTTCAAGAACTATGTTCAAGTGTTTTATGAAAATAATTTTCCATCTAAGGTGACACTTTTAAATAGGGTTATGTTTATATCCCTATTGTTACTATGATTTGATTATGTTAAGTATGTAATGGTATATTATATGGATTATGGTATGATAGAATTATGTTTAAGAAAGCACATATTATTTATTGGGTTAAGATATGATGAATGATTTATGTTATGTGGCACATGTAAGAATGATTTCATTATGAGATTGGTGGGATCAATATATCTCTCTAATACATTTGGTAATGATTTATTTCTCATGAGATAGAAATGGATGTAATGACAAGTAAATTTGGTTTATTAATACATGGCAGGAATGGCAAGTAAATCATGTTCAGTAATGGGCTTTGTCCACTATGATTGTCTGAGCAGCAATGCCTTGACTAATTTGGAAATAATATTATGTTCATGATGGTTTTCCAAAAATCTATGTTTTATTCCCATGCTACTTTACCATGACTAATGTTCCTTTATGATCCATACCTTACATACTTTCAAGATTTATTTAATTGCTCATGATTTTAATGTATATAGATTATGTTCAGGATTTAATATTCAACTGTTTATGGGTTGTTTTTATCTTCCCCATGTTTACCCTTACTGAGAATTTTAGCTCACCCTATCTATGTTTTATTTTCCACATGATACAAAGAAAGGACTAAGGTAGGAAAACATAAGGGGATGATCTTTATGGGAGATGTTGAAGATCTATCACCGTGATTAGAAGATTATGTTCTAAGTTACTGAAGAAACTAAACTAATACGGTCATTGGGAATTTATTTGTGTCATGTATTAAGTATTCTGAAAAAGTAATGTAATTCCCATGTACGTCAAGCTTGGGTATCTACTGTTGGTATCAGAGAGAAGTTTTAGTCAACATTTTGGAACTAGGATATGAAAACTTTAGGGATAGTCATAGAGATATTTCTAAGGTATGTATAGGGATGCCACTAAGGATAAGTATAACTATAGGTTACAGTCCTAGAAATATGTTAATGATCATGAGTAACCAGGGTTGAACCATAGGTGTCATGGATTAAAGAAGGTGTCATAAGTTAGACATCCTATAAGTGACTTTTTGTATTTTTCTGGTTCTTTATTATTTTAACGGTTTCATACACCATGGTTTTTGGTTTTATTCAATAGAGGGAACGAGAAATAATTTGGACAACATTGAATCCAATGAACATATTGGTGACTATGAGAAATGAAATTGAATAATTCCTAGAGAGAATGATATTGTGATTATGCTAAATCAGTCATCACGATATATGATTAACAAGGTGAACTTTAGTGGTATTCCTAATTCATAAAACAATAGGAGGATGTACTTTTATACATGTTCTCATGGTGAGGATCATAGAGAATGGAATATTAAGCTTTATAAAGAAGTGAAGAAGAACCTTGATGAATACCTCAAATAGAGGGGAAGATGTTATCTATGTGAGGAAAATGTTCATAGAGTGAAGGACTATCATGGAGTTCAATGTCTTATATGTGGAGAAGATGGGAATTACCCAACTCAATGCCCCAATATAAGAGATTACTTATAAATCAAGGAAGGCCCTATTCCATGCCAATCATTGAAGAGGATAGATTGAAGGGTTTATGTATTGGAATTCAATAATAATGCTGTAAAGGTAGTTCTATGGTATTATAGAATATTTTAATATATATGTATTGGTCAATTGAGGTTTTCAATAAATATATGCTACCGGTTTCCATGAAAGGTGACCGAAATATTTTTGTAAAGCACATGATTTGTGCATAATGAGGGGATAAGGAGATAAAAAGTTTTTTTATAGTATTAATGATTTCATGACTACTATAAGTAAAAAGTGATAGCATTGTTTGAGTATATATAATTTTTGGGATTTTGGTATGTGGAATGAGTTAAATTTTGATAGAATACATGCTTTCACTAAGGTTTAAAGGTATTACATGTTATTAGCACATTTCACAATAATTAATGATTATGGTATTCACATGTGTAGAATTTGACCAAAAAGATATATCTTATGATATGTGGGGGATAAATGATGGTATTCACATGTTTATTATATAACAATTCTGCTAATTGTTCTCTTAGTACTATGAGATTGGACATAGGTATTTTGGATAAGACTAATGGTTAGAATGGATTAAGTTGGACATCCGAAATAATTGTTTATTGAAATAACTTTTTTATATTGTTTCTAGAATGTTATAATAGTATAATTTTAGAAAAAGGAAAACCCATAGGACGGGAGAAAACCCATCTCGTCGGACAAGGTTTTGGGAATCAAACCCACAAGCAAAGGGAGACAAGTCTTTATTCCCTACCACTGGCCTATATAAGTCCCTGGTTAGTACAAATTATCTTTATTTTATTTAAGAGTTCTTATCAATCATGTATATGTCCATTTTTTAAACCATATATGATTAATCTCACCATAGATGGACATATGTATATTTGATAACTTGTGCTAACATTTGTTATTGAGACAGATGGAATTAACTATAATTCTATCACATGATTTGCTTTCACTTCATGAATGAAAAATTAAATTTCATTTCTATATATTATAGATGAAGTTGAAATTGTTCAAGGCACGACCAATGCTGAGATTTTACAGAAATCATATATGTATTTCTTCTCATGTTCTACATATTTAGGGAAAGGATCTTGAAAACCAAAAATGTTTTCCTTGTACCTTCATATCTGATTAATCAGATGGTACCTTAGATAATCCCAAATGTATGGATTTGTGATTAGTGACTTTTTGTTAGCCATGATCTATTCCACCATCCATCAGAACATGATTGATAGATTTCTCTAACATATCTATGTTTTCATTTCCTACCTATGTTCTCCTATGAGTTACTTTGGATTACCATTATGTTTCAAAAGTTCCTTTTTAAAATGATGTTTTTTTATTCCTTTTTATAATTTTGGATTCCATGAAAGAAACGTTAAATTATTAAATTACATATAACCTTGAAAATTTTTGAGTGCGACGTTATTTTTAAGGGGGGTAGAATCTTACACCATGATATTTTATGAGATAAATTATTTTTAATTTATTTAATGTCATGTGTTACACACAATTTCAAGTTCATTTGAATGAATTCAAAAATGAATATAAATTTTATTCAATATAAAAATTAAATAATATTGGATTATGTTATACGCTACACCGAAGGAATCTTCCACTTCACGGAACACTAACTTGGCTTATGTTACACAAATGGGTGATCTTCCTCGATAGTTTGCATTGTACTCGATACCGAGTTTTCACAAAACAATGATATATTATTATTTAATATGATATAAACCAGATGTAATGAATATTATTTACCAAATTTAGAATTTTATATCCTTTTAATTCATCGTAATCATATTATAGAATTCAATTTGAGAAGAAAAATCATTTTTTCGCATAAAATAAGTATTTTTAAAAAATGCAATTTTACTGCCTTTTGAAGGTGCACCCATTTTAAATCTATTTTTTGACATGTTCATAAGTTCAATTTGACAAATTAATCTTCTTATTTGGAATCATGATGTAAAAATTTACATTGGATAATTTGTTTTATGATAACTTTCATATTTTTATGAATAGTAAAAATATGCTAAATTTTAATTAAAAACAACTATTTTCATTGAGATAATTTATATGCTTAAATTATAATGTTGAATAGTTTTATAGTATAAATATAATATATTTTTAAAATTAAATTTATTTTATTTTATATTGAATTAATAGGTAAAATCATTTCAATCTTTTGCAATGTTTTAACATTTAGAACCCATTTTCTCAACAACGGGAATAATTTTTAATTACTTACTTCAACTTCTGTATCTTGAATTTGGTAAAATGGATTCTCTATTTGGAAAAAAAAGGTCCAAATTATGTTAATAGGATAATTTTATTATTGGGAATTATGAATAATAACCACGGTAAATTTTATTGACCACACTTAAAGGTTAATCATGTAATTAAGGGTAAAAAATATACTTATAAAATATTCCTAACACTTGTCTTAAAATAATTGGAAGATTGTATTTCTCCGTAAAACATAATTTGGTAGAGAAGGTATCTTTTGGGACCCACTTCGATAATATTAAGACATTTAATATATATTATTTAAAGAAAAGTGAAATATGACTCACTCTAACATTAATAAATAAATTATTTTTAATATAAGGTTATATAGAATAAAAATTCGATTATAAATTCTCATTTAAAAGAATTTTTTTTCTTTATCATTGTAATTTAATTTATATTTTTAAGAATTATATAATTACCTTAATAGATTATACATTAATGAAGAACAAATTATTTATTTAGTGAAAAATTAATAATGTAGTTTTTGTTAAAATAATATTATCCATCAAAAGTCCCAAACACATGACCAGACCACATTGGCCAGGTATATGTAAACCATAAGAATCCAAGGGTCAACTTTTTGACCATTTGGAGCCTTATAAAATAGATTATGAAACTTATATCATTTTATATTAAATGATGTCAAAGTTTTCACCTTCATAATTTAATAAAAATAACATTTTAAATGTACGGTTTTTTGGAAGATAAATTCAACTAAAAGATTTATTATGAATTATATTAGATATATATATATATATATATCATAGTTTTTTTCTAATTTTTATGCAACAAACAAGTTTATTAAATAATTATACAAAAATGTTGTGGTAACTATTTTTTTAAGATAAATATCAATTAAATTGTTTTAAAATTATTAAAATAAATATTATAGGATGTAATTAATGTGATCCACGAATTTCCTAGATGAATAAGACATGTTAAGAATATATAAAATATCTTTTTTTTGATTCTATCATTTTTTTGGATTTATTTAAATTCAAATAAATGAATAGTTTCCAAATTGACAGTATTGATATTTTATAAAAATAACATATTATTAAATTGTTTAAAAAACAAAAAAATATTTAAAATTTACAAACTAAACATTATGTTTTTGAAACTATCATAAATTATCCAATTATGTAAAATTCACAACACATAAGTAGTTTTTTTATTACCATTTAAATTTTTTAATATTATTACCACAAAAAAATTAAATAGATTAAATAAAGATAAATCAAAATGATAAGGTTTAAAATAAAATCAAAAGATGTATAAATTTTATTTTTTTTATGATATTACAACTCTATTTCATCAAATATTCGATTTGGAGTCATTTTGGAAGTTTTTATGTTGGGTTTTATTTTATTATAAATTAATATTTTTGAGGTTTCCAATAGTGCCTCTCTCCTCTCTTATAAAAGTGAACTTCCTCCCTCTCCTCTTAACTATATTTTATGGAATAAAAATCAGCCAAATAATGTATATTTTCTCTCTACACATACCTAGAAACATACTATAGGTCTTGGTTATCTTCAAAAAACAACTTTAGTTCCCTAAAAGGAGGATTAGATGCGGCACATCGAGGAAGAGGTAATATCCTTATTGATTACTTCAAACTTCTTTCTTCTTATACATCCTCAATATGAGTTGTTTCATTATTAAGTAATAAATCCAGTATCACTTGTATACAGATATGTTATTATTAATATGAACCAACTATATTATATATTATATCATTCATTTAAAAAAATAAAATCACTACGCGTGCGTACGTACGACCTATCATCTCCACACTGTGGTGTAATCTGTTTTTCATCACCAACAAACTTAGATTATATAATGAAGGAAGAAATAACTATATATGATTTTTAAAATTATATTTATTCAGAATAATTATACAACATACACTTCAATACAATTCAACAATCATGGTAATGATATCGTCGCTCATGCGTACGTACGACCTACCATCTCCACGATGTGATGTGATTTTTACTACAAGGTCTTCATTGATGAATGATTATATAAATGAATTGAGTGATTTTGTATGAAATATATTATACTAATATTATTATTTAAATGATATAAACATAACCTGAAAAATAATAAAGTGAATTTATTCGACAAAACATGCATATAAACATAAAGAAGTTAACACCCGAATAATGTGTAACAAATAAATCTTACTAATAAACAGATAATAATATGACTATATATGATATAATAAAGATTACAATGATTATTTAATAAGTCAATTAAATTATTGAAGCCACTATAAAATAGTTTCAGACACATACGGAATTAATTAGACCTTAGGTAAGGGATAATTTTGCAATCTCTTTTTTATCTGAGATTTCTTATACGTAAGTAATTATTGGGGTCATATTTATCATCCATGTCAATTTTTTATAGAAATATTTTCATAAAGTATTTACTATTATTCCATGTGTGTTTAAAGTCATCTTTACCTCTTCCTGAATTATATTATGTGGAATGGAAGGAATCATTCTTTTGATTACCATATGTGGTACTTTTTGAGTTTTCTAGTAAAAGTACAAGGAGAATGTTTTTTGGACTTATATGGAATGAATGGATTGTTACGATTTCATATTGAATTATTTACATGAATATTAATTTAATGTTTTCAAAATTATTTTCAATAAACTTATTTCATTTTAAATTTACATGACATTTTGAGAATAGAATTTTTTTGGGAAGAAGAAAGGATATTATCCTCAAGAACTAAGTTCAAGTCTTTTATTAAATTTATATTCCATCGAAAATGAATCCTTTAAATAGGGTTAGTTTTATATCCCTATTTTTAATATGATTTGATTATTTTAAGTTAGGATTTATGTTTTATTTGGATTATGTTATGATGGAATTATGTTTAGGAAAACCCATATAATTTATTGGGTTATGATATGATGAATGATTTATGTTTTGTAGAACATGTAATAATAATTTCATTATGAGATGGGTGGGACCTATATCTACCTCCAATGAATTGGGTATAGATTTATATCTCATGATATAGACATTTCTGGAAGGGCTAGTAAATCCGGATCAGAAATACATTGCTGGAACGACAAGTAAATCCATTTTAGTAATGGACTTTGTCCACTATGATGGTCTTGGCAGTAATGCCTTGGCTACTATGGAAATCGTATTATGTTCTCATGGTTTACCACAAATCCATGTTTCAATCCCATTCCATTTGATCATGACTAATGTTTCTTTATGATCTATGCCTTACGTAATTCTATGATTTATGTCATTTCTCATGATTTTTATGATTAAAATTTATGTCCATGTTTTAACGTTCAAATATTTTTGGTTGGTTTTATGTTCCCCATGTTTACCTTTACTAAGAATTTGAGCTTACCCTATTTATGTTTTCTTTTCCCCAGGTTATAAATAATGGTTTTAGGGAGGAAAAAAGGGTATGATATTTATGGGAGATGTTGAAGATATTTCCCCATGATTAGATTATTATGTTACAAGTTTCCATAATAAACTAATACAATCATTGGGCATTGGTTCTTGTCATGTATTAAGTATTATAAAAATTTAATGAAATGTCCATGTACATCATGTTTGGGTCTCTACAATATTTATCCTAAGGGACTCCATTGGACATTTTAGCACATGATTTTCCCAATAATACATGTGAAAAATAATGTTTATCCCCCAAAACATTACATGGAGTACAGTTTCAACTATGTAATTTGTGATGAATTGGGTTTAGACCATAAACCATGTCATGGAAAACAATTTCAACCCGAAAATATGTCATAACCCAAATTCACCCCCTAAACCATGTCACAAATCTTGGATCACCCCATGGATCACCCTCAAATCATAATGATATTACCTTGAGCTAATTCCAAACCCATAAACTCCATCCAACACCATATTCACATACTATATCTAGTACCTGTTATTGGTGCAATGTTAGATGAAAGATATTTTGGAATCTAAAAGATGTTTGCACCGATCATTTTAATTTATGATATATTTTTTGTCTAGAAAAATAAATCACCTCACTTTGTATGATTTTTTGATTAAACAATATCAATATATGAATTAATTGTAATCAGATAATCAGATTCAATTTTCATAAAAAATATTCTTTGTTTCAATTTTTTTAGGATACGATTTTCAAATGTAGTTGTCCTTTAGACAAACCTAGGGTACGAAATGAATGTTTGAATCGTAATGTGGAATTATCATTGTCTGAATTCCTCAATAAAAAATTTAACAATGATTTTTAGGTCATAGAGTTCACATAAATAAAATGTTCTATGAAATACATGTGAAATTATATTTGAAAATGAATGGGGGAGAAAAAGTGTGTCCAATCAGATCGAGTATTGGTTATAAAGTAATAAGTACTGAAAGGATGGGAAGTTATAGTAATTTGTAATGTTATTTAGAAGAATCTATACAAATCAAAATGTTACCAAATTCATAAAGAATTCATGTTACAAGATGATGTTTGTGGAAGAAGAATGTTTAAATAAAAGTCTTCTGGTCTAAGATTATTAGGGCGAGATCACCAGATGTTAAATTTTTCAAAGGTTGGTATGGTTTGTTTGAAATGTAATATGATGAATATTCCTATTTTCAGTTAGAACAAGAAGCCAAAATATAAAAATATTCAGAAGAATATATTGATTAATGATAGAATTTTGTTTGTACCATATTTAGAAAATTGAATAATTTGATATTGATATCAGTTCATCAGACGCGGTATGCCACCGATCTATCCGTGGGAGAGAATTTTGTGGATGCCTTTGTATGTGGATTTTTTTGATACCAATGATAATATTGAGGTTGTTGGGACTGATAAATATAAAAAGAATTTAGAGTTGTTGGGACTGAAGAATTTTATGAAATCAGTGAAAAATAAACCATATGTTGATAAAAAATATAGTAAAAAATTTTCATAAGGTTTAATTAATTGTTAATTGGGTGAATAATGAATGACGAAATGTGAGATTTTTTTAATTGGGGCAAGACTCTTCAAAATGGTGTTGACCATGATCTGTTAGAGTTAGGTAAATACTAAACCATCAGACATAGGCTGACACTGATCCATTAGAGTGAGACAGATACCAAACAATCTATCATATACTTACACTGATACATCATTTAATACATGATCATCGGAATGACGAAAAGAATAACTACATGAAGATTATTGTGAATGTTGTTATCAAAGTATTATTTGAAGTTGTCATTGAATTTCCACCAATAAGTGATGATATATCTAGAATATGTGACTATATTTATGGAAAAATCAAAGCAACTGAAGTCTAATAGGGTATCAAAAATGTTTATGGGAGAATGGTTTCAAATATTTAAATCTACTAGTTGGTACGAAGCATCATAATGATTTGATTGTTTGTTGTTGGGGTTGATAATCATAGTGAGAATTAATTTTTTTCCATGAAATCTATTGGTATGGAGAAATGTTAGTAATAATATGTTTTTTACATATGACTTTATAATAATGAATAATTTAAAATAAAAGTTTGAATTAGAACAAAGAATGGTTATAAATTTTTAATCTTGATGAGGTTTTGAGAATATTTGAGAAGTTCTTAGAAGAATAAATAATAGAAGAGAATCACTTATGAAGTAAAATATTATATTTAAATATAAATGAAAACAAATGTTAGGGAAATTTGGTTAAGAGGGAGAATATTTTCATCTTCCCATCTACACCACTTTCTATGCATCTGTAAATTTTAAGAAGTACATTGTTCATTTTGACACTTCTTTTTTTGTGTCTGTAAAGAGGGAAGGTTAAGTAATGAATGTTTTTAAAGAGATTATGTTTATGGATTGATATTTCCTGATGAAGTTTTTCAGAAATTAGAAGAAGAAGGAATATAATAATCAGGTATTTCAAATTAGACCAAGAAAATGGACATAGTTTTTTGCACTGAGACAAAAGTAGTTCAAAATTTTTTCATTAGTATTATGTTTGGGTGATATTTTTCTATATTGAGAAATAAGACTGATGAATCAGATTGATCTATCAGACTGAGAATCATTTAAAATTCTAAATATGTTCTAACCTTGGGTTGTTTAGGAATGTGAAGAATTTTTTTGGATGTCATTAAAATGGAAAGTTGATAAGGCATCACTATAACATGTTATTAAAAGAACTGGTGAATGTTTCATTACTTGTTATAAAAACATGTATTGCATCATTTTTTCTAGAATTAGCACATGCACTGTTGTATTGATCATAGTGCTATACAAGTGTAAGGATATATTATACTTGTTTTTATCCACAGAAATTTTTTTAATATTCTATTGTTTGGTAGTGGATTATTTTCAAACCGTGAAAATGACACAACTGCTATTTTTGAGTAGTGAACCTTGTAAATACATATGTTCCAATGGATTTGTGATTATTTTCTTTCCAAAAATGTGACAAATCGTTAATAATGGGTGAAACACGATTCAAAATAAGTAAAATTAAATGAAAAATATATCACTATTTCACCTCTCACCCCATTTTTGATACATTGATTCTACTAAAAAATATCAATTGGTATCAAAGCCAAGGTTCCCTTTGTGGAATATTTTCTTATGTTTTTTAAGAGAGGTTGTGATTTAGAATATGATTTTTGAGAATATTAAGTAGATTTTGGTATTTTAATAGAGGAACTATCATATGTGGAAAGCTATAATGTTCCCTTATCTTATTTCTCATGGGTATGATATTTTGGATTAAGTGGGAGATAGATTTCATCATATTGATAACAAAGTAACATTTATGGATAAGATGAATTTTGAGAATCATTGAATGAATAATAATTCATTAGTGTCATCACATTCAATAAGTGATGTTCTATGAGTGAAGTGTTTTTCAACATCTGAAGGAATCCTGGATAATATAAACAAAATTAATCAAGGAAATAAAAAATTAAAGAAGTAATCATTAAAAATTTTATGATTGAACTGCAAAGATATCAATATGGGTGAGTATGAATCAGTTGGTGACTTCTTTAGAAGTATGAATGAAATTTTTAGCACTCTTATATAACATAGTGAAAATTTGGAAGATACTAATATTGTTGAAAATATCTTGAGAATTGTTTCTGAAAAGTTTGACTAGAAATGTTTTTCAATGGAACATAGAGATCATAAATAATTATCTTTGGAAAATTTTCATAGTAAACACATAACATATGAAATTAGAAGAGGGAATGTTATGAAAGGAAAATAGAAATTTTTTTGAGAAGTTTCTTTTAATGATACTAAGAAATAAATTCCTAGAAAAAATCTCATAAAATAATAAGATAGAGATTATGATTTAAAAAATGAGGTATGTAAAAAACATGATGAATTTTTATCCTTGTTTTATAAAAATGTGAAAACAGGTATAGGTAAATATAAATTTAATATTCACTTGAAATGTTTTGAATGTATATATGTTAATAAATTTGCAGATAACTATCCTCGATGAAATAATTATGAGGATAGTGATGAAGATGAAAATGGGTTGAGAATATCATTGAAGAAACATGTTGATAAGTATAAATATTATTATGAAGGTTTTTTTAAATATCCAAAAGGAGAAGTTTATTTTATAATAATAATGAATATGAATATTGTGAAGAGAATTCCAAAAATTCTATTGAGAAATATGGGGAGAATACTTACATTGAAATAGAGAACAATGATGAGTTTAGAAGAAACAATCTTGATCATGAAGAAACTCAGTAAGGATTTAATCTAAAAGAAGAATTTAAAGAGTGTATGTGAAATATTTTAAGGCTTGAGAAATAAATCAAAAAACTAAAGAATGAAATATTCTCAATAAATAATAATTGATTTTTATTAATGATAAATAGAAGCTTCTAGAAGGGATTAATGACTTGAATAAATATTTTATGAATGAAATAAATATTAATGAACATCTATAAGTTATGTTGAAATAAAAATAAGAATAATTTAAACTTGTTCAATAAAAACATTATAAATATTAGTAGAGGGTTAAACATTTCAAGAATTATAACAATGAAGTAAGTGATTGTTTTGGAAATTATTAATCATAAAAGGATCAAAAGTTACATTTAATGGTTGAGAATAAATAGGAAATTTATTTTTAGAATAAAAAATAAGGGAAAGTCATGTTTGTTTCCAAAACAAAAAAATGTGGAGAAGTTATAGTATTCTGAAAATAATGAGTCTGAAAAGTATTATACTAATTTCTATTGTGATAAGGATGGATGGAAATATGAGTTGAAATAGAATATTCTGAGTGATAACAGAAATGCTGGTAGTTAACAATGTTCTGATAAGAAAAATAAGAAAGTTGCTGAGAAGCTTCTTCACAATTCCAGGCATTATGGAGGTTATATATGTAATTATTAATTCAATGGCTATTTCTGGTATCATGGAAGATTTATACATAAAAAATATTTTCTGGTTTAATAAACATTATTAAAAATATTCCATGAATTATAAAATAAAAAAATTTGTGGGGAGTCAATCCTCTCAAATGAATAAATAGGAGGAGGAAGTTTTGAAGAAAATTGAGAAGTATGTTTTGAAAGATGAAACTAGATTTCAACCTTTGGAGACTATTTGTGAAATATGTGAACAACTTATACATCATGTGAATGGGTGTCGTGTTTTATTATTGACACAACAAAAGATTTATAACACATCTTCGAACATGGGTGTGAATAATTATAATGGAAAATAAAAATATCATGTTGTAAAGAACACTCTCAAAGATAAAAAAGAGAAAAAACTCATATCTTATAGAGTGGGTGATATTATCTTATGAAATGATACATAATGTTGATGAATAATGTGAAAAACTTCAATTAATGAACCGTGATGTTTGGAATTGATGAATCCCTCAGAATCAATGTTGATGGATCTATAATTATTGGGAAAAAAGTTATTGTCCAAGAAATCATTGACTGTTGATGGGATGAAACAAAAATTTATAATTGTCTCATAATTTTTTGAGGACCTAAATAATGTTTCTCTAAAAGGGTTGGTTTTTTTGTGAAAGGAGAGGAAGATGAAAAATTTATTACGAGGGGAAATCGTACAAAAGAAAATTTGTTTCAAGTTGGTGAAGAAAAACAAATGTCACATAAGTATGATGGTTGAAAATATGTTATTGCATAAATGCTTGGGACATATGTGTCATTTAAACATTATAAAGCTATAAAAGAAAGAGAGTGTCCATGGTATTACATATATGTCAAGAAGAAGATATTGGCATTCTACAATATGTCTATAAGGAATGATTAAAAAATATATTCATAATAATGTTGGTATTTTCTCAAGAAGGCCATTGTAACTAATTCATTATACTATATGTGTCACAGCCCGTCCCCCGGGGCCTGCGTTGTGACTACCCCAAAACAACCTTCCAAAGGCCAGGGGCTGGCAACTTACACCAGAAAGGCATATCTCGTAATGGGAAGGAATTGTTTTAAAACCTATACAAACACACAAATCCAAGAGCACAAAAAGAAGAAACCACAAAGTAAACTGTTGTGGTAAAAAGTGTACAGAATGTAAAGGGGCTAGAATACAAACCCAATAGGAAAGTACAAGTACAACTAAAAAGAGAAAAATAGCTTGTGGATCTTCAACCAAGGATCCTACCCAAAGGGAAGGTACACATCACGATTAGTAGTCCCACATCACACCATGTCAAATGGTCCACCTCTGGGCACTGTATAGTAATGACTCCCTCATCCTCGACCAATGTTGTACATCCTCTACACAAAACACAACAAAGTGTGGGTGAAGCCTGTGTAGTGGTGAGTATAACAATACATATTAGGGACCTCGAGACCTAGATGGTCTCCCAGAGTTTCACAAAGGAAAAACCACTAAAAAAGACCTCAATCACAAAGCACGAAGCAATGAACAACTCTACTTAGGTATATACCCAAACATATACCAAAGTTATCAAGATATACTGGTATCAAACACTGAGGGTAGAATATCCAAAAGGTAACACCACAAAGGTAACACCACGACGGTAAGAGTACCACACATGTAACATTACAAATATAACACTATGTAGGGAAAAGTACCATAGAGGTTTCACTTCGAATATATCACCATGAAGGTAAAATTACCATACAAATATCACCCTGAAGATATCACCATGAAGGTAAAAGTAAAACATATGTATCATCATGAAGGTAAAATAATTAGCTCACACAGGTATTAGTGAAGTATAAAAGTAAAGATGATTCATCATGAAGCTAGATCATCTTATTTTGTCAAGAGGAACTGCTGCTGACCATACGGAGTCTAACCCACACATGATCGATTGGTATTAACCCCCATAATGACCCACACTGGATTTTGCCCACACAGGATCGCTATGCATTGACCCACACAAGATCGGTTCTAACCCACACATGATCACTCGGTACTAACCTCTCTATGATCTGTCTTCAACCTCCATCTCACTACGAGCCACTGGATTCCATCTCATAATATGATTGATTCCGGGAGAACCAATACTCAAGACATCAGTCATACCTAAACCACCAAGAAGATCCATGAAGAAGTATTCCTAAGGACCACCATGTCATAATGGTTCCAATGTGAGAGATATCGTGTCAATCAGACGCCCGATCTGTGACTTATAAGCATTTTAGTTCCAAGGGCCTAGTTGGATTCAGATTCGATCTAACCCGGTAGAACACTAACGTTATCCAGATCTCCAATGGAGTATAACAAAAGGGTCTTCTAACTCCAAGGGTCCTAGAGCCATAAATGGTTAATCAAACAGGTGCCCGGATTTCATGTCATGGCCCTTTAGGTGAAAACTGTCCTGGAAGGGCCAGGGTCTAGTCCGACCTGGTCGGACTGACCCAGTTTTGGCAGACCCAAACTAGTTCAAGTGGATCTGACCCGATCTGGGTCTGACCCGGCTGGGTAAGGGTGCGGGGAGCTCGACCCACTGGCCCGTAGCCCGGCCAGGCCTAACCTACAAGGGTGTGGCCTGCTTATTTCGTGGGGCACGGTCCATGAAGACATGTCTGGATGGGCTCACACGACTCGACCTATGGAGGCGCAGCCCGGACCACCAGGGATGCACGACCAAGCTTGCTTTGTGTGCGGGTCATAGGAGGCATGAATCAGTGATACATGGTCTGTCGGGCTGTTATGGAGGATGTTTCCCTCTTTTGGAAGGTGAAGCCGTAGTGCCCTTTATCACAGCTAGGTCACCCGCGATACCCGCTATAGGTCCCACTACCGCGGCTTCGGAGACATGGCTCCTCCGGCAGCTGCGTTCATCAGCATGCCGCATCACCTCTATGGCCGACAGGTGCCGGCTGCTCTGCTTACCGATGCGGCCTCCTCATGCGGTGCGCGACAGCGTTCCACCTCCATCACAACCGGATGGTGCCGGCTACCACCACCATCTATCGGCGCCGGTCACTGGTGTCACACCGTTGGTCATCCATGGAGAACCAAAAGGTTAAACAATATAGAAGAGGGTCTGGGTCATGTTCGTTGGCCCCCGCCCTCAGCGTTATCATGAAATAATGAGGGAGGAAAGAAGATTCAACAATAACTTGAAATTATAAAAAAAGTAAATCCATTCATCAAGATTGTTGGAGAGTGCCCGTGATTGAGGAAAATTCGGTGTTCGTCATCCATGAAACAAGCCACCAATGATTCCGCTCAACCGTCATTCTTTAGTTTGGGATTCTGTGTCACTCATTACCGTTCACCAGAACCAGTCACGTACTCCATTGGTTGGTGTCGTAGTAATTTATCAGATAATCATGGCATGGAGAAACCATGCCAATAATCCTCTCTAACCTCCATATAAATAGGATTGGAGGAGGGTAAATAATGATTGTAGAATTTACGGGGGTTCATTTAATAGGAACCTTCCTAAATTCTAATGACACTGTTACATTGGGTTTGAAGGTTCAATCCATTTAATGGCTTGAAATGTCACTGGTCCCACACTACCACTTTTATGTTGGAAGAAAATAATGAAAAAAATAAAATAACATAGTTATTTTATTTTATTTTTCAAAAGTCCAAAAATCGAAAATTTTCTCTAGACTTACTACGGACAAAGAGAAGCCTCCCTTTAAAGAATCTCGGTGCTGCAAATTTAATGGTGCCCTCGTATTTTTAATCCGAGCACCAGTTCAAATGATAGAAAATGTCGCCCATGCGTTTACTGAACATACCTTAGAAATTGATCAGAAATTAATTTCAGGAACACCGGGCCTCATAATCACGCACCGTCATTTTTTTCAAACCTATAATAATTCCATATATTAAAAAAAAAATTTACATGGAATGCTTGGGTCTTTTCAATATGTTTTCTAATTAGTAAATAATAAACTCATAAAATATATGTACTTAATTTCTTTCATTGATGAGTTTACTCTCATTACTTATGTTATGTATATAAATCATAGATCAAATGATTTGAAAATGTTTAAAAGTTTCAGAAGAAAACTGAAGAAATAATGCATGTATTAATTGAATAATTTGAGAACATACAGTGGTGGAGAATAAAATAATGAATTATTTTATTGTTATCTTGAGAATCACAAAATTTTTCATGATTTCAATACATTAAACACTCCACAACAAAATCTTGTTAGTGAAACAAGTAATATAGGTCTGGTTGAAATGTGGTGATCTATGATACTTGAACGTGATATCTCTCATTACATTAGGATTAAATCTATATACACTTATACATATATGAAAAATATATGTTTCTATATGACATGTTATGTTATGACATCTTATGAATTTTCTAATAGAAAAAACTCCATGTTTTAAACACAGAAAAGTTTTTAAGAGTCAAAGAATTTTTAATAAGAATTTTAAAATGTTGGAATGTTGGTAAGATAGGGGAAGATAGTAATTTTAAGGTTTAAGATCTGAAAGAAACTGGTTATAGGTTTTTTAACCAGAAGACAAGAATATTAATTGAATCTGTTTATTAAAAATTTATTGAAAAAGATGAGAAATATGTTATACAAACCTATATAGATAATGATGATTAGAGGAATGAAATATGTTTTATTAAGATTTATGATAAAGTTGAATTTTTTTAATCTTATACAAGAATAATAATTGGACTCTGCTGTTTCTAGTGATGAGGAATAATATTAAGCATCTCATCATATGTTGAGGATAGAAGCGTAAGCTCAAACCATAATTTTGATCAATATAAAAAGGTCCAAACATGGATAACATAAAATGTTATTAAAAAATTTATTTTTATTCAAAAGATAAGATAAAATATATTATTGGATATTTTGAGTATATAGAGTGGATCCATATTATTACTGAAGAGTTAGATCTAATTGAAATGATTGATACTTTGGAACATGTACCTAAACCAAATGGAAAAAATATTATCAATACAAATAAGTATTTTTGGTACAGGTTGAACGAAGTTTGTGGAGTGATATAAAAGAAATAAATAATAGTGTGAAAAGGTTACTCAAAAATAGTGTGAATTGAATTACATTATACTTCTAATCTAATATAAATGTTAGAAACAATTATAATCATTTTTTCTATTATTGAAAAATGAGGTTACAATATATTTTTGATGGATATCAAGTTAGAATTTCTAAATGGATAACATAAAGAAGAAGTGTATTATGAACAACCATGTGGCCTTTTTGTTGTGAAGGTTAAAAGTTATGTGCTTATGTTGAAGACAGACTTATGTGGGATAAATCATGATCCAAGGATATAGAATTCCCAATTGGAAACAAGAACATGAAAGAAATGTTTTAATAATAAATTGGTTGATAGTAATTTATACATCAAAGAATGTTAAGAGTTTTTTATCATTGTAATTTTTTATATTGATGAAATTATATCAGTTTTGAATGATGAATGAACTTTTGAAAATTTGTAGAAGAGATGAAATTGTTTTTTGAGATGTCTATTCAAGGATAAATTAAATACATTACAATGTATAAAATATCATAAAATAAGTAAATCATATATATTTCTCATGAAAATTAGAGAAATAAACTTCTTACGATGTTTGGAATGGAAAATTGTAATCCATTTTTACACTAATTTTATTGGTAATGATGTTGACTACAAATAGAGAATATTGGTAAGTTGAATATAAAGTGTTTTGAAAGGTGATTTATCTAATTTCTTCAAGACCATACATTTTTTTGAAATTAAATTATTTTAAATATTTCAGAGTTATCCAAAATAATCACACATACTGGTTGGAAAAATAATTATCAGATATATCCAAGGAACAACAGATTTTAGAATCAAGTTTTATATCTTAGAATGTATTGAATTGTTTGGGTATTCATATCTAGATTGGGAATGAAATGTTGATGATATAAGATCCACATATAGTGGGGTTTTCTATGGAAAAGTTGTGTCAGTTTTCATTCAATGATAAAAATCAATAAAATCTTATACCATATGAATCTTTGTATGTTTCTTCTACTCAATATGATACCAAACTAATGTGGATGGCGACTAAGTTTGAAGACTAACTTGTTGAAATAAAGTTACCCTTCATATTGGGTTGTGATAATCAATGTAAAATAAACATTAAAATATTCCTAGAAAAAAATTCTCATTCAAAACAAATTGATATAAAATATCATTTCATTGAATATTACGAGGAGAAGATGAAATGAAAAATAGACTATGTTCCAACATCGGAACAAGTTAATAATATATTTACAAAACCATTTCTGAAGGAATTGTATTTTTACTGAGGATGAACATGAGACTCTAACCTATTTCTCTCCATGGTTCAGGTATGCATGTCTATCCCCTCTTTAATCTTTTTTTGGATAGATTTGTCAATGGGGATAATGTTTCATAAATCTATCCATTGATATGTTCCAAACCTTTTTAAGTAATCATGTATGTTGTGCAAGTTGTGGGTATGTTGTTGACTTATTATTTCAATTATTGAACTATTCTAATAGATTGATGGAGTGGTTATAGGAAACATGTCTTTATTGGTAAGTGGTAGAAATATATCAATAATAGAATAAAAATGTGAAGACATGTTCAAAAGCTAAATAATTTTCATGAGTCAATACTTTTGGACAACATTGTTTTTCTATCAATAATTCCTAAAACTGACAATGAGTTACCTCACATAAGATTTGAATTGTTGAAATGTAATCCATTTATTGAGATTATAATGATTTGTGATGAATTAAACTTGTTTTACTAGAATAATCCGAAGGGGTATATTATTGGGACAAAGCTGGATGGAAGTTGTTTTGGAAGATGAAATAATTTTTTGCTGATTGTTTTGCTTTATGTTTATTTTTTCAAGAAAAATAACTCACCTCACTTTGTAATATTTTTAGATTAGACAATAGAGACATAAGGATGAATCATAACTGGGTAATTAGATTCACTTTTCATTAGAACGACTAATTTTTTTTCGTTTTTTAGTGCTGTTGATTTATTTCAAATGAAGTTGTCTTTCAAACTAACCATGGGTCCGAAATTAACGTTTTAATCATAATGAGGAATTAACGAAGTCAAAATGTCTCCATAAAAAATATGATGATTCTTTTACAATCATGGAGTTATAATAAATTATTATTTGTTTGTAAAACATCTTATTCTATACTTTTGAATGAAAGAGGTATAACATGTGGTGCCAATCGGATTGAGTGCTAGTTGGAAAGAAGTAAGTGTTGTAAGAATTGGTGGTTATAATACTCTCCAATGTAAGTGATATGATTCTCTGTCGATTCTAAAGTTATCAAATACATATGGAATTATTGATAAATAATGATGTTTTTATAAGAATATTTTTTTTGGAAAAGTGTTCTGGTCATTGTTTTTTAGTGAGAAATCACCAGAAATAAAATTATTTAAAGGATTAAATGTTTTGTTTAAATAGAAATATGATGAAGATGATAGTTTTAAGTCTGCTAAGTAATACCAAAGATACAAATATTTGGAGTAAGAAGTTGGGGGAATGATGGAGGTATTTTTATACCATATTCAGAAAAGAAAAAATGTTCTTATTGATACTGGTATATTTTATGTGTTATAACAACAATACATCATTGGTTGAAAATTTTGTTGGTGTATATTATATGAAGACTTTTTTTTGACCAATAATAATGTGGATGTGTTTGGTTCTATTGAATTAGAAAACAATTGGATTTTTTGGGAATTAAGAACTGGATGATACTAGAGACCAATCCACCATATGATGATCAATAATGTAATAGACTAATTTTATGTGGATGAATTGTTTTTAAATTGGGTCATGAATGAAATAATAACTCTGATATGTTTTAAATTTGTTCAAGAATCATCTAACTGGTGCTGACACTAATCCTTTAATGTGAGACAGAGAACAATCTTTCAGACACATGGTGTCACCGATCCATCAGAGTGAGACAGAGGTTGATTGATTAGACACATGCTCATAGTAATACTTAATTGAACACATGATCATTGGTCTGAAAAAAAATAAAAGAATAATTCTATATATATTTTTGTGGAAGTTATTTTCAAATGATGTTTTGAAGCTATTTTTTCAGTTCCTCTAAGAAGTGTTGATATCTTTTCACGTTGAAAATATATTTATGGAAAATTAAACGAAATTGAATTCGAACTTAGTAGAAACAATATTTATGTAATAATGTTTTGAATGTATTATGACTAAAAATTTGTTTCATGTATTAGAAATAAAAGTGTATTTTCATTAAGTAATAATCATCATAGTGAGAAGTCATTTTATTTTCACACAATTAGTTTTAATGGAGAAACATTATGAAGAATTTGGATTATTACATATGTTTTCATCATAACGGATAATTTAGAATCACAATTGGAATCAAACTAAAGAATGTACAGAAAAAATTTAATTTAGATGAGGTTTTTGGATGATTCAAGAAGGATTAATAATTATCATGATAATTTGAGAAGAAAAACATAATTAAAAGATAAAGTGGAAATACAAATGAAATTCAATGTTAAAAAAATTCGGTTAAGAGGGAAATAAATTTCATCTTCCCATTTAAACCACATTTAGTGAACCTATAAATAGTATTATGTAAATTGTAATTATTGACACTTATTCCATTCACAGGTGGAGAGAGAAGGAGAAGTACTGCTTTTTTTAGATAGAAGATATTTCTGAATTGAGCTTTCCTGAATTTTTTTTGGATAAATGAAGAAAATGGAAGATCACATTCAGAGTTTCCAGATTAGACTAAGAAATCAGACATAGTTTTCTGGAATGAGACATAAGTAGTTTAAAATTTTTTTAGTATAATTCAAGCAGAATTATATTTTTTGGATTGTGAAATTGGACTAGGGAATTTGACTACACCATCAAATTGAATATCATTATGATGTTTAGAGAGGTTATTACCAGTAGCTGGTTTGGAAGTTGGATAATCATTTTGAAATACATCAAAAATGAAAGTTAAAAAGAAAACATAATAAAATGTTTTTTAAACAACCGGTGATGGATTCATTTCTTGTTAAAAAATAATATACTACATCATTTATTCAAGAAGAATTTCATGTACTGTCATATTGATCATAATGATACACAATTCAAAGGGTATATCCTACATATTTGAATCCACATAAAGGATTGTTTTCTAGTGGATTGTGTTTTATTGGATTGTTTCCAAACCATTCCAAGGACGTACCTACACTTGTGGGGAAGTGAACCTTGTAAATATAGGTGTTCTTATAATTTTTTTATTTTTTATCAATGGGGTAAATCATTCATATGAGGAGAAGGTTGTTTCAAAACAAAGGAAACTAAAAAAAGATATAAACAATTATACACTCCCCCATTGAGTGATACATTCATCATGTTGGGAAATATCATTTATAAAGGCACCTGATATCAGTAGATCTTACCACAAATCGATATCACAGAGCTATCATCACCTTTTAATGGCTGGTATCACTACAACCATGACTCATCCAAAAATAGTGACATTTACACATAAATTTTACAATGCTTACAACCATAAGTGTATCATCACCATTACATGAAGATCCAAATCACCCATTCTACAGGTTCCACATTTCATCCACTACCCTAAAAAAGGATTGGATATGGTCAACCCACTCATATCCAAGAGCCATCACAAAACACCAACTGTTAGTGTTATCACCCACTACTAGATTACATGATCATCATCTACAAGATTACCAAGGGTATTCTTTCAACTATATATTTTTTCTAATATATGTTATATAGGGATAAAAAATGGTTCCTAACATCCACTATCATGAATTCTATTAATAACAAAAAAGGTAAAAATCGTGGATCAACCATACAATGGTAACTCGATATTTTGGTGTTGTTGCTTCCCATTCAGAAGGGACATACACTACAGGCCAAATATCAGGTCACCACTCCTAAGAGAATCTCACCAAACACATCAGTGAACTTTCATAGAGATTAAACGTAAATCAAAAACACCACAAAAACTCGCAGGTCCCTCTAAAATACAAAAAAAATTCTCAATATGCACACACACAACATGTTCATGGATTTGTAACCCAACTGGAACATTTAATAGGAAAAGTGAACCATACCTCACACAACAATACTTTTCACAAATATATAATCAATGCACAGTCTTCCAATTTGAATGAGTAATCTGTTTAAAAACATTCCATAAGTTCTGAATCTCTATCTAACTATGTCTCACATTAACCTAATGGATTTTTATTTTTGTACAACCTGATCACATACCCCTACTCATACTCCAATGAGTCACATCCCAACTAACCCAAAATCAAAATTTTAACCAACTATTCATGACCCATATGTTTGTGAGACTCTCCCCACTACCCAAAGAATCTTTTATTCTAAGGATAATAAGATAAACACACATCACATGGGACACATATCATGAACTAAGAGATTATACCCATGATACCATCATACTAATGTGAGTTAATCCTATGAAACATAAAACAATGAATCCAACTAATCATACCATCTAGAAATAATCCTATATACAAAGACCAGATTGGGGTCTCTATATTATAAATAAAGTCATTTTACTCTTGAATGTTCTCATATTTATGGTTGAGTTACATATAATTCCACCAAGAATCAATATTTCAAAACAATATATAGGTTGATTTTGACACATTATATCACCAAAATATCATCCTTAATTCAATTCATTTCCATCAAAGATGTTACCTTTGGAATCATAGGTCTATACAAAACCCATAAGTGTTACATGACTGAGGCTTCAATGCCTACACCGATCCTCAAAGTATGCCTACACCACTTGATTAATGTACTGTATTTTTTATCATCACCTAGGGAAGTCTTGAACCATGACCCTCATGACCTCCCATCAGATAAAATATCTCAATTTATCTTTTTATAATTCCAATAACATGGTATATTGGGAAACATTGTATATGTATTTTTTTTGAAACATTAATCAACATATCCATAATCTGAAAAACCAATCATATAAAAGTAAGAAAAATTTATGTGATTGTTATGCCCCTAATATGAGGCATTTGCACATGCCACATAAAAATAGTTCAAGTTTCAAAGATGAAAAATCATATATCTAGTAAACACATTTTATTTCACAATAATATTATCCATACTGGTGATATGAAATATCATCAGCCACATACCATTGGAAACTAGGACATCACACCATAATGGTTTGAATAAATTCCCAATTTTAGTTCCATCATAATTGAAGAATCATTCAAAGAATACCAATATAGTATATCCCAAAACATAAAATAAACAAGGCTCTGATACTTTTTTTTAATTCCCAGGCCAAGGCCCACTCGACAATGCTTCGGTCGAGGTCACCACATGGCCTCAAATGCACATCACTTAAACCATAGTCTTTTTACTATCAGTGAGGGGCAAATCCATATAACATGTAGATTACGAACATGAATTAGTGTCATCAAAACACTACTCAAATGACCAAAAAATAATTCATCACAAACATCAATGAACATAATAACAAATAATAATTATGCTATAAGAAAATGTACCATGAAAAATAATTAATGTATACATCTCTGAGAACCCACTAGGATGGTCCTAAATACTAATGAAACCTAAAAAACAGACACACAAAAGCATACACACTATCCCTACTATCATCCAAAGGGCTCAAAAAACAATTCTCCAAGACCATATATGTTTCAAAATCCCAACCCACCATATGTATCATGATAATATTGAAATATTACATATGGTATACATGCTCACTGAGGTTCCCATAAAGTGTTTTAGAAATAAATATCATCTATGTATCTCCAAGTTCCCTTAGTACACAACATCATATATTTTTATTCATGATTAATTGATTAAACTTGTTCTAAAAGTTATTTGAATGTTTATTACTAACCAATCCATAAGAATCCATGTACATTATGTCACCATGTTTTAACAAGGACACCACAATAACTTTTAATAATTGATTTAGTGCTATATGGAAATCCTCCTCTTATCATCATCACCCAAACCAAAATACTAATTCCTAGACTATAACCTAAGACTCATGGAATTGATGTGTTCAACACCCTAAAACAATAACCAAAGATGTTGGGCATGGGCCTCCATCTATGATCATCCAAACATTATCAATCATGGGAGGTTATTTTATCTTAAGTGTTCCAATAACCTAGAACCGAGGTCAGTACTCATCCCAATACTACTCAATGTAAGTAACTATTCATGCACACATACCCCAGCCATGCCTGGGAATGTCCACAGATAACACTCGATGGAACATGTCACACAATTTAACATGGACCAAGACACCTTTGGAAAAATCCTAGACCCAATAATTTCATCAGAGGATGACATCACATAGACTGATCATTGCAAACACTAGTGAGGTTTAATCTCACTATCCCATCCCTACAGACTCCAGGGAGTCCATCAGACCACTAGCACATCCCCACAAGCTCTGGATACTCCAGTAAGAACATGGACGCGAGTAGGGTCATATCCCATTAGTTAGGTATCACGCTAATCCTAGGGAATTATTATCTCGATATATATACCCTCATCAAAACACATATGAAATAAAATTTTAGGTTATTAAATAAGTCTTGTAGATTCAACATGGTCCCTACTCATCGATACATACTAATTCCTATCTGCCTCATGTGAAATCATCGTTCGAAGGCTCATCCTGACCTAATATCCACAGTTTTTTCAACCATGACATAACTCATCACTCATAATCATACTATCTAAGGACCATATTGTGTGAACAAGATCCATTCCCCTAGGAATACCAACTTCAAGTCATGATAAATTCATAGGAAAAACACCTATGTTTTGTCTCACAATTCTTTCTAATCCCACACCACCCTCGGTAGGGTGTCCCACATTAGGCATGAGATTGAAATGAGTCACACCTATCATCATTAAGTATAATTATCTCACACCAATATAAATTGACATATAATAACTAATCATGGATACCCACAACACATCTCACGTCTAGAGACCATCCAAGGTCTCTCATTAGCTCCAATGTTACTCTCTCCCCTTGGAAACACAATAATTAGGAGATTTTATATTACCCAAGTGCTAAAAAGTATTCACCAAGAGCATAAGGGGAAACATACAGCCTATATCTTCTTTGTATGGAATCCCTAATAAATATCAACTCTTTATAAACCCAAAAAACATAAACGGAGTAGGAATCACACACATAATTGGCATAAGATCTTGTTTTTAAAGGGGAAAACTACCTCTATTAAGGGGTTTTTTCAAAATCCATGTTCCAGAACGCCTCATCCAAGACTATCCATGCCTCATCCAATCACATGAAAACTCTAAAGATTATATCTCATGTCCAAAGAGAGAAATGATTAATTATTAAAATATATTTAATTTTTCAATTTAATTATATGTGGAATAATCATCAGAACACTAATTGAGAACCACTATTTCATTAGAACCTTGAATTACTACAACTAGTTGTTCTATAACAAACCTCTAACAAAAGAAATCAAAAATATATATACTGTTAAACCCATTCATTTTCAAAATTTTATTAATTTAACCCAAAATATAAAACAATTATTGTTGCTAATTATATCAACCAAAGTAATGACGGGTCATAAATGGGATTTATCTTGATTCATCTTCTTCAAAAGCCAAGTGAAATCCCCATCCGTGTAGGTTTATTACACCATTATCTAGTAGAATTAGAACCAATACCCTAATCCCCAATCCCAAAATCCCCAAAATAAATTTTATCAAAATATAATGGAAGGTTATTCCCTAAATAACCAAAAAATATTACCTTGAACCTCCCAAAATAAGAGGGGAAGAAGAGTGGGGGAGTTTCAACCATTCACCTCTCCGATGCATGCCCTATTGCGAAAAAGAATTAGGGGAGGGCCAATTATTTATTTTAAAAAACCAAAATCATCCATTCATATCATGAAATAATGGGTCACAACATGAATCATCATTATGGGGTCTCTTCTCCTAGTATTTAAAATTCTTATTGTGAATCCATGATTAAATGGATAATGGGCCTATAGAAGGCCACTACTACACCCTAGTAGCTCCGACCTTCCTACGATGCTTCTATGAACACTCTAGGGTTCTACTAAACAGAAATCCTCATCTGAAATTGGTTTCTTGGATTATAAAAACCTAATTTTTTCATTTCATGTCTTGGTTTGTGAAATAACACATCCCGAAAACCAAATGTTTAAATTCCTTATGGAAATTATAACATTTAATGATTCGGGTTGTTCTAACTACATATAGGTATAAAATATGGTAATTGGATATATAGTTATTGGAAATATGGTAATTTTCTATATAGTATTTAGTTATATATCCATAAGATATATTAGAATTAAATTTTCCTCAATTTCTGATAATAAATTAATGATATTAAAAATATCCAAACTCATGTAATTATTAACTTACATGAAATTTTGAAATATATAATTATTGTTTGAAAAGTATTTTCACTATAAAAAAAAAATTTCATTATATTTTATATTTTTTACAAAAAAATTAATTATTTGAATTTGTTAATTTGAATTGGATTGAATAATGTCCATTTTTGGATTCGCTATATCGACATTTTCCTATGGTGAAATTTTGGGTTTTTTTTAAAATGATAAATTTCATGGGAATATTGAATTATAATGTTATTATAAATAAAAAAATTTTATAGTATCATAATTATATAAACACGACATAAAAATATATGAAACTATTTTTAAAAAAAATATTGAGGAAATAAAATAAAAATATTATCTTGAATTCAGAAACCCAATTTTGAAATTCTAGAATCTTATGACATTTTATAAAAATGGACTCACACTAAAATATACTAAAACACATATGAGTTTAGTTTATTCTAAAAATAAAGAAAAAATAAATATCTAACCATCCAATACAAAATCCCCATTTCCATGCAATGACATAAAACTTATCCTTAAATGGATATAAGTTCAACCAAAATATGTTTATGTTAATAATATGTAATTATCATTATCTAATTATTTCAAGTTTCATATTTTTGGAAAAATTTTAAAAATATTATTAAATGAGAATAATATAATAAAACAATTATAATTATTTTAATGAAATGTTATTATGGTAATTGAAAAAACTTAATATACTTCATTTCTATCCTTTGGAAAATAATAAAGTCACTCATGCGTAAATGCATATTATTGCTTCCAAAAATAAAATATTTTATTTTCCATCACCAACTTGCATTTTTAGTTTAAAAGATGTTTTTGATGATTATATATTATATATAATAAATATTAATTATTATTAGATATATATAATTATCTACCTTTTTCCTTTATATCGATTGATAAATAGAAACCTTCTTATGTGTACGTGTAGAGAACCTCTTCTACGAATAATGAATATAATTCATCGATAACACCTATATGGATAGTTTTGAAAGTGTATTTATGAAATAAATTTTATACATAGAGTATTTGTTTATCCTAGACATGATAAAATCATGACCTATTTGTAAAGAACAGAATCTCAAAATCTGAACATGCATAGATTACTTAATAGTGGACCCAAATATATTGTTTTTCGAAAATAATAATAATTAAGTGAGTAATAATAAATTGTAAGTCGATGTTTTTTAGTAATAATCTTTTTATATAGTTATGATATTGATTCATAATAAATGTAAATTTATTTTACATGGATGATAACATGTGTCTCACCTAGAAAGAATCCAAGGTAAGTGTTACTCCTTTCAAACTACATACTTTGAGACATATTTTAAATTATAATCCTATTATCACTATATGGTGTGTTTTAAATATATTTTAAATATTATATCATGATAAAATGTTTATGAATATTAATTAATTTTATAGATCAATTTATCTCCTTCAATAAGTTTTTATTCATATATTTTAAGATTTGTAAGGGTTATTGGCCTCAATTTTATCTCTTGAGGCATGTTACATTTTACCCTCCATTTTTTCATTTTTATGATGTATTTACTAAAACATGAATATAATTTGAAATATTATTTTATTTAGTTTATTTGATTTATATAACCATATCATGATCTAATTTCTCTGTATTTTGAATCGAAAGTTATTAAATCTATAAGGGTTTATTTTACAATCTCACACATATCAGGATTCATTACATTTAAACTTCCATTCGTGGAATTGTATGTTCATTCTATCTTAAACCATATATTTTATATTATAATATGATTATATATGTTTCTTCTAATTATTATTTCTATTTTCTCATTCATTGGTACTCTAAACCACCAAATCAAAGTTTATAAGAAAATTTAACCTTATTTCTCGTTTTTGGTTGGGGATCTTCTAACTCTATATAAATATTCTTTATTTTAATTCATGAATTAACATTTATATAAATAAATGATATATTATCTTAAAATTAAGTTAACATTGAATTTATGTATGAAATTTAAAGTGTAATATTTTTAATGTTTCCCATACATGTCAATTTATGACTTTCTTTATAAAAGTGTACCATGAGTATCTTTTTAACAATTTTCACTTGTATGAATTTTTACATGATCATAACCATTATTAAATTGTAATATAATTTATATGTGTTTATTGTTTTATAAATAAAAAATTATCCACCTAATAATAAATTTTTTTAAAAGAAAATGATATTATTTTTTAAATTTTTTTAAAAAAAATCGATTTTATTTCACTTATGTATAATTTTATATTACACTCCACATTAACATAGTGAAGAATAATTTCATTTAATGATTTTTTAATATTATTATATTTATATTGTTTTAATGTACTTATTTGAATATCTTTAAACGATTAAAAGTGACTTTTAACATAGTTTTTGTTGCAATGTTACAAAATTCTTCAAGGATCCTTTTTAAAAACGTTTCACACCCATTTTATTTTATCATTACCTTAGGAATTGAATTTAATATAATTTATTATTTTATATTGAAATGATAGTATAATTTCTTTACATGTTATTTATTAACCATGGTATATTGCACATCATTTATTCTATTTACAGAGCTCTAAAAACCTTACTCCATGTGATGTAATCATCATATTATACTTAAATAATAATAGAGATTTTATGAAAAAGGATATCTCATGTTTTGACTAAGGGATCATTTAGAATTAATATTCTAGTTAGTTATATACAAATTATTATTTTCACTAAATATGTTTTATTATGTTTTGAATCATATTCACATATCTTGTGCTAGTTTTCAAATATGAATATTTATTACTATGTAATTTTGATTATTTAGTTTGTTTCTATATAATTTTTTATATTATGAATGTATTAAAATTATTAACTAATAAGTGGAGATAAATATTAAATATCCCCTTGATGAATTGGTAGGACTCGTGAGAGAAACTATCCTTGGTATTTTGTGTATACCTGCCTAAATATTTATGATGTCTTGGATTAGTCTTTGATGGTTTGAATGACGTATTAGATATGGACATAAATATAAGAATATGATATATGAGATTATGAATTCCATAATTATGAAATAAATTAATTTTTTCTATATAATCATTTATATTGTTATGTTATACAATGAAATAATTTATTCTCATGATGAAAGTTAAATGTAATATTTGGTTATTACGTACTCAAGCCATATTGGTCATGCCTCATTTATTCTTTGATAAAATCAATGCTATGATTTCCTACACTAAGAATTAGATATCACCTTTATTATGTTTCCATTATCTTAGGTTATAAAGAAGAGTAATTCATATGATATATTCAAAATTGTATCATGTGTTGAAATATTTTTTGGATATGATTAAAAATTATTTTAGATTAATAAAATAATGGTTTCATTGAAAAATGTCCCTTGTTTTGGAAATAAATGGGTTTTTTAATAAATAAATTTGTTTCCTTAATTCTTTATATCCATAAACCAAACATGGTCTTAGGTATAGAATTGATTCTATAATTTATTTTTATAGTTTATTTATAGATCATTGGAATTGGGGCTATGGTGTTGGGATTAATGAGACTATTTAGATAATATGTTTTTTTACATTAGATCTAGGAATATATAATTGGTCTATTTCAATTTATATCAGAGGAGGGATTAGAAAACTATATATGTTAGGATATTATCGGTTAAATATATTTGATGGATTATGGATACCATCATCGTTCAATATGTTTATGGTTAATCATAATTTAATTGTCAATAGAACCCTTTGGAGGTCTCACGTGACTATTTTTTATGGGATTCGTGATATTTTTTGGAGACTATTATGAGGTTTTGCAATAATTAGGTTATTAAGGTGGATATAACCCTAGGGTTTAGTTTATGAATTAGTTTTTTGTAAATTAATGAAGAATTTTATTTTATGGGATATGTGTAAGGTATATATATCTATTAGGCTTAGTTTTTGAATTTATGTCAATGTAATTATAGTTATTTAGAAGAAATATTTTTCATATTTTGGGAATATATATAAAAATTTTAATAATGAAAAATAATGTGAATAAATACTTATTCAATAAGGTTTTTATAATATTTTGGGATTATAGTATATTTTTTCTAGTATGTAAGAAGATATTATTATTTAACAGATAATTTTTGGGTTTTTTTTAAAAGAATATGGTTTTATGTTTGGGTGATTTACATTATTTTGTGTAATGATTAATAAATTCTGAGGAATACATGATTAAGGTTTATACATTTTTGATATAATAAATTTGGAGTGATTAATGTTGTTTTGAGATAAATTTTATGTTTATTTTTTTGAAGAATATTTTATCTATTAATTCTATTTTTTAGTTTCAAACATGATGAATATATTTTTAAATGTTCTAGGGTTTAATTTTGTTCTAAATTTTTTATGTTGCAATTTAGATGTTATTGTTACTATTTTTTAAAATAGTTTATTATATCATCATATGAAAGATTAATTTATTATAATTATTGTAACTAGTACTAACTATTTTGGGTTTTGTAAATGGCTTGAGAGAGGAAGAGTATGTTTTCATCTTTTTAAAGATATTACAATAAATTTAATGATTATATGCATGGTTTACTCATGATAAATCCAAAATGGTTATTTATAATTTATAATATAACATTAATCTGAGATGAAAAACTATTTGAAACATAACCCATTTATGAAATTAATATTATAATATTAAACTAAATTAAATATTTATATTTTCTTATATCTTATATCTCAATGGAAAAACAATTCCTCAAACTGAACAAAGAGGATGAAAAATAATTCGAGTCTTTTGTGGAGAATATATACTATATATTAAGGTATTATTTTGAAAACACATACATAAGTATGACTTTTATAATTGTACATAAGTAGTTTTAAGAACATTTATTCAATAAAAACTAGATTTCCGTGTAGTAACATAGAAAATAAATTTTATATTATACAAATTTCATCACATACTATCTTTGGGATGAAAAAATAATATGGTGAAGATGAAATGTGATTATTTGGGAGAATGTAACACCCAATTATTTTAGTATGTATTTTCATTTAAATAGAATTAGCTTGTATAATAGCATGTGAAAGATGCAACATCAAACTAAAATGAGCCATGATATATTTTAGCAATATAAAATATTAATATTAAATATTAACAATAATATGTTTCTTGGTTTCAATATGAATTAATATTTCAAAAAAAATAAAGTGGAATAAATACTAATGAAATAAAAAATACCATGAACATAAAATAATTATCTACATGGTTAAACATGATGATCATAACCAAGAATGCAAATATAGAAAAAAGTAAAAGATTTATAAATATAATATACATTCTTATAGAGCATTAAATGAATAAGATGAATAAATTTTAGTGATGTATGCATGACTATATATAATAATAGAATATGGTATTGGATGTATGATCATTAGATGTATGACCTTTGTATATATGATTGTTAAATATATTGTGTTTAGTTATATTTAAATCTAATTATTATATAATTTCTGATAATAAATTAATAATTATATAATTCATATAACTAAATTAATTATTAATTTTTATGAAATTTAAATTTGTGCAATTATTTTTTAAATACAGCTATTTAAAAAAAGAATTTAATTATATATTATGTTTTTTTAGAAAAGATAAATTTATTAATGTTATTATTCTAATTGGATAAAATGTATTTTATATTTATATTCATCGTATCAAAATTATTTTTTGGAGAAATGATTGGTTTTTATGAGAATGTTGAATGTTTGGTAAAAATTTAAAATACCATTTTAATTAATACCAAAATTTTATGAAAAAACAATGATATAATAATGAATTAAAAATATATCGAATATTTTTATTGACCAATAATTAATTTAATAATAAAATTAAAACATTTAATAATTTATTTTGAATTTTTAAACCTAATTTTTGACATTCTCTAACCAAAGTGATGTCTTATTAAAATAAAAATGAATATTTTTTATCCTTTTTCTTTAATTAATTATTTAAATTGAAAAATTATATTTTGGACTGCTTTCAATGGGAAATAAATCCCCATTGTCTGTTCATAAACATAAAATAGTCATGAGTATCAATTCTATACATGATGTTAGTGAATATTCATTTTTATTATTAAAGAGACATTATAAAAAAATTAATTACGTTATATATTTATATATATATATATATTAAAAAAAGGTTTTATCACCTACAAAAGCATAATATTACAAAACGGTTTCCATATTTGTACTGTATATATTAAAATAATGTAATAATTTCCATAACATTTTTATTCATGAAATAATGTTAACGTTGTAAAAGTTAGTCACAATAATAGTGGTTAAAATGGTTAAATGGGGAGGGAAAAAAAGGATACGGCTTTGAAGAACCCTAAAATATGTCTAAATTTGATTGTACGAGTAAATATAGATACTTAAATATAAATTATTTAAAAAAATTCCATTTCTTCCCACATTAGTATGTTGTGAAACAACTCTTATACCATAAAATTAATATTTACCAGAATGCCTCCCTCACTCAATTAATACTTTTGAAGACAATAATAAGAATAAGAATACATTATGAAAGAGTAAATAAAATATTTATATTATTATTAAATAAAATTTATGATTGTAATATTTTTAATTTTTAATAATTTTATATTTTTCTAAATAATTCTTACATTACATCGACACAACATTTTTTGCATGTGGTAGAAAAAATCACGTAAATTATTTTAAAAAAATAAAAAATATATTTTTTGGATGAATTATTATTTTACATGAATTATAATATATAATTATAAGGGATAAGTGATTCATTATGATTTTATATTGAATAATAATTGTTAACATGATATTTGATAAGAAAAATATTTGAATAGTTATAGAAATGACATTGAGGATATTTCACATCAAACAATATTATAATAACTTATTATTAAAAAATAACATTATATTGAGTAAATTGGATGATAAAATGTCAAATATAACACACATGGTCCATTTTTGAGCCACTTGAAATTTTTTAAAATCGTAATCTTTATCCTTAAAGATTAGATATTTTCCACAATTACATTGATTTTTCTCTATAAAAGGGGTTCAATATAACCTTTTTAAAGAAACATATATGTTCAAGTTTCTCCTTATATTCTACAAAAATACCTCTCATATTATCCCGTACCATGTTCATATGCACAATATGTGAAAATAATACCAACTTACAAAGAAATTATGATCAATCCAAAGGTGGACATCAAAGGAATATGTAATTTTCATTTCTAAATTATTTCATTATTATTTATTCTAATGACCCCTCCATGTATTCTACAAAAATCATAAAATAAAAGAATTATTAACCTATGTTTTTATAAATGTTATTATGGTGATGGAATAACCATAATATAGATTCTTCATATCTATTAAAAAATGAAAGCATCACTCATGAGTAAGTGCAGAAAACCACCTCTGAGGTTTCAACATCACCCCCAATATAGACTGTTATAAAGATGGATTTAGTGATTATAAATATCATATTTGAAATAATTACTTTTTTATAAATATAAAAAATTATTAGCCTTTATTTCATCTAATCCATTTTAAATTTATAAAATATCTCATGCTTACATGCAGATTACAGCCTCTATTTACAAAAAATATCATTCTTGAACACTACCTCCAAGTATTGTTATAAATGAATATTTTAAAAATAAATATTATAATCATAAAAAGATTAACATTCTGGAGATGCTAAAACCATGAAAAAGTTTTATGGACTAAATACATAAAATTATTTCATTCATATATTATTATACAAGGATCTTGGGGGAACGATAACATTCCAACACACACACCCCACACTCACCTAGGCCTGAAAGGCTAGTCATAGCTCCCCCATGGGATAACCCACCTAACCAAAAACATTATTATATTATATAATTTGAATCGGAGACCTAGTGGGAATGAAGTCTACTACATGGCACGTAGGTCCACCATTATTTTTATTCAATTGTTATAATATTTTAAAGTGTTCTTGGTATCAAATTAACACTTTGATAAATTTCAAATTTTTTCAACATGTATTAATTTATATGATATACTTACTACCCCTGATTATATTTTGACATTATATTTTGTTCAGTTAATGTGATTTAAATAACCATATCATGTTTTAATTTTAATTTATTTTTATTCAAAAGTAAAAAGTCACAATGGTTTAATTTTCAATCTCACTTTTATTGACATTTTTTGTAACCCTCTCATGTTTTACGATATATTTCTCTGAAAATAAATTTAATTTCATTAAAATATTCTGATATTCACAAACCCAATTCTAAATGAAATATTCTATATTATAGTATTATAACTTATAAATTAAATTGGGTGAGTGATTTAATTTTTTTTCCAAATTATGAAAAAAATTTGTAGATAAAGAAAATACATTGATAAATAAGTACTCAATTTTTATCAATGTCTTTAAATCCTTAAAGAATACATTTTTCATCAAATATAGTTTTATTTATTTTTGTGAGAAGAAAATATAATTAATTTTTTACACCTTAATAAAATAAATTTTAAGGATTTAAAATTATTTATGAAATATTAATTTGAAAATTATATTTGTGTGAAATTTTGATAATTCTTTTAAATTTTTTATATTTTAATAAATAAAAAAATTAACGATAATTAGGGAAAATTATCTTTTCATTACAAGCATCTATAATGCATTATTTTTATAAAAATAATTTCAAAGTAAAATTAGTTCATTTAAATAATTTATATTTCAATTAAGGTTAATAGAATCAATTTTATTTTGGATTTTGGTATGAAAACTTTTTATAATTAAGAAATCATGTTTTTGAACACTTCTCTTTGATGAGTTTTGTGGGTATAATTTGAAAATAAATTATTCCACTTATATAAATTGAAATTTATAAAATCAATTCCAAATTACGAATTATATAGTCTATAGAATTTAATCGTGAAATTTTCAATTTTCTTCATAATTTATAGTAAAAAATTATGAATTAAAAAATGTGGTATAGGTTAAAACAAGTTTACTAGGGGTTAAACCAATAGATAAGGGAATTTTTTCAAATTAAAAAATTATTATTCCTATTTAATGGAGGTATTTTAAAATAAAAATACTTTAATTTGAAATATATATCCATTTGGATGCTGTTATCTTGAGAATGACATTATTATATTTTAATCGTCTAAAGAAAATTCATGGTGTCCTCTCCACAACTTATAAAACGACACACCTCCTCTATCTTATTTTTACTAAATTAATCCATCTAGATAAAAAAACCACAATAAATTCTATTCTAAATTTAAATATCCATGATGTGGAGGTCTCGTCTTTATTAAAAGACCATTCCAAGGGTCCTTATAGATGGATATAAAGAAGACATACTGAAGAAGAAGTAATCACCCTATCTAAACTATTTCAATTTTTTCATTATATACCTACTATAAATCATTATTATTTATTGTAAAACTATATATTATGTGTGAAAAATATATTTTTTATTATATAACTATCATTCTTAACTATAATTTTCTTCAAATTATAAGTGAAATTGTCTCTTATGAGTACGTGTGGACTATTTACTACATGTAACGATACAGTTGATTTTCTATTATTGTACTTCTTGAATAGTTATTATATTGGTTTTAATTTTTATAAATGATAATTATGAAATAATAATCCTTCTTGAATTTTAATATCATATATATCTACTTACATTCCAATTAATTGGGAAACGATAACACTTCCCATGTATACGTGTGGACTACAACCTCTATGTAGAGATGTTACTCATTTTTCATTTCTACATTATACGAATGGTAATATGTATTGATTTAATAAATTATTCTGATAAATATTTAAAAATAATGATTCTATAAAGGATAATTATTATTTATCTTTCTTTCATTCCATTCATTGAAATGTGAAAACTTCATTCATGCATACGTATGACATATCATTTCATGGAATAGTTATTTCTATTTCACCCTTTTATGGATGAATATAAATAAATAATATATATATAAATATATGTTATATATATATCATTATTATATTTATTATGATTATCAATCCTTGATCAATGTATAATTACCCGAGCTACCTAACAGTAATTCTCATGAAAAAAAACTATTAACATCCATAAACGAAGATTTAAATAAAGAATTGTTAAAATATTCGTGTTAAAATGTTATTAGTAGATCATATATGACATTATAATTATTTAAATTAATCATTTTTAGTATTATAATTAATTTAAATTTATTAAAAAGTAGGATAAAGTTATTTTGATGAAATTCCATGGTAAGATTAGGGATTTATCATCTCACTTTTGTTTCTCTGAGACATATGTCATATTTAGAACATATTCATTTTGTGTTATTTATATACTAAAAATTAATGAAAATAATGATTATATTGATTAATATTATGGGTATTTATAAATAAGTCCAAATATATCTCATTCTTAATGTTTTGATTCGGTGATTACCAAAGTGCTAAGGGTTGATTGTCTGAAATAGTCTTCTATTGTGCATATGCTATGTTATAGATCAATATTACTTTATAGGGTGTATATATTTATTTTTTTAACTATTATATAATTCATATTCTTATAATAACAATATATAATTATTTATTTTAAGCTATTATTTCATGAGTAATGTTATTCAAATGTTATAAAAGTGGTTAGGGTTTTATGTTACAATCTCATTATTTATAATGATTGTTTATAATTATGTTTCTGATGATGAAATTCCATGATATAAATATCAAAAATATAATTAATTTTATTTTAAACAAGATATTAAGGTAATTTTTAATTAATAATACCATTTTCATCAATTTTATTCTTAAAATGACAGATACATTTTTTTAAGAGTCTCACACATTATTTCCACTTTTGACGAGAAAATGTTTCTCCCATGTCCATGTTTTCATTAAAATATTTTCAATAATGTTTCTATTATTTTTCTATTATTGATTAATGCAATATTTAAACATTATTTAATTTTTATTTATTTTAATAAAATGAATTTTATTTTTATTTTATGAACAATATACTTCTGAATTTTTACCTAAAATGTTATAGGAATATTTTTTAATATAAAAAACATGAACAAAATTTCCAAAAATCATGACCACTAAATTATTTGAAGCATCCTTAAAATATAAAAAAAAATCATTTGCAATAAAATTTCTTCATTAATATTTTGGAAATTTGTAGATTTTAAATAAATTATTTTAAATTTAAAAGGATATTTTTGTAATGAAATATTGGTTTCATTGTTCCTTGAAACATGTATTCTACTTTAAATATCACTGCTTATAAGTGTTTTCCATTAGATTAATTCATGGAACTAGAAACATTCAACAGTTCTTTATCTAAAAGGGACCAACATTCCAAAGGGATGCATTTGATAATTTTGAATATTATGATACCAAATAACAAGCATTAGTCGAGAGGATGGGAGGTCAGACTCATCAAACCCTATTGGGGGAATTAATGTCTACTCCGGGACTCTATTTACAACTTTAAGTAATTTTCATGAATCCTTATTAATTCACCAACTATAACATATGTTTCCATTAGAATTTTCAATCACTTATTAATGAGTCTAAAATATAGAATCATCTGTATGTATTCGAGGTTCTTCATTAATAGTGATATCTGTATGTATTGGTGGTTCTCTATCAATTGTATCCTCTCATATACTAATTATTGATTCTTTTAATCATCGTTATGATAAAACTAATGTTTATCCCACTCAATGGGTAACTTTGAAATTTACTATCCTTCATAGAGACGAATGTTTGTTTTGATATCGGGATAGTACCCATAAAATGGGCTACCTATGTAACCTTGTGAATGGAATTAGAATCCATGTAGTTGGGTGCCGCTTAATGGGACACATCATACCATTTAATGTCATGTGATAAGGAACAAGTTGTACAGTTCAATGTCTTGTGGTATGGACATATTTACGAAAGGTTCTTAGTCAATGATTGGTGTGGGACATATGCCAAATTATCCCAATGAACTAGGAAAGGATATGGGTTTCCAAGTAAAATTATACCATGTTTGGAATATGGCCCGACAATAATAGGGTTGATTTGGGGTGTTGAGGTTGAACCTCGAGGATGCTTCCTATGTATCCCATTTGGATGGGAATCAAATACCACGTAGTTTGATAAGTATCATAAGGGAGTATAGTACTTTGAACAAAATGGGTTTGGGATTACTTCTTAAAATGTATGCATTGGTGTTTGGCGGTTTAATTTAGGGATTAACTATATGGAAAATGCCCAGATTAAGGGAATTAGTGTTGGATTCATGAGGAGGATATACAATGAGATCGGGACCTAAAAAGGATTCCTATATATCCAAGATTGAAAATGAATTAGAGTTCTCATAGTTCATGATTGTCTGAAAATGTTGTGATCATGAAAAATCTCTAAGCCTATGTGAGACATGTTCATTTTGAGAAACAAGAGGATATCAAAGATTCAACAAAGGTACCCACAATTTTCCTCCACTGCGGATGGGAGAGGGAGAATATATAGTGGCGAGGGTGGACGAGGTTGAGTTAGCCCAAGAAGCGGGTGAAGTGATGATCATTCCCCTTATTCAAATCAAATTTGACAAGTGTCCAATGAAAATAAAGAGTGAAGGTGAAGGAAGTAGAGAGGATCAAGAATGCAACCACGTACTTGAGAGGTTAGGGGCTTATACCATGATGGATTCCCTATTTGATCTCGGTAGGAGAGGGAGAATTCTCCATTGATTTCTTGGAAAAGCATGTGTAAACTATACCTTCCCCAACAGAGACCAGAGGTTCTGGGTCTTAGAGATGATAATGGGGGGACATAACCAAATCCCAAATCCTCCAAACTGGGAACATCCCAACACTATTCCTGGGAGAAGGTCCATGTGGTTGTGGATATACAAACCCATAGATACTCCATGAAGCATAACCATATTTTGAAACAAATGTGGGAATCATCTCACAGCAGATATACAAACCCAAATAGAAGACATGCCGATGTGCCTTTCCTAAAGGTTTGATAAGTCAGGAGGTTTTGGTGGACGCTTCAACTTAGTCCCTTTCAGATTAGGGAACCAAGGGAAAAGATACCCTGCCATGAGTGGCCTTAAAGAGGTTTCTAAAGTTGATATGGAGACCTTAAACACAACACTTCCTTGTAGGTACTCCGCGTAGGTGTGCCGCGTAGGTACCCCAGGTAGATAAGCCACGTACTTGTACTATGCAGGTGTGCCATGTTGGCATTATGAGGACTGATAAGTGCTTCACATTGGGGAAACAAGCCTCTGTGAGCTTCAAATTGTGATATATGTTCAAAACATGTGTATCCCATCTAATTATCTCCTATTTTGTTTTTAGAGAGCTACATGATACAATTGGAGGGATCTAGGTGAAAGAGCCACACAATTAGAGCTTTAGAAAGTCCTTTAACATTTTCAGTCTCTAAAATTGGAGGCCCAAGTGTCATATTTATTGGTAATTAGGGGTCATGGTCGAAGGGAAGTCGTCCACACATGTCCTCCACATAGATCCTCCACACAGGTCTTCCGCGTATAGGTATATAATGTATACTGTCACGCTGGTATGTCGCGTAGGTTTGTCGCGCAAGTATGTCGCACAGGTCTGCAGCGTAGGTCTTTTGAAACTTTATCATTCTATTTATTTCTAAGAATCATGTCCTGGGATTTTGAAATATCAAGGGCTAACTTCATAGTCTTTTTGTATCATAAGTAGTGTCATCAAAAGCCCCCCCCCCCAGGATTGGATCCGAATTAAAACAGGTTCGAGTCCAGAGGTAAAATTGCAAGGAAAATACTATGGATTAATTGTTGTAACATGTAGGTTTGTTAGGGAGATATTTCATGTAGGTATGCCGCATAGCTTTTTCGTGCAGGAATATCACAGAGATATGTGGTTGGCAGTAAATAGGTTCAATTCTTTGCGATTTTCTTCACCCGCGCTTCTAAATGTTTCATCTCTTGTTGTGTAGCTCTTTCATCCAATATCAACGTGTTATTCTCTCGCATAGTCTCCTTGAAATATTCATAAGGTGAAAGTACTCTTACCAATGGAGCTATGCAGAAGGAATTCATCGAAGGAGTTATTCTAGGACCATTGTCGATGGACCTACACTATAGACCTTATTGAAGGACCATGGTAAAGAGTTTCGTTTGCCTAATTTTCTATTTCCTTTAAGTTGAAATTTCATTTTTCTTAAGCCAAAATTCAATCGAAATAAGGGGAGTTTGGTAATTTTGCAAGAAATGGATCATTTGATAAAACTTTGGGAAAACTGATTTTTGTGACGGGTTATTTGCAACTGGAATAAACCCTATTGTATATAGTTCGTCGAAGAGGTTATTTGTGACGAGAGGATTATCCTGTCATAAATATCGGGAGACGGTAAATAATATTTACAATGGGGGAATTCCCCAATCGTAAATAGTGCGTTCGTCAGAGGGTATTTGTGAATGGTCCCATCACAAATACCCGGCGGTGGTAAATACTATTTGTGACGGGATGTTGTCCCATCGCAAAAAGTGTGTCGGCAGGTCACCTTTTGCGATGTGACACATCTCAAATACCCTTTTAACTATCAATAATAATTAATGCGGCCGAAGGTATTTGTTATGGGTATCCCGTCACAAATAGTGTCATTGCAACTAATCTAACCTATATATACCCCAATCCGTTTTTTTCCTTACCCTCAATTCTTGCTTTCATTATCTCTCTAAACTCTAATTTTAGAGTGAAAATTTTTCTTAGTTAGTCTTATACGAAGAAGTTTGTGAAACCCTATACCATTATAAGAGATCTAGTTTAAAGATAATTATGTTTTATTTAATATATTATTTCATTTTTATATTAATTTTAATTATTTTTGATTAGTTTTAATTAAATTAGATTTAAATTATTTTGTTATCTGTATTTATTTCTAATTATAAATAGATATTATTAGTACTAATTCTTTGTAAGTAGTAGTAATAAATAATTATTAATGAAAATTAGTAAGGTATATAAATAATTAGTGGCAATTAATAATTAGTAGGTGTAATTTGATGTAATTAATTGTAATTTATGCTAATTAGTAATAATTAGGAAAAAATAGTCATAATTAAGAAAAATTAGTAATAATTCAGAAAGAATAGTAATAAATATTTACAATTAGAAATGAATAGTAATGAACAGTAATAAATAGTAATAATAAGTAATAAATAGTAATAAATTTTAATAAATTGTAATAAATAATCATAAATAGTAATAAATAGAAATAATAAGTAATAATTTGTAGTAATGAGTAATAATTAGTAATAATTAGAAATAAATAGTAATAAATAGAAATAAATAGTAATAAATATTACTAAAGAGTAATTATTATTAATAAATAGTAATAATTATTAATAAATAGTAATAAATATTAATAAATTGGAATAATTAGTAGGGATTAATTTTAAATAGAAATAAATAGTAATAAATAATAATAAATTGTAATTATTAGTAATAATTATTAATATTTGGTAAAGATTAGTAATAATTAGTAATAATTTGTTATAATTTTTCATAATTAGTAATAATTAGTAAAAATAGTAATAATTATTAATAAATAGTAATAAAAAGTAATAAATAGTAATAAATATTAATAATTAGTAATAATTTGTAATATTTAATAATAATTTGTTATTAATAGTAATAATTAGTAATAATTAGTAATAATTTGTTATAATAAGTAATAAATAATGATAATTTGTAATACTAAGTAATAATTAGTAATAATTAGTAATAATTATAAATAATTAGTAATAATTAGTAATAATTATTAATAATTAGTAATAATTAGTAATAATTAGTAATAATTAATAACAATTAATAATAATCAGAAATAATTAGTAATATAATAAATTGTAATAATTATTAATAATTAGGAATAAATAGTAATAATTATGCATAAATAGTTATAATTTGTAATATTTTGTAATAATTTGTAAGATATAGTTATAATTTGTAATAAATAGTAATAACTTTTTAATAATTAGTTATAATTAGTAATAATTAGTAATAATTAATTGTAATTAGTAATAATTAGTAATAATTTGCGATAATTAGTAAGAATTAGTAATAAATAGTAAATATTAGTAATAATTAGTAATAATTGTTAATTATTACTAATAATTTGGTATAATTTGGATGAATTTGGAATAATTTTGAATAATTTGGAATAAAATCAATAATAATAATTTATAATAAATTGAAATAACTTGGCACAATTTTTAGTGGATTGGTGTTACTCCTTTTCCTCGATGACTCTTCCACATTCAACTCACACTAACTCAAAACATTTTGAAAACTATTCTTCTACATAAACATATCCAATCTTGTTTGCACGAGTTTGGATATGCATTCATATGACCACATTTTTTATAATTTTTTCAGGTGGTGACAGTTGCAAGAAGATGATTCATCGACGAAAAGGGGCTCTTTTATCCAAAGGCTCATTTACTTGCATCTTTCTCACACTGAAATCAAAATAAAAAATCTTCTTAGATGTAATCTTATTCATACTCTTATGAAAGGGAATGGATATTCATACCTTCGATGAGATAATTCTTTGTGATTTCAGTGTAAGAATGTTCAAAGTAAATGTGCTATTAGATAAAAGTGTAGTCATCAATCCACTGGAAATTGTTCCGCACATTATTAATGGTAATTATAAATTAGTTGTAATTATTTATCTTCCTTTTTTGGATTGTTTTTTTTTCTGATTTCAAATTATTCAAAAATAGTAATGATTTTATATTTTGTAGAAAAATATGCAATAAGGGACTCGACAATAGCCATTATTAAATGAACGCACTTGGAAAATTTTATGTTGAAATCCAAACAGTTCTGCTCTAAATCGTATATATATTGAGTGTTTTGAAGATTTATTATCTTTTTCATCCTCAAAAATAGATTTTTTTCAGAATACACAATTATGTGTCTTCGTAAATAATGTGCTCTGAGAACATTTAACACAATTGATAAGGTTGTGGGATATCTCTACCATTTTGGTTTTCAACTAGATTATGTTTTTTAGTATCAACACGGTGATGGTAGTTCAAGAGAAGATACTAATAATTGGATTCTGAATCCATCATAGTTTCAAAATTTAGTACATGATGTGGTAGGTCCATCTGTTTAACAAACTAAAACTCAGGATGATATTGATTTAACTCTTGAGGTGGCACCATCCAAATTTTATGAGTTGTTAAGGTCTGCTGAGGATACATTATATCGTGTTTTCATGATAAGAAAATTAGAAGTTGTTACAAAATTTATGGCTATTAAATCAGATAACGCAATGTCAAACAACTATTCTGAGCAGATACTTTATTTGGCTAAAATAATATTACCTGAAGGAAATGTGTTGCCTACAAATTAATATAATAGAAAGAGGCTGGTTCATAATCATGGAATTAGTTATCGGAACATTCATTCATGTGAAAATTATTGCATCTTATATTCTCGTGAAAATGAGTTGTTGGATAGTTGTCCCACATGTGGAAAATCAGGGTATATAGAAGCTATATTAGGTAATTTTCGATCGATTCCTATAAAATAGTTGAGATATATTCCACTTACACCCAAGTTTCAATGAGTATTTATGTCTCAGAACACAGTGTCAATTATTTCATGTACAAAATAAATATTTCAACCAATAAAATCTTGAATTATCCACCTGATGGTGATTCATGGAATCATTTTGACCGACTACATCCGTCTTTTTCTTTAGAAGCCCAGAAAATGGATTGGGTCTTTCCACTGACAGTTTATCTCTGTTTGGTTCTTATGGTATTCAGTATTCATGTTGGCATGTCTTTATAACTTCATACAATTTACATCCATTGATGTTGATGAAGAAGCCCAATATGTTTTTGACTTTATTAATCATAGGAAATCCGAGAAAAATATTGATGTTTATTTGAAACCATTGATTGATGAGTTAAATTCATTGTAGAGTAATAGTGTTAGTACATATGATGTTGCAGCAAAATAAAATTTAATATTAAATGCTACATTAATATGGACAATTATTGACATCCTGACTTATGTTATGTTGTCTGGATAGAGTCCACATGGCCTTAAATCATGTCCTTACTGTATGAAAGAAAACCAAGAATTTATGCTATTCAATGAAAAAAAACATGCTATTTTTAATATCATCGCTGATTTCATCCAACTGATCATCCTTTCTTGAAGAACAAATATGATTTCAGAAAAGGAAAAATTGAATGGGATGAACCTACAAAAAATGATCTCAGGTGCATATCTAAAATCAGTTGTATTTTCATTTTCTCCCATCACATTTGGGAGAACAATAAACCAATAAAAAATTAATGGGTTTGGGAAAGAACACAATTGTATAATACATATCATTTTTTGGTATCTACCGCATTGGTCAGATTTCTTAGTCCTCCACAAGTTTCATGTCATGAATATTGAGAAGAAGTGTTTTGATAATTTATTTCATACAGTTTTAGATTCACCATGTAAGACTAACGATAATTTAAATCCACAATTAGATCTTACCAAAATTTACAGGTGACCAGAACTTGAATTGTTTTAAAATGTCAGATCATAGAGGTTAATGAAATGAAAAACATCTTATACACTTTACAAAGAGAGTCACTTATTATTTTTTTAGTGGATTTCAGATTTGTGGCTTCCAAATTTCTATGCTTCATATTTGGGAAGATGTGTAAAGAATGGTTATATTACCGTATTAAAAATTCGTGGTTGTCATGTTATAATGGAATGACATATATTGATTATATTAAGAGTTTTGTTGAATTATATGAATTGGGATTCAATAAAAACTTATCTTATTTTATTCGAGACATTTGTGTGGCGACAATAGACTATGATGCACTACGAAATCTTGAAGAAGATATTGTTATAATTATATGTACACTAGAAAAAATATTCATGGAGACTTTCTTTGACTCAATGGAATATCTGATATTACATTTTCCACATGAATCTAAATGTGGAGGTATGGTATAGTTTCACTGGAAGTATGCATTCGAGAGATATATGCAAGAAGTTGAGGAAAAAAGTATGTTACAAAGAATCTGTTCAAGGCACAACTAATGAAGATTATTTGAACGAGAAAATTACTTATATCTTCTCTCGTTATTTTGAATCTGAATATATCTCAAAACACAACCACAAGGTATAGAATGAGGGAAATTTTGATGATGAAATGGAAAATCAATTATCAGTTTTTAATCAACCAAATTTTGGCTTCTGTGGAGTTCATGAATGATGGATTTCAGATGATGAAAATCACAGAGCTCATACATATGTTCTTCTCAAATATGAAGAAATAAAATCATTTATACAGTGAGTGATTATATAACATAATCTATAATTTTTGTTATAGTATGTAAACAAATATTATTTTTAGGTTATATGATGATCATATCAAGAACAACTTCCACATATTACAACAGTTTCTCATGAAGAATTCTGATAATTTTTTTTTCTCAATGGTTTCAAAAACTGGTAATATAAATTATTGATGGCTTAACATATCAATTTAGTTTATTATTTATTATATTGATAATTATTTTAACAAATTTCAGGTGTCTCAACATGCTGATAAAATTGATAAGCGACTGTGTATATTGATAACCTGTCATCCAAAATGGTTGAATCATACAATACATATGTGGTGAATGGTTTTTAATTTCAATCACGTGAAAATGGGGATTATGAAAACAATGAACATTGGAGTTTTCTTGGGAGGATCGCATCATAGAGAAATTGAAGTTGACTTTTATGGCATGATGGATGAAATTATTGAACTATTTTATCTAGGGAAAAATTACATAATGATGTTTAAATGTCGGTGGTTAGATATTGAGAGTGGCTGACATATTCATTTGATTCAAGGAATTATCGATATTAAATATAAAAGTCTTCTTGTAGTAAATGAACAATTTTTACTGGCTCAACAGGAATGTCATATATATTACACAAGTATTGTGCTTCTTTAAGTGACCTGAGTGATTGGTGGAGCATAATAGAAATGAAATCTCAGGAAAATTAGTTTAATACAACTTAATGTGTTTCTACTGAAGTGAGAAGAATTAAAATTTTACAAGAGACTACTCAAAATCCATCTTTTTCACAAAGAGACATGAATATCAATGATGACACCCCCCCAATTAAGGGTCGATGGTGACGATGAGATGATAAAAATGAATATGAAATTGTCAGAGATGATGAAACTAAAACTTATATGGATATTAATGATGTTGAGGATGAATATGAAGACATTGTCATCATCAGATGTGAAGATGATGATGAAGGTGAACATTGACATTGTTAAATACTGGTTAAAATCATAACTAATATATATTTATATGTAATAGTTATTTTTAAATATCTACTTACAACAATAATTTTTTGTTTTATGTGGACCCTGATATACTTCGTGAGTTGCATGAGGCTGAGCTACATTTGGATGAGGGGTATTTGGGATCATCTGACCCTAATCCTACTAGCAGTTTAAGGGGTACATTGAGGGGGTGCAGTCTTGCAGGACTGATGATTTGTGACCCTATACTTGAGTGATTTCCACCATCTTTACGTCTATCCACTCATGCGGAGGTACAGTAAACTATGTATTTTAGTTAGGTTTCATTAATTTATTTATATTCTAATTATTTTATTTTTTTTCTTTTTTCATAGTTTGGCACATGCTGATATTGGATAGGGGAGAACTATCTTACTCAAATATTTTTCTCAGCCGTGGATCAGAAGGGAATAGATTCCTATTGATGTGCAGCGCGACATGTTCATTTATGGGCTCGAATGTAAATAAATAATATTTAAATTTAAATTTATTTCATTAATAACTTGATATGATAAATTATTTGTAGCATTTATTATATCCCATCAACGATTGCATGCATGACGTTATCCACACGGTGTGGGAGCTATCTATACGTGACATTTTAAATTAGTTATTGCATAATTTGAGAAGGACATCCATAAAAAAACATGAGTGATTGTATTTGATGAGTCGTGTAGATCCCACCAACCAGAGTACATTTCATCTCATGTTTGGGATGGATTATGTTCACACTGGTTGAGTGGTGGATTTTAGAGGAGATCCTCATTAGGCCAATATAACTGGGAGGGATATGAGGTGACACATCATGCTAGTATATGTACATTCAGTACGCATAGAGCGCATCAGGTATGTATACTTTTTTAAAAATTTATATAACATTAAATATAAAAAATTTATTTTATATAGATATAAGCAGTCGAGAAACCTGATATTACAGAGTACGATGTATATTGGAGGATGTACAATGATCCAGCCACTGGAGAGATTAGAGGTGATCGCCTGTGTCAGATTGTGGTAAGTATTATTTCTTTTTCAGGTTAAAAATTAACTACATATAATATTTTCACTGTTTTAAATTCAAATTGAATCTGGAGTCATATGATGTCATGACCTATCAAACACAGGCTGACAGTTAGGCCTAGATGGCTGATCAGACTAGTGGAGGCCATTTCGATAAGGCAGCATGGATGAAAGAAGACCCAATATGCCTTCAAGAAGGGCTGAGTAGTTGGTATCAGCTCTCATTTGGCTCTTGGGACTTATTAGGGTACGGTTGTGATGTCAACATCTATCTCTAGAAGAGATTATAGAGAGGTATTATCTTCTAGATCATAATATCATGAGCAGTTATGAGCTCAGAATAATCTTATAGAGTGTTTTCAGAAGCAACAGGGAGAGAAGTGTCAGCAACAGTAGTAGTATTAGTAGGAGGAGAATATGTTTCGATGGTAGCAGAAACATCTGTAACAGAATGTGGAGGAGATGTGTCAATTGCCGCAGCAGAAACACAAGACGATGGAGTACATGCGTCGTCTGAATCGTATTTTAGGGATGAAGTTTCCTCCACCATCTCCTCCAGCTCCTCTATCTCTTCCAGAAAACTATCCCATATGGATTTTTTATGTCAAAAACATTTGAATTCAAAATTTTTGGTAATATGAACTATTAAATGTTTTTTTCTATTAAATTGTTGTGAATATTGCATAATTTATTTATTTATATTATATTTATTTTTAATATTTTATTATTATATTATTTATTATTATTATTATTATAATTTTTTATGTTTTTTTATTTTACTAATAATATGAATAATAATAATTTATGATTTTTTATATTTGTTGTGAATATTGAGAATTTTAATATGTTTTATCATTTTAATAATATTAATATTATTTTTTCAATAATAATAATTTTTTTAAATATTGTTTTTTCTTATATCTTATGTATTTATGATGGGACCCTTTGCGACGGGACATCGTCACAAATAGTTTGTATATATATATTTTAAAAAGGTATTTGTGACGGTAAAAGGACCTGTCACAAACAGTTCAGGTATATATAACATATATAAATGGAGAACTAATTGGAAAGGGACCATCACAACAAGTTTTTATACATATAATGTATATAACTGGAGACCTATTTGTGATGGGATGGTTTCACATCATAAATAATACTATTTAAGACGATGTTTTCTAAAACACACTATTTCTGATGGGACCCCATCACAAAAGCTCATTTGCATTGAGATCCCATCACAAATAGACCTTTGAAAATACCTCAAATTCTAGTAGTGTGACATCTATTGAAGAATCTAAGGATCTTCAAAATTAGATGATGAAAATCATCAGACCGGATTATTATTTTATTGTTGAAAGTACAATTCCTAGACTATTGAAAGGTTTAATTCCGTATCATTGGGAATATCCACAAAGTCCTTTCCTACCCCTGTATGGGAATGGAATTCTACAAGATGCATACATTCCATATAATAATAAATAATTCCCCAATAATTGTTTTCTTTAATACAACAATTGTCACTGCATTAATATTACCACGAGGGGTATGCCGGTTCATGAGGGAACAGTCCCTATTGGATGCATCCTACATCATAGTGGGAGTACGCCTTATATGAAGGATTTGGTTGTAGTGGAGAGGCAATATTTCTATGATTCAACAAGTTGGGCTTCTTAAACAGATCTTTCTAAAGTTTGGATGGAAGACTGGGATCATGGTTTGGGAGGAGGTGTGAAACCTGAATAGACGTAGGCATTTTTGGTGTGCCAGACTTGTGTAGAACTCAGGAAAGAGATATCAGATGTTATTATTTATGAAGCTGTCTGGATGGGACAAGATGTTTTCTAAAATGATTTAATTCCTGAATTGCTGAGCCGATGGAGTCTACAAATGAATTCCTTCCATTTTACGCAAGGTGATATTGGAATTAGTTTGTGGTATATCTATCAAATAACTGGGCTTTCCATTCTTGGGGAAATGTATGATGGGTTTATTTTTCTAGATACAACATAGGGTGATGTTACCAGGACACCACAATAGGCACATGAAGTATTAAAAATAGAAAATAAAAAATCCAAATACAGGAAATATATTCATTCCAATGTGTGGATGGATTCCTTCTTAGATCCAATGATAGAGATAAGTCACACCTATAGATGTCCTACTTTTTGTCCTTCTGCAGATAAAAAAATTAGTTCAAGCACAAATTGGCCTACATTAGAGAGAGGTGAGTATAAGTACTTGGGCTACAAAGTCAAATCTGATATTTTGGAAAATATACTCTTAGAATCCTTCCTTGCCACGTGGATAAGCATTTACTTTCTTCTAGTTCGTGAGTCTGGAGGCGGTGTAAGGCCAGGGAATTTTGTCATCATAGATAAATTAGTAGAAGTGAAGTATATTTTTTAAAAACTCATGTATTGGAATGAATTTACTATTACCTACTACATTTATACAATGGGAGGGATCCATTTAGAATATCAGGGTTATTTGAAGTGGTATTGGGATATATTGTGGCACACATTTCTTTATACTCAATGTTGAATTCAGTTAGAGTCCCCAATGGTCCATTAACTCTATTTTTATAGAACATTTTTGGTATTAAGCCTCATAACTTCAGATCTGATGTAGTGCAAAAGAAATTGATGCTTTGGGGGGATTATACTTCATTTATTTTGGTAACCCACCAAGTGGAACATTTTTTAATGATGGTAATGAATAAAATTATGAGCTATGGTTTTATATGATATCATTTAGGGATAGTTTATTATCGACTTGGATTAATGGTGAAATTTTTTGTGAGACATAATTCCACTATAGGTTTTCTCGTCAGTTCAGATGTCTTTAACAAACACTTTTCCACCCATGTATGTTAGATATGGGAAGAAACTAATAATAGTGAGACAATTGTAGATTATAATGGCCTTAAAGACATCAAAATTTTCAATTATGTTTCCTCAATGAGATATATCAATATGATTGAAAGTTGGATATGCCAAATATTGTGATTCTTTATATCCTCAAGGGGTTTTGACCAATGTAATATATAAAGTGGTAGATACAATGACTTTTGTGGATGTATATCGTGGTAAAAGTTCCAAGGAAAAAAGAAGATGCATATGTTTCATAGGTTTAAGATCCTTCAAAACATCTTCATAGGAGGTATACCATGATGACTAGGGCTAGCGAATTAATACCTACAATGCCAAAGTGATCCAGTCGCTGCCATCAGAAAAATATTTCTTTTCCATTTGTTGACCTTTATAAGGAATAAGGGAGTCTTGAATAGGCTCACCATTCATACGGTGTTGAATTTTCTCCACAACCAACCATACTATGATCGAGTTATGTGAGGCCTTCAACTATTCATTTTCTGGAAAGCATGACCTGTGAACTTAGGGATACCTGGGACTCCTCCAACATGGAATTCAGATATTGGATATGGGTGACAATAAGGAACCTTCTGATTTCAATCCTAACAGTATACTAGCTGATGTACACAAGCATATTATGGATATGGAGTCTTTTATATATGTAGCTGATGAACAAATCCCTATATCTAAATGAGTATCCCATATGATGAAATTTGGAATTCATGAAGGTGTAATTATTGACCCTGAGGCAGAATGGGATATTTATTTTAACAATGAGATTGTATTTTCCTTTTCTTTTTTCCAAATTATACATTATCATTAACCATAATTAATATTGATGAAATTAATTTTGTAGGTTGAATATAGGGAAGGAATCTTCGGATAGGTTTTTGGATCACCAAGGTATGGGCCTACAGGCTCCCTCATAAAAACATCAAATGATCCTCCCAGGTCTCCATAATATTATCCAAGAGTGAGAATCATGACTAGGGTAATAGCAACAGATAATCATAGGCCATTACACCAGGTTTCTCCCCTCGAGATGAGTGTTTTTATTTCCCATCAATCTTATGAATGGAGGAACAAGAGAGGAAAGAGATTAGTCTGAAGGGTTCTCCAAATAAGTAAGTATTTATACTATCCTCAGTGCATTATAATTTTCTTGATACACTATGGTAATCACATTTATCTTCTCGTAGGATCTGTATCTCTCCCATCATTCAAAGAATTAAGAGCTGATTCTTTATGACCCAAGATGGAAACCATAGGAGAAACCCAAGTTCATGCTAATGGATCTGATCTTATACCTTAGCAGAAAATAAATCAAAATATTTTTTTGTACCTCCTCTTGGATCTATTGAGAGAGAGAAAATCCAGGGTAATATAAAATACAATTATCTTGAATATATAATTATTATATAATAATCTTCATTTCAACATATCTCATATCAGTTGCCTTTGCCAACAGATCCTGCAATAATCAATACTAATATTCCTATTCCTTTGGGAGGAAGGAATGAAGACCCAGGGTAGATTGAAGTAAATACTAATATTGAACCAAAACTAATAATATCTGATGATGTTGTACCAATTGAAGAACTAATGGAATAGAATATCAACAGAGCCAATTTGGGCATCAACCAACATTTTTTAGATACCTAAAATGGTGAGGATTCTATGACATTGCAATCCGCATACACTAAAATGATGGAAGACCTTAATCCAAATATTGATATTCCTGATTTTATCATGTAGTTTGGGGATTATCTTGGGGAATTGAAAGGACGTAAGTCCATATTCATGAATTTTCCATAAAAATATGTTTCTCTTTTACATGATACTTCACATAAAAGTTCACCTTATGCAGCTTTGTCTGCAGAAAAATCTGTAAAGGATCTTTAGGAATGAGTCAATCCACTCTATACTTCTTCTGCTGATGTTTGAGAAATACCTACTGAGGAACCCTAATTGAGAGACATTCCAGAGCCGTCAATTATGACAACAATAAAATCTCTTGAGAAATCCCCTTTTTAAGAATCATTGTCTTAAATTACTGAAGCTGAGAATACTGGGTATGAATTCAATCAAGTTGATGACATATTATTGGGTAAAATTTATCGGTTGTATAGAACATATTATTTTTAATTCATTTTTATGAAACAAAAAATGATCTAGATCTATCATTTAGGGTTATCATCACCCAAAATTAGATCAGAAGGTGAAGCTTCTGGGTTAGCTCAAGCATCAGCAGAAGGTGAAGCTTCTACTGTTTCGAGAGTAGAAGAACAAGGAAGCTTTTAAGTGAAATGTTTCTAGAGTACATTTTACCCGATGGTGGTGACTTAGATTCAGACATAGATATAAAATTTACTCTTGGTATGGCACGTAAAAATTCATTGTGACATATATGGAGAATAATTGCTGAGAAAATTTTAGAGGAGCTTTTGTCCCATTTTTTCAAACTCCCACCATTATTCTGTGTATTTGGATTTGGTGGATTTAATTATTCACTAGTGTACGATGCAATGAAAGAGACCATTCTACAACCGAATTAGGAACATAATTTTCAATAAGATATTGAAAAGTTCAAAAAACTTATTAATATTGAGATCTTCCAAGCTGTAGTAGGTGAGGCAGAGGCAGATCATAACAAGAAGTTAGTCGAAATCAGCCAAAAAATTAATGAATCCACAATGGAGTTGGTATATCATCAAAAGTAACCGGATGTTGTTCATATCAATCTCGATAAATTGAACGAGACACTGGTAGAAAACATATTTGAGGGGATAAATACCTTTTTAACTGCTAAGGAATCACTTTTTCAAGACAAGGAGGCTGGAGTTGCACAACAGTCTCAACTTCAACATGCGGTTGATAAGTCTTATGAGGTCGATTGACAAATGAGTAGTCATATTGAGAGTTTATTTTAAACCATAATAGAGAAGATTCATTTTGTGGTTGTCCCTATGATTTCATATTAATGAAATATGTTTTTTCTTCAATCATATATGTTGTTATTCTTGATTTTCATGATTGAAATATTAAAGGTAATGATGATGATCATATTTTTTTACTTCAAACCTTCTTATCAGATAATCATGATTATAATGACAAGAATGGGGGTGTTTAGAATTTTCTTATTATGTATATGGGGCTAATGATTATAGTTTTATTTTTACTAGGGTTATACAGACAACCCCACAAAATCTGTATCTTCTGATCTTCTATTTCTCAATATTACCTAAACCATACAAAAATGTATGTTTAGTGTGATGGGACTAATCTTTTGTCAAGATTTTCCATTGTGGGTTTCTAATATAGTGAGTAAGATGTCCCTTGTTTTTGGTATATTAGAGTTAAATGTGTTGGACAATAAAGGGATAGATTTTAATGTCGAACAACTTTGCTGATTTTTTTTGAATTTAGATCCCATAGAAGACTTAGTGGATAAGAATTTCTCTAATAACATTTAAATATTTTTAAGGGGAATCTTGAGTCAGAATTTTTATGGTCACCAAATATAAAACTCGTATATACAAAAAGGATGTCTCTTCCAAGAAATAAATTACCATTATTTGAAATACCCATTATGGGGGTTGTATTATACCGTGGCAGCTGGGAAATATGTTACATATCCGAATAGTGGCATCATTTGACTGAAATGCCTGTTATGTAAGAAAATTTTATCCAAGGCATTTGGGGGAATGTAATGCATAGTCAAGTAAAAAATCTATTTGTAATTTAACATTATACTATTCGTGGACAAGGGAAAATAATATTTGGGTGACTTAAGGCCACAATTGGTGGTTTAGACAAGGAAATGGATTTTGAGAATGAAGAGTCTTCTATGCCGACATATTTCATGAATATGAAAACCAATTTTACACCAACATGGTGTATGATGAATGGATGAAATTTTTCAAAAAGGGGAATTTATGATATCAAGCTATGTGGTTTTATGTCATGATGTGTGGAAATTGTACTGTGCAGTATTAAGTCATGCAGTGAGGACATTGTACTGTGCAGTTTTAAGTCATGCAGTGAGGAAATTGTACACTGTAGTTTTATGTCATACATTGATGAAATTTTGTGGCTTTAATATAAGGTCTTTAAACATTTCTAAAGTTATGAGACTCTCCCAATTTTAGTTTCTTTATTTGTAAACATAGTACCTTATTTAGGTATGGAAGGGATGAATTGTAAACTGTGACTTAGGAATTTCTGAATTCAAAGAATGATATGGGAAAAAAGAGATAAAGGAATTAGAGGAAGTCATTTCCAAGAATGATGTTACCATTATTTAAAAAACACGTTATGGGGGATGTATTGTGCTGGTCTAGTTGGGGTATATGCTACATGGCCAAATAGTAGCATCTTTGGACTGACAGCTCTGTTAATTATGAAACTTTTATGCAAGGACACCTAAGGGCACATACTTCATAGTCAGAAAAACGAGATCTCTGATGTTTTACATTCTATTGCTAAAATATGAAGATATTTTATAGAGATTCAGATTCTCTAAAGCACAGAGTTTGGATTATGAAGACGGATACCTGAAAATGGAGAGAGTATTTCCCATCATGATTTCGAAAGAATCAGAGGAATAGGGTTTCTACAAAGGCCTGACCCACACGTAGAGAATATTGTGTTTGTAGTTTTAAGTCATAAAACTAGGAAAAGAAATGGAAATAGTATATGATATGTGGCCAAGTTATTCCAATGTTATTTCATTTTGATTTGAACACATGGATAGAGAAATGTGTAAACCACGGTCTTGTAGACTTTCAGATTGAGAGAAATGTATTGAAACAAATATACATGGATGAATTATTTAAAATAATGATTTTTTATATTGTTATGAATGATTGAAGGGGAAAAAGACACTTTACCAAAGAACTAAATTACCATTATTTGAAAAACCTATTATGGGGGATGTATTAGTAGGGCCCAATGAGAAATATGTTTCACAGCCAAATAGTTGAAACATTTTACTGACAGGCCCATTATGTAGGCACCTTCTGAAAGGCCGCCTAAGGATTCGTACTGCATAGTTATGCGAAAGTGTTCTCATATATCATAGAATCTATCGCAAAAAATCATATGAAATTTTAGGAAGATCTAAAAATATTCAAGATTAATAGTGTGAAATATGGAAGGGGTATTTCTCAATGCACGTGAGAAATATTTGAATCAATATTAGTCATGAGTTTAAAGACCTTTACATAGATCTGACTCACATTTAAAATGTATAAGTTCATTGTTTCCATTGAATAAATATTATTCATTATAGTGTAGATTCATGCAGTTAGGACATGAAGTATTTCTAACAAAAAAATGGATTATTATGGCTGGACCTAGGAATTAAACCTAGGTGTCACTATGTATCTAATATGGATGAGAATCAAGACATAAGTAGTTCTTTATACATTCCTAATATTGGTTTTATTCATTCATAAGTAATAAATGAGGTTTTTTATTATGGTTGGTCCTAATATTGGAGATCTTGGTGTCTCTATGTATCTCATATAAATGAGAATGAAGCCAAAATAAGTTCTTGAAATAGTCCCAATGCAGGTTTGATTATTATATAAGGAATGAAGGGGTTTTTATCATTGATGGGGCCAAGATAAGAGATCTAGGAATCTATACATATCTCATATGAATGAAAATCATGCCAAATTTTGTTCTTAAACAATCATTTCTCACACAAATCGAGTTTAATGTTGGAGACGTGGGCTCTAAACACATTATAGAAGAATGATTTTAATATAAGACACATGATGGTTTGAAAATAAAGTCATGTATCTTAAAAGAGCACTCTATATAGATCTGGTCCATATATAGGAGAAGAATAGGGAAATTAAAATTTTGTAGTTGTGGATGGGCCCATGATTGGAGATCCAGGTGACTCTACGTATATCATGCGGATAAGAATCACGCCACATGTATTTATCGAACATGAGGTCCCTATGTAGATTGGATTGAAACATAGGGAAGAAAGGGACTCTTGTGCCACTAAGGAGTAGAAATGATGTCAATTGTACTTTTATATGGATGCTCCTAACGTTAGGTAGATAATATGTAATCTATATAATTATATGTTGTGTAATGAGGACAAATGATGTCATGCATTTTAGCGTAATACGACAAGGAAGAAGATTCTGAACATTTTATTGTCATGATGCATGGACACTTAGGTTGGTTATGTATTTTAAAGTCATGAAAATAGGACTTTGTGCAATGAAGTTTTGAGTCATGCAATAAGGACGATGTTGGGTAATTACACAAAGTATTTCTTTAATAATATCACATTGTTTAGAGTTGTGATAAGATCTCCATCAATTTAGATTAAGGCATAAGCTCTATTTGAGTAGACCTTATGTATGGAATAGAGTCCATCCCACTTTGGCTCACGATTCACAGGTTTCTTTTCTGGTATCATTGGAGTCCTAACAAACAATACTGATTCTCCTAGAAGAATTGAATGGAGGGGAACTTTCTTGTTAATGGCATGCACTATTCTACTCTGATGGACTTCTAAATGTATCAAATTATGAATTTTTTTATTCTAATCATTTCAAATCATTATACCATTCATGAGAATTCTCGTGTATAGACAACTGATCAAAAATTGAAAATCTGAGTGAAGGAAAAAGATTTTCAATTGGAAAAAACGTTTTTGTTCCGTATACTAATGAATATAGTGTAGCCTGAGTACCGGTATTGGTAGTACTCTAGTAAGCTGATAAAGAATGAAAAATTTGATCAATCCCTGATTTCATATATTTATCCACCATCTTTTGGAGTATATTTGGTAGTTTTTTATTGAAGGCCTATATCTTTCCATTGACCACTGCATGACAGAGAGATGAATGGTTAGATTTGATATTGTGCTCTTGATATAACTTCATTAACTCAACAAACAGAAATTGGGGCGATTTTCTGTCAATATAGTACGAGGGACACCAAATCTAGGGATGATTTTTTTTTTTGAAAAAACTAACAATTATTTTTCCCTCCGATTTCTTTTTGAGGTATTAACTCAACCCATTTGAAGAAGAAGCTAGTATTTTAGAATATATTCGAACTACTTAGCCATAGATGGAGTATATGGCCATACTACATCAATTCCCCATGTGGAAAATGGCTAGGAGTATTTAGATATATGTAAAAACTCCAGGGGTTGATGATGAATTTGTCATTCCCTAGGCAAGGATGACATTTCGTGGTAAAATCATTGTAATAATGTGTCATTAAAGTCCAGAAGTATCCAAGCCATCATATTTGATCAGAAAGCCTATTCCTAGACTGGTGGGCATCAAACATTCTTGAATGTACTTATTTCATGACAGTTGTAGTTTCTTCTCCATTAATACACTTGTTGAGGATCCCATAATATCATCATTTGTAGAGAATATTCTGGTTATCTAAACTATCATAATGAGTAAATTTGTCCACTCGTCATCAGATCGATGCTTTTTTAGCTCTACCTAGTTGATGTACTCTAATTACAAGGTATTCCATGATGGGTGTTCTCCATCCCGTGGTATGACCATATGGCTCATAAATGGGGATAATTTTATTAATTTATTCCATTCTAGTTTGAACGAAAGGTGAGACCACAGGATGATGGGCTACACTGATGACTGTCACATCCTGATTCGGATCTTCCAGGGCTATGGATGCATTAGAAAATACATCATCATGTGCATTTTGTGATCACAAGACATAAGAAAATGTCAGATATGAGGAAAATTCCTCAATTAATCATATGAAGTAATAACACTAAGGGATTGAATCTTATTTTCTGATAGAATAATTCAGATTGATTTTTTTGATAACCAACTATGACTCGCCTTTTACATTTAGGTGATTCATCTGTAACTAATGTTCTAATTAAAAGACTATGATTAGATTTTGATAATTTACTTCATTGTTGGTACAACCTTCTGACAACAGAAAGTAATAATGAAACACGTCCCTTTCTGGGGAGATAAGTACAATTCCTTACACAAGATTTTTGAGTTTAGTGTTTTCCATTATCTTCCCTGTTGGACTTCTGGAGGCACCATCAAAGTACATATCCCATGTTTGGGAACTATCTTGATTAGAGAAGAAAACTACATCAAGAAGTTCAGTATTCAATGATGTATCTTCCACTGATGGATGTTAAGTAAGGAATTTAGCCAAAGATTGGCCTTTTATTTCCATAAATTGCACAAAAATAGATATAAAACTATTGAAAAATATCTTCCCACTATACCAGATGACCTATAAGAATATGAAGAATGAGGATAAATTTTAGCGGGTTGTTGCGAGACACCAACTGTACCTCATGATATTGTAGGTAGTGCCTAAATTTCTTGAACTGAAAAGATTAATTTCAAGTAGCACATTTCAATACATGAATACCGAGTTTCTATATCAATCAGAGTTCAAATGAGATAGTAAAAGCTATTTTCATTTTAGACATCATTCTTTTGGGAAAGGAAGTAACTCAATGATCGCTGAAAAGCTATATCATAGTGAATAAGTGGTCTTCCTTCAATAGGTAGAATTAATATTGGTCGACTCAAGGGAAATTTCTTGAGGATATCAAATTCCACAAGTAAATCTCCAGTACATTGATAGGTGACTCCCTTATTCATTAATCTATTGAAGGGAAAACACCTACCTTCCAAATTCACGATGAAGTGATGAATATAGTTCAAGTGTATTTGGAGTCCTCTAGATTCAATCAAATTCTATGGAGGTGAAATGCCACTGATTTTTTTCTCAGGATCAACATCGATTCAATGATGGCGTACAACTAAGAAGAGGAATTTTCCTAAGGTTCTATGAAAGCACATTTCAAGGGGTTGATCATCAAACTATGTTGTAGTAGTTTATTGATTATGGTATCCAAATCCGCCAAATGATTGGAAAAATATATATATTTAACCCCCAAATCATACAAATAACATTCAAAAATGTTTTTATGAATGGTTGAAAGATATGGTGCATTATACATTAATACGTTTCATCTATATTCTTTATGGAAAAGGGCCTTACCCAACCGAAAAACACACCATGATGGGATTTGAAGGCTGTAGATTCTTCATCTTCTCCGGCCATGTAGATTTTATTATATACAGAGTATCCGTCCATGAAGGAAAAATATTCATAGCCAGCTATTTAATAAATTAAAATCCTTGTTATCGGAACTGGAAATTAATCATTGGGACAATACCAGTTATGATATCTGAAATCAATGGAAAATCTTATTTTCAAATTCTTCTTTTTTACTGGGACAATATTGGATAAGAATTTGAGATATTGAAACTCTCTGAAAATGTTACCCTTGATAAGATTATCAACTTCAGCTTCAATTTTAAAGACATGAGTTGGGTGTTTTCTTTTTTCTACCTACTGGAATCTTCATTGTTCCTCCATCAGACCCAAACGATGAGTGGATACATAGGTATTAAGACCTATAATTTCTATATATTTCCATGAAAATATATCTCCATATTGCATTATAAATGAGGTATACATCTCTTTATCTTCAGAATTCATGGTAAAACTAATTAGACAAGAGCATAGATATTCTTCTGTACCCATATTTATTTCTCCAAGATCATCCATAGAGGTAGAGACACCTTCCACATATGTGAGAGGAGCGTACCTGAGATCTTCTTCTTCTTCTTCATTACATTTCACTTGTTCTGTTTTTACATGCATAGTAGGTGATGAAGAAAAACCTTTAGATCTAGGAGTGGAGTCTGTATTTGAACATCCTTAAGAAGAGGCCACCATTTCTGATCCTAATAATGATAAAGGGTCTTTCTGAAGCATTGAAGAGGATATAATGAGTTGGGAATCAACATCCTTGTCGACCTATAGTATTAATACAAATTCTTCTATTCTGATTGATTAGGCATAGACTTTCTGGAGTTCATTGGAGGAAATGAAGACATCTCCAATGTTGATTTCACCACTTCTTGGTGAATGAACAATTTGTCCCATCCTGTGAGGCTTGATTACAATAAATGACATTATAGAAGTCAGCAGATAAATTTTTAGATTTGGGTTTATCGATTCAATTTTATTGATAGGAAGCATCTAATCTATACTCAAATATATTAATGGGTTTTCTAGGATCATTTCCAAGCCATTCAGAGCATTTATTTTTGTTACCTCTTTTGTCATAGACCCTGTTCCCTTCATCTAATATAATTATGCCTCAATGTATTTAGATTCCCATGATTTTAATGGAACCTTAACGCCATACAATGTTCCAATTTGACCATTGAAATAGTAAATGAGACATTGGTGGTATAAAGAAGGTATGGCTGCATATTGATGTAACCAAGGCCAACCAAGTATAACGTTAATCGCTAAGTACTGAAAAACAACCATAAAATATTAATTAGACACAAGATCTTCAAACTAAGTTCTGAGTTTAGTTTTTTCGAGAAGTTCTTTCTCATTCTTATCATAACATTGAAACATTAAAGTGTAAGAGATAAATCAGACTCAGTGAGTCCCAATAGACTAATTGTACGAATGAGAACGAGGTTGACCCCTGATCCATTATCAATGAAGGCTCGTTGGATGTCTATGTCATTGACCCTTCTAGATAGATAAAAGGGCATTATATGTCCCTGTAAAAAATAATCTTTATCTTAATCTATAAAGGACATTACTACATGACATTCTGTCAAATCATTCTTTATACAGTAAACCTTAGTAGCAACAACATCAGTTTAAAATGCTTGAGGATTTTTCAATCCCTCAATAAGTACTTTTTGAAGATCTATTTATTGATTCGAAGTATTCAAAACTATAAACTTCGCTGCTATATGGGATATCTGTTTCAAAACATCATACTTTTGATCTAGAGGCCTTCATCTCCTAGCATGGAGATGTGGTTTTGTAGGTACCTTGGATGTTGATTTTCCGGATGTATATGTACCCTATGTTAGAGAAAAAGCTATAAATACTCTTGGATTTGGTATATTAGACTGATTGGGTCTATCTACTAGGTATGAGAAAGATGGTTTAACCACTAATCAATCATCCAAAATAATCATGTCAGGATAGAACCTGTAATGCATGGAAAAATGTACTTATTATTGTTGAGCTTGCTCAAGGGCTCTCCCATGAGTTTCTACATCATATACAGTTCGAGTAGGGGTAGAGTTAAAATAATTGTTTCTATAATACCCATGTCTTCCCCTGTATCCTCGACATTTTATTAATCTTTTCATTACCCAATAAGGTATAGGGAACTCAAGCTCATTATAAACAGAATCCCCATCGACATAGCGAGACGTAAAGTGGATAATGTTAACAGAACCAAAGATCAATTCTTTATCAGATGAGGATTCTGCTTGACAGGTCAGTTCTGATTGTGTTGTTTGGCGGTTTAGTTCCCGTTATATTGAAACTGATGTCATGAAATTTTCTATAGTCAAGAAATACTTTGGTCTAGACATGATCTCATGTTCCTCTGACTTATCTTTACCCTTTTGGTCACATATCTTTCTTGAGGTTTGAGCTTTTGATGAATGCAGGTTTTCTATGGAAGGAGTAGCAGAAGACAAAATTGATTTTTCAATTGTTTTTGTATAATTTTATTAGTTCAGATGATAATTTTTTTTGATCATCCAATCATCATATTTATACAAACCTTTTCCTTTGACTACCTTCCATTTTCCTCTTCCTTTGGATCAATAGCTATAACACATGCTACCTGGTCCGATGTACTTTTTAGTTTCAGTTGTCCAGAGTCTACCATTTTTTTCATGAGGTCGTTGAAAAAAAAACCCTCTTGAATGGGATTCCCCAACATCTAATGAAAGGGAAAATAATTCAGAAGATCTTCATCTCTTTATTTGTTTGGATTCTTCAGAATCGGCAACAGAACAAAATTATATTTCTGAGGTGGGATGAAGTAAAATGGAACCAATTCATTCTAGAAAATATAAACATTGTTCTATAACTCCACAAACTATTTTCACCTTTGACCTCTTTGATCATCTTGACGAGGAGGTCATTTCTGCTAATTCTTGGGAGGTGGAGCCCTTCGATATGTTGAAGGTTTTGAAGCGGAAGTAGGTACAGGTGCATGATTCAGTGTGATTGTAGAAGTCTATGCTTTCCATATTCTTCATCCTGGAGATGGTGGAATTACATAAGATTTTTCTTTATTTTCCACAATGGAATCCTCCACCTGTTGGGAAATTGAATCCATGTCTCGAAACCCACCTTTTTATTTCATAGGGATCAGTGGTGTACGTAATTCACCATGAAAATTTTCCACACAAATTGGCAGCAAATCATTCTGATGGAGTGCGAGTTTCGGTGAATATTTTTATCATTTCCATCATGAAATGAAATTTTAGACTCTTTCACTTTACTTTTGTTAACAAATTGTAATATCAAAAACTATCTTCTTAAACAATATTGAGTTAATATGAATAAGAAATTTCTGACAACGATTTTCTCAAGCAGTAATTGATCATGATTGTAAACTTGTATACTATACAAAAGATGTTCCCTGTAATGAATGAAAAACACCTATGACATAATGCTTCTTGTTGACGAGGATTCCCCCTCATGGGATCATAACGTTAAATGAAATTTGTTAAGTGTTGTTGTGAATATCTCGAACCATTAATGATTGGGAATGTAGTAATCAAAAAATTTGGTGGGGGAGGGATTGGACCAACCCATTCAGGGTAAGCTATTTTTCCTGCGAAACTAGTGCACACTATTCATCCATTGATTCCAATCGAGTGGTTAATGCCTCAATTGTGTCCATAAGCATTTGGGGAATATCCGGATGAGCTGAGACCTATATAGGTACCATAGCTGGGGCTTCAATTGTTGCAACAACTGGAAAAAACACTGGTTGTGGTGCTTGTATTTTTCTTGGATAACCCATGGGGATAGGCCTATAAGGATGTGATTGATCCTGCCCTTGATATGTACCAAATAAAGGAAATTAATTATCCACATCTATAGTTATGACAAGTCCTCTTTGCAAAGGAGATCCGACAAGATGTGAATGTTGAGGATCTTCCTGGGGAGTATGTCTAGTAGAAATGATTCATTGAAGTAACTCTGTACTAATTCTTTTCAACTATTTAATCTTATATTCTTACTGTGAAAATGTTTCTTCAAGTGAATGATATTGACCTTCTATAATGGAAAAGTGATATGTGATCATAATTTTACCCTTCCCCTTGTTAGATGCCTTTCGGAGGGCTAGTAATTGGTTATTTGAGGACATACCTAGATTCTGTTTAAGCCTCTGATTATGGGTATGCAGAACTCCTACATGTGATTCAGTGTGAACCATATTATGGATAAGAACATAATCTTTTGATTCTCATAAGCTAGATTCATTTTCTAGAGAATCTTCTGTAACAGTGTTAATAAAATTCACTGACACATAATGCATTGACAAAATTATGTCAGTATCATTGAACGATCATCTCCTTCTATATCTTCCATGAGATTATGCTCTCCTATATAATTAATTCCATAGATATTTTTGATGGACAGTTACATGAAGGGAATCCTTAGATAGTTCAGTTGTGTGCTTTCTTTGTGGCTTCATCTCTAATTTTTGGAAAACTGACTTCCTTTGAGGAGGGGACTGTAGATATGAAATAGCCCCCATCCCTGTAGGCTGGGGCATTCCATATTCTTCTTCATCAAACCTTAAAATCTTTTTTATTGAATTCAAATGATGAATAAAACAATCCCCCAACCCTGCAATCTTAGGTGGCGCTTGAACGTCTATATCTGAGATTCAGGCAACTTCACTCCTAATTTTTTTGAATTTTGATTCGAACATTAGCTAAGTTAAATACATGAAAACCACTAATATCACATGGTTTAGACGATTGTTGTGCTATTTCAGAAATTTTCCCCATATGACGGCTGAAATCCTCTAAGAGAAAGTACTACTAAATATTCTCAGATGCTTCATGCAAAAGTAACTCAACAACTAGTTTTCATTGATCTTGATTATTATGAGAGCTATTTGAGGCCTGTTATTGAGCGTACATTTGATTACATACAAAATCTGTTGATTTTAGTCGGTTGTGGGAAATAACATTGCATGTGACCACTTTTGGCGGGCTTCGCTAATTATAGAGTGTAGTAAAATGCAATGATCCATGTGCACCCCATCCTCTGATGCAAACACCTTACAAGGTATCATTAATTAACTAGAGTAGCCTCTTTAAAGAATTGTGGCATGCATGCTGAAGGGTTCTCTACTACTTCTCAACCATGGGATGTCGGGAAACTAAGAGAGATGCCATGTCAATTTGGTATTTCAACCCTTATATTACATTTACTTGATTTTGATATTGATCATATGAAAATTACATAGTTTTTAAATGAAGAAGAGTCTTCCATAAGTTGAGGTGGACATCATGAATGAAATATTCTCCCATCAATTCCAGAATGATTTATTGAAAATTTTCCATAGGGTAGAACATGACTGGTACATCTCCTTTAGTAAATTGCTTTCTCATCATTAATATATCTTTATAATATTTCACTAGAGATTTCCCCACTTGGTCTGACCAATGTGGATGCTTATTGATTGTTTTACTAAAAACAATGGAATATGCCTTTTTTTCTGCTGTACTGGAAGACAAATTACCCAAGGGAGGTTCCGAGAATGACCATTCCCTTAATATGTCTTCTGGTTGAGAAAACATTTCACCTTTTAATGATAAGTTATCAGACATGTCTATCCTTTTATTGGAATGTTCCTGGAGATAAGAGGGCTTTATCATTACTAAATTGTAATTATAGAATTATAGTGTCCATGCGATATACTATTGTGAAGTGAACATTCACAGAGAATTCCATCATAGGGAGGACCACAATGGTGTCTTACATAAATAGATAAATACATTTCTCCTTGGTCTTCCAGCCACACGCGGGGTTTCTGTGGCACTCATCCAGAGATAATCTCTCTAGATTGACCGAATTTTTAGGAACTTAACCCTCCTGATGATGTTTCTGATGAGGAATATTAAAATTACTACTACTAAGCCGATAATTTGGTAATAGGATGGTAGGATCTTGAGCTGCAATAGATAAATGTCTGAGGGATTCATGAACTCCATCATTATGAGGATCTATATTTAATCTTGGATTTTGATTTTCCTACATTTCATGGCAAGAATTCTTCTTGAATGTTATCTTACACTTAGTTGGGGACACTTGCTGGGAGATGTGGATATCATGGAAAGGTGTATGTCCATTCTTTAGATTGGTCCTTAGAATCATCCGATTACCTCCAACTGTACAAGGTATATGTTCCTGATCTGGTTTTCCATATGATATGGGTGTGTATGCCACATAATCATCTGGTACAAGAGCATAGGTATGTATCTTCTCCGGGATGGTATGTCGATGTGTCATCCTAGGTTTGGGAAAATATTTACGTGTCTATTCCCCTGGTACTGCTGTGGTTGTTATCATATTCTTGCATTCATCAAGAATATGTATAGGAAGTTTTGTTTACCCTTGCACCATTAATAAAATGAGTTTGGTGACATTAGTGACCCGGACTGGAAAATACGTCCATTATGTATCTGGAGTTGGTGTATGTGACTGATACTGTCATCCTTTTCATGTCCTTGGATACTGACAGTACATACATTTGGGGGCAAAGAGTGGAGTCTGCCACAAATATGTCGTCGGAGCTTTCTAAATAACTTTTCTGGGTACATCCAAATGTGGCTGTTGGCAGGGATGTTGAACGTTGGCTAGTGTATGTTCCTTGTGGATGTTTTTCATCTAACATGGTTATAAAATTTCTTTCAATACTGAAAGGTGAGACTGTTGGAATAATCGTTGAGTGGAAGAATGTGTATGTTCATGTTTACATGTTTCCACCACAATTGATTGGCGGAATTCCATAAATGCAGTTAGAAGAGCTTATTGGCTGGCTAATAATTTGTAAACAGGTGTTTGTGCCTGTTCAATGTACTCCACCGGATTCACCTAGCAGGATTGATGGGTCACTGCAAGATGATACTATTGGGAAATGAAATTAGGATGGACTGGTGTATATCCCAGCTTGTTGTTTTCTTTCAAGATAGGTTGATGGACTTCTCCAGAGGGGGAAAAGGTAATAGCCTACTCCCTATTAACCAAAAATTGTCCCCAGAGGGTCGCCTTGTGTGCCCGGCTCGAAGAGACCTGGGTCGAACCTCTAGAGGCAACACCCCCATCATGTTGGTGGTTTACTACAACATGATTCTACTGGGGGGAGATTGTTGGTTGGAGTCCTCATGAAGGATCCCTGCATATTTTAATTAAGGTCCTAACTGTCATCTTGATCCACCTACATATTCTACAAGAGTAACTGGTTATTGCGTTCAAGGGATAATGACCTGAAATGGTTGAAGAAGGTGGTCGGAACTATCCCATTCTTAACCATCAGTCATCATTGACCAGACGATCATGGGATTCCATTAACCGAGAGAGCCTGTCGAGTAGCCTCCAAGGTTGGGATAGTACCATGCTGACGATACTCCCCTAACAACACATTGGAGACCCAACGTTGAAGATGCTGAGTGGTTGGTGACATCCTTCTCATGGATAAGGATCCAATGTGAGCAATTGATGAGACATTCACAGGTGTCGTCTTGAAGAAATCCATTTTGGAGTGAAGAGAGTTCTGAGAAACAACTGAGAATGACAATAAAATACATTAAAGCATCATCATTTAGATGGATACATGCATGATTGATTACTTTGTCTGGACATCCATTATTTATTGATAGGGCCCTATTAAATGGGTAATATTATTATCATGGTTCATGATTGAGGTCAGGATCAGCATTTTTATTTTGTAGTTCCTTGAAACATGTCTTCTAGTTTAAGAAACACTGCTTCTATGTTGTTGCAATTGGATTTATTCATTGAACTAGAAACATCAAACAATTATTTATCCAAAATATACCTAATTTCAAAAGGTAGGAGTTTGTTATGTTTGAACTTTACAACCCTTAAGAACATGAATTGGTCGAGAGGATATGATGTCAGTCTCTTCACACCCTTTTAGGGGGAATTATTGTTTACTTTGGGACTCTCTTTATAAATTTACTATATTTTCATGATTCCTTATTAATTAACCAAGTATAAAATAAGTTCACCTTATAATTTTCAATCAATTATTAACATGTTAGAAATTTAGAATCATCCTTTTGTATTTGAGGTTTTTCATTAATGGAGATATCTGTATGTATTTGAGGTTCTCCATCAAGGGTATCAGCTCATATACTATTTATAGATTCTTATAATCCTTCTTACAATGATACAGGTTTTTAAGCAACTCAGTTGTTTACTCTGGAATTTATTTCCATCCAGGGAGATGAATGTTTGTTTTGATATCATGATCGTACCCATAAAATCTGATACCTACATATTCTTGTGAAAGGAATCAGAACCCTCGTAGTTCGATGCCACTTAAAGGGATGCGTCATATATATTAAGGTCATGTGAAAAGGAACAGATCATAAAGTTTAATGTCACGTGGTATGTAAATATAAGTGAAAGGTTCTTAGTCAAATTTTGGTGTGGGACTTATGCTGATGCTTCCCAATGAACTTGTAAAGGATATGGGTTTCCATGTAAAATTTTTCCTTATAAGGAATATGGCTCTAGAAGAGCATGGTTGATTCAGAGGGTTGGGTTTGAACCACTAGGAGGATTCCTTCGTATCCCATTTGGATGGGAATTAAATCCCACATAGTTTGATAAGTCTAATAGGAGAGAATGGTTATTTGAGAAAAATAGGTTTGGTCTCACTTCCAGAAAAGGATGACTCGATGATTTGGGGGTTTACATTGGGACATAATTCTACGGAAAATGCCTAGATTAAGGGAATTAGGGTTGGATTCATGAATAGTATATCCAATGAGCGTGTGGCCTGAGATGGCTTCCAACGTATCCCATTGGAACCAGAATCAATGATCTTGTAGTACATGTTTGTGTGAAAATGTTGTGATCATGAAAAATCTCTAATCCCACATGAGTCATGCTCGGTGTGAGAAATAAAAGGATTTTAGTGATTCAACAAAACAACCCACAGTTTTCCTCCTCCACTAATAGAAGAGGCGCCTACAATGGTGAGGCTGGATGAGGTCGATTCGACCTGAGCAGAGGGTGAGGCAATGAATCTTCTATCTTTTCAATAAATTTTTCATTTTTGAAAAAATGAAATGATGTTACTTTTGATTTAATGGGGATATGATACAAGTATATCATCATCATTATTTTTAATAGGATAAGGTTTGTTTAATGGATTATTAAAAAAATAAAAGAAATATCCTCTACAAATGGTAAAAGAGGGAACCTAATACATTTCCCAATGTCCAAGAGGTACATAGGCCTAAGAATGCATGAAAGAATACCCAAATACGATATAAATTACCAAGTGACCTATAAGAAAATAATATTTCTACAATGAATGATATGACCTTATTTACCAATAGGTAACACACTTTATTCTATGAACAACTTATACATCTCACCACACATTGCTAGAACTACTTCACCTTTTCAAAAAGTGGATGATTCAACATCACCGCCACCAAGAGACGTGTCATGAGGGTATGAAAAAAATACAAGGTAATACATCTATCACACATTAGTATGTGGGGGAGGACCATATGATATGTTCCAAAAAAACTATATATCTTTGGATCCACTAACCTAATGGTGATTTCAAGGACATCACTTCACCATAAACCAGATGTTCTAAATCATATAAATGGAAAACTATATAGAACCATGTAGATGGGTACCCATCCATCCCTCATTAGACTGAATATATATGGTTGACGATTGGTGTTGATACACCCATCAGACATTTATGACTCTCACCTGGTGGTTCTAGCATGAACTACTTTATTGCATTCCAAATTCATTGAATAATTTTAATTGTCTCTTCATGTCATATAAAAATCATAATGTTATCCCAAATCCCTAGTTTCTAATATGATAATTGAAATTTATATGGTCTGAAGTTCCGATGAAATATTACAGGGCTATGATTCAAAGACCAAAGAAGATACCCAAGGGATGAAGAGTTTTAATACCCTAAACTGAAATCCTAAAGAACCACCCCAACTTCCTGAACCACCATAGCTAGATATGTCCTCATGAAAAACCTACTACATGGAAAAAACCAATACCACATATGCAGTAACAAATTCCATCTACACTGACTAAATACATGGAAATCACTACCATCAGTATCTCCATCCAGCAATGAGGACAGACTTCCACCGTTGGCTTATTATAGTGTTACTGCCGACACTTCCATTGCACATACTACCCTCCAACACCAAATCCATGATTTTGATACCACCAAAACCCATTCTGTACTCACCACTTTATTGCCTAAATTTCAGAACATTTCTTATCTCCCTCAGGAACACAATATCTAACAGTATCACCACTTGAGGCATCAACTGATGCTTCTCCCCTCATGACCTGATTCCATGGTGACATTGCCACTACCAACAATTCCCTACATCTCATAATGAAGAAAAATAGATCATATTATTTGGAATCAAATCTTGAAAATATATGAATGAAGTTAATAAAAATCCATATAGGGAAGTTGATATTCCTGCAGATCAAACATGGGAGACAGTAAAAACCCAATAGTGTAAAAGAAGCAACTACCACAAGGAGTGATGAAGAAACCCATTTATGTTACACATGTTATGATAAATGATGAATATTTTATGATATTTTGGAATACCTATGAATTGATTATTATTATATAACATTTTGTTTTAGAATTATATATAACTCTAATGTATTGGGTGAAGTATAAGAACTCATGAGATAATAAGGTCTGGAAAAGAGAGTGAACCCAGTTCAGTAAGGGACTCTATCCACAATGATAGTCTTGGGGCGAAACATGAATAAAGAGATGATAAAATGGGGAGTGAACCTGATCCACAATTATATTTTTTTATTGAGAACTGACAATAGAAATATTTATATTTTCTTAAGTGAATGCCATAAATTTATCTCTTAAGAAAATTTTATTCTCTTGTGGATCATGTTCTTTGATCAATTTTTGATTCATGTCATATATACTATTAATATGTATCCCATGACTAAATATTAAGATCTATGGTATGATGGGTATTATTTTAAAATGTAAATCTTATGTTTTCATACCCATATTCTCTTGTTATTCTTAAGTGATAATTGATCTCTCCATTGTTTACCCCTACCGGGAATCTGATCTCACCCTATCTTATACTTCCCTTAACCAGGTTATGATTATTTTTATCTATGAATTATATTTTTAAGAAGGGTCGTATTTATGGAAAAATAATTCTAAGATGATGTAGATATGTTATGCACAAATATTTTTGAGTAATTTTTTAAAAAGACACTAAACCTATAATTTTTTAGTGTAGATCTTAATGTTTTGTATTGAATATTCATCTAATAAGATGTAATATTTATGTTTGATAAGTATGTGAATCTATTGTTTGTACCATAAAATTTCTTAGTTATATTTATAGGTTATGATGAAAAATATATAGTGATTAATCTCAGGGAAATCGTTTAGATAAGAGAATAACATTTGTTATGGTGAAAAAAAGAGTGTGGTTTTCCTATAAAAACATCTTTGATTGGATACTATATGTGGACATAGTTTTTGAAAAAAATCATGAAGGGGTAATAACCCAAAACGAGTTGATCAAATATATATCGATTATTATTCTAGTGGATAGTGAGTTTTCCCTTACTACACACCTGGTTTTAATCTCCTATGGGATATGATTGGGTTAAATCATATTTTCATTATAAAAAAATATGATTGATTTAAATATATGATTTTGATGGATAGCCAAGGATAAAGATATGGAGTTATGATTTAGACAATATATAAATGATTTTTCATTATTATATGGTTTCCAACAATGATAATTCTTTCTCAAAATATTCTTTTTGGTCGTTTTCAATTGTTGGAACCAAAATGAACTATTTTAATGTTGAGTGTGATGGATAACATGGTGATTATGAGAAAAAAAATGGTAAGATATATGGAGTGAAATATATAGTGATTAATCCAAATTAGTTATAATGATATATGATAAAAAAACATACTCCATAAAAACCATTAGACTCACTAAAAAAGAAATGAATATAGTTCACTGTGAGCTCGGATGGTAGATACTATGGAGGAAATAATGATAAATTTTTTTCATTTCAGAAATATGGAAGGATACACCCTAGAAAATGTCTCAAAGGAATAGGAAAATGTTTTGTTGGAAGAAAATAAGGGCACAATTTAATTAATTATTGAGGTAAAATAATTTGTATGATGGAAAAAAATAAATTTCATCTTATAAATCTGTTTATAAGTCATTTTCATAAATGTGGGGAACCGTGGAATTATTTTTATTGATGAACTTGACTAATGGATAACACCTAGTCCAAATAATGGCCTATGTCATATTGATTCATGAATGAATTTTCTGTATTAAATTCATAATAATATAAAATTTGATGTTATTTAAGTAATGAATTACGTTTATTTATATAAATCCCATATTAATTATTAATTATGTGAAGTAAAATTTGATATTCCAAAAACATATATGATCATATATCAGTTGTACAACAAATATGATATTCCAATGGAAATTACATCCATTGTATGGGTCATGATTCCTATTAAATAGAGTTGTTTATCTAGGATAGTTTAGGATAAAATCACTATCAATGTTATTCCTATTGTATGAGGGTATGTTGATAATTTTTTAAAAGATTTTCCATTTCTCCCACCAAATTATGAAGTTGATTTTCCAAAAGAACTCATACATTGTTATACACCTATTTAAAAGACTCCTTCAATATAAAACACCTATTGTGTTGTATAAATTGATGAAGAAATACTGTTATAATGTTTGTAATAGATTCATTTGTCTGTTTGCAACACCATGGGTTGTACCTATTCTTTTTTTAAGATGAAATATGGATCAATGTGAATACATATTTATTATTAGGAATAAATAAAAATCACAATATATAATTAATCAATTATTCCCCATCTTGCTGGATTGTTTGATCAATTAAGAGGAGGGAAATATGTTTCCAAGATTGAACTTTGATCTGGATAACATCAATTGGGGGGGTGAAAAGTAAAGTCATACAAAATAGAAACATTCATATGAGTTATAAAAGCTATGAATTTGCAGTGAAAACATTTGGTCTTGTTAATTCTTCCAATATCATTATGGATTTATAAAATAGATTATTTACATATTAACTTGATAGGTTTGTGGTAGTCTTTATAGATTTCATTCATATAAATTATAATAGAAAGGATGACAATGGAGGTGAATTGAGGATTATACTAAAGACCCTAATGAAGGATAAGATGTATTAAAAAGTTACCAAGTGTGAGTTTTGGATAAAAATGTTACTTTTTTCTCATGAAATGATATTTTGGTGGATCCATCAAAGATTCATATTATTAAACATTTTCAAAAACAAAATATAGTGACAACGATTCATAGTTTTCCTGGTTAGTATGGATATTATTGAATTTTTTGGAAAATATGTCATGGATGCATAATCTATTCACTATGTCAACTTGAAAGGGAGACAAGTAACATTAGACAAATTAATGTGAAGAAAATGTAAATGAACTGAAGAGGAAGATAGTCAGTTCACCTATTCTCAAATAGTGGAGATGTATTTATAGTATTTATTGATGCATAAAATAAAGGTATGTGATTAAAACTCATACATAATGATATTTTGATAGCATATGAATGAATAAAATTAATGGTTCATGAGAAGAATTACCTAACAAATAAAATTTGAGTTATCTGGGGATATATTTTCAACAAAGATATATAGTCATTATCTTTACACAAAAAGGAGTAAAATATATAATGATCATAAATATAAAAGTATATATTTACTAATTATGAGTTTAAAATGTACTATATAATGTGGATAATGTTGATTAAATATTATTACAACTCAATAAATTTACACCTTATAAAACAGAATCAGGTGGATAATGTTGTGAGTAGAAATGATACTGATATCATTTTTTTTATAGAAAATGATATCACCTGATAATCAAATTCAAGGGTTTTAGTTTTGAGAATTCTTTCGAATTGGACTTAATATTTTCGATTTCTTTACATTACATTTTCCATGGAACTGGAAACACCCAAAAATTATATATCTACGAGGGACCTGTTTTCCCAAGGCAGGTGCTCATTGGGATGTTTATCCAATGATGCTTAAGAACTCACATTATCCTAAGGGATGGGAGGTCTGGCTCATCACAACATTTTGGGGGGGGATTTATATCCAACTCCAAGACTCTCTCACAGAGTTAAGATATATTCACAAATCCTTTATTAATTCCCATGTATGATGTCGGTGACCCTTGAATTAAAAATTAGTCATTAACATTTATGGAAGTTGGAATCATCTATAGGTATCTGATGTTCATTAATAGTGGAGATATCTGTATGTATTTGAGGTTCTAAATCAATTTTATCCCATTATGTAGTAATTAGAGATTAATTGTTCGTTATTACGATGATGCTGGTTTTCTAGACACACAGTGGGGTGCTCTAGATTGTTTTGTCATCCAAAGATATGAGATTTTCATTGATGTTGGGATCATACCCATGGATAGGATTCCTATATATATATATATATATATGTAAATAATCAGAACCAACTAATTTTGGTTCCACTTAATGGGGAACATCATAACTTTTAAGGCCACATGATAATTACCTTACCATAAAATTTAACAATATGTTGAATTTATGTCTAGAAAAAAGGTTCCTAGTCGATGTTTAGTGTGCAAGTTATGCCAAAGAATCCTAGTGAACATATAGGAGATACAAATTTCAGGTTGAATTACTACCAACTGGGAATATTTCCCCTAGAGAACATGGTTGATTTTGGTAATTAGACTTGAACCTCAGGGAGGATTCTTACGTGTCCAATTTGGATGAGAATAGAATCCTTTATTGTTCAGTTATGAGGGATCACATACATAGATACAATCTGATGCTTTTGTCTTGCAGGGGAGTGTTACCCTTTGAGAGGATTAATTTTTGGACTACTATTGAAGAGGATTCCTTGATATATGAGATTGGGGCCAAGATAAGTGGATTGACTATTTTAGATTTTCTTGTTTGGTTAGAGGAATAATCCTAAGAAGGATTACAGAGTGAATGGGGTTATTATTAGGGATTACTCCAAATAAAGATTCCCTTTGTATTTAAATTATGGGGATTATACCAAGTAGGATTCCAGACTTTGGTTGGGTAATAAACATATAATGATTCCGAAAAGGCTTGGGATAATGTGGTTGTTAGGACCATCGTCATCCTCTAAGCCCACATGAGTCATGCTCGGTGTGAGAAAAAAGGGGAAAAAGAAGATCTGATAAACCAAAAAATATTCTTTTTCCTGAGGTTGGATACTTGGCTTCTAAGTCCAAAACTTTTTGGGGGAACTCTAAAGGAAGGTGGGAGGAACATTTTTAAGAAGGAAACCTACTAAAACATGCGTCTTACTATGTGGATGTCATGATCATGGATATACTCTATGTCCACTTGAGTAAGTATGAGTTATGATTGAATGCGATGGAAAAGACAAAAATAAAATATCTAGATAACACACAATTATCCTCCTCCGCTTATAGAATATGATGATATTATAAGAGAGAGTATGGGACTTCGATTCCCAGAACCTCTCTATACCGGTATCCAGGACGACGTGGAGGAGAAGGAGTGAATCCTCCTATAACAATGGATGAGTGATTACATAGGAGGGATGACCTACCAATTTTTATATAGAAATAGAGGAGGATATAATCTTGTTTAAAAAGATAACTTAATAGTTATACTCTCCCTCTCTACTTGGAACTAGAGGCTATGGATCTTTGAGATGATAAGGTTAGTACATGGTCCATGCCTTTGTATCTGATACTAGGAACTCCTTAACACTGTCTCGAGGGTTGGGGTCCTCCTGAAAAAAGGAATGAAAATACACATGTACCTTGAGGACCCTAACCATTTGGTTGGAATGTTGAGGGAAGACTCTGAATGAAGGAATGAAAATGAAAATGGGAAACATGTTGGTGTAGCCCACATTATTGTTTTTCAAGTCTATAGGCTTCTGTAGAGGTTTCATGTTGGTCCCTACTACACATGGTGGAAAAAGATATTGTTGACCATGGATGGATTTGAATATAAAATTAATATAGGATTACGTACGATGGATGCTAGGGAGATCTAAAGGAGAATCTCTGTAGGTAGGCATGGGTGAGACGAAGAAGTTTTGTGTAGGGGTGATTTTCTTAGGAGGAATTAGGTGAGTTGATGGTACCTTGAGAAATGGACTTACAGGGTAACAACACTAGGGTGGGACTTTCTTAAATCCCCCAAGGGTTTCCATAGGTTTTCCTAGAACTGGACCACAGAGTTACCTAGTTAAATAAGGGGACCACATTCTAGTTTTCAACAACCATGGGGGAGAAGATTCTTAAAACATGTGTTATGTATTTAAAATGCTAATAGGGATTTATTTTCACTAACCATTTTTAATTACATCTTATTTATATTTTATAGGACTACCTAGAAGTTTTTAGTGGTCTTGGATGAGGGGATAGGGTGAGAAACATGTCGAGAGACCGTTGGGAAAATTCCTCTGCCTAAATGAAGACCATGGGTTCATATTTATAGGAAAATATGGGGGCCTATGTGTATGGACTCATTCACCTAGCTGTTTCATTCAAGGGTGTTGTGCTAGTTGATGGGCATATTGGTCCCATAGATCAATGAGTAGGTACCCAACACGCTGACACTACTAAGGGTTACCAATGTGAATGTGATGATGTTTATTTTTGATCCTTGGACATCTTAATTTTTCTTCTTCTCTTCATTATATGATATTTTCCATTGAAATATTTTTATCCATGTGATAAAACAGAGTTTCAAAAAATACCCCCCTTAGGAACGGATCTAATTGAATGAATAGGATCTGATCCTTAGGTAATGGGAATAAAATGGCCAATGAATAAAAAGGTTATCTGTGTTGGAAATATTCATTGGTAGTCCAAATAGATATTCTTTTTAGGAGGGGAATGTACACAGGCTGTGCAGGGGGGGTTCTTCATCTATAAATAGTGTCACAATTTTGTTGGATGGTCCTGAAGCTTCGGCGTCTTCGCTCTCTCCATATAATCTTTCCACGCAGACCACCCACATATCCCAATTTTCTAATGCACCATTCACGTAGATAAGGTGAGTATATTTCTCTATAATCTATACACCTAGGATAGAAACATGCATTGTTATATTAAGTGAAGGTCATATGCGTGGAACTTGCGCGAATTCATGCCTTTTCTAAAATTTCCCATTTGTAAATTTTTTTAAATGAACCTGTCTATACGTAAAAAATATTTTCTACTTTATAAGTTCATTGGACTCTAAGTAAACCAAGTGTCTAATATTCATTCTAACAATCACAGTGATAATATAGTGAAAACTATAGGGAATGACTTGTATGACGCTTGTGCTACTACTCTACCCAATCTGGTGGAACATCTGAAAAAATATTACCATGATTTACCTGTGTGTAATTATCATCTTCTCTATAGTCATGGTCTTATGAAGAGGACCTCATAATATCTTCAAATAAATTTAATCTCCTATCTTGGTTTCAATATTATAAAAACTTCACTAATTCTAATGTTTCAAGCATGGATGCATATAATAATTTTGGGAAATAATCCACCTCTTATGTCATGCATCAAAAAATGAGCTCAAGATATGAATCTTGACAATCTGAAATTAAATCCAAAATATTATCCATCAGTATACTGTGAATCCTAGATATATCAATCAAAGGTTTGGAAAAAATATTGGGGCTTCTGACCAAGAGGAGGTGGTAAGATAGAGTGGATGTGGGTTTACTAGGTACTCTAGTGTTGTGAAAAAACCAAGGAGTTTCAAGACATACAAATCAATGTTGCCTCTTGGGCAGGGAAAACCTATGTAAACATGAATGATGAATTTATTCCTAAGCTGTTAGCAGGTGGAGTCCATAGAAAAAATCATTCCACTTGATGCATGAAGAATTTGGTATGATCTTTTGGGATGTCCAAAACATCTTTGGGGATCCAATCCATGGAGATATGTATGATGAGTCCATCCCTCCATGGGTGATGTGGGATAATGCTGAAATGATGGCACTTCTAGCACATGTAATTTTGAAAATAGATCAATATATTATGAAGTAAGTTCTTCAACTGAATGGGTATGTATTTGTTTAATTATGGATTAATACATTCCTAGATCCAATAGAGTAATGTACAACTTGAAAACTTCAAACAGGGTATCCTATGATGGAAAAGTGGTGTACTCCTGGAACATTATGGCCGACATTCGGGAAGGGGGAGTACAAAAAATCGGGGTTCAAGACAATATCTGGTGTACCTCTAATGACATATATCAGAGGAATTTTGTCCATATTTCTATGCATTTACTTGTATAATGTCCATGATTCCAACTGTTTTATGAGGTTAGGGACAATCTTCATGGTTCCCAATATGGAAGAGAAACAGAACGCGGGATTGGTAATCCATGTCCTAGTGAAAATTTATCGAATCTTGTTGTATGATCATGTGGTGAAGACCCCATTCATAATTTCAGGACTATTATTGGTACTGTTGGGATGGATAATGGATCAATTTATATACTAATCTATGTTAAAAAGGGTAGAGATTCCTAGGAGATAGTTTCGACAGAATGTTCTGGACATTTATGGTATTCCACCATTTTCCCTAAAGCCAGTGAGACCCTGTTGAAGATGATCATGTTCAAAGAGTTCAATTTCATCCCATATAAGGACCCACATTTTGAGAGAGTTACTAATGATGAGAAGGAGGATAATGAGCTATGATCATATACGATTTCCTTTATGGATTCTGTGTTGTAAAACCATATCAATGAGAAAGTTATATGGAAGGCCTATGGTCCATACCAGTTTGAACACTAATCCAAGTGACTATAACAAATAACCATATCTATCCCATGAAGCGTTCAATTAGATAATTATCTGACAGTATCTCGATGACTATGTATTCTTACAGTAATGGATTTGACTCAACCAATAATCAACTTGCCTCAAAAGGATGGGACCTGCTAATTGAATTACATGTATAATGACACATGGATTGAATCATATCCCTTGGGTGTGTTGGTATATGATATTAATTGAATCAGTACTAGAAAAAAAAAACAAAGCATAGAAGGCATGGAAAGAAGTCTTCTTATCCTGTAGAAGGTGTTTATTCTCCCCCAGAGGACACATCATCCCATTTGGTACGAATATATGACAAGGACCATATATTCCCTAAAACTACCTCATGCAAGGTTCATTCCACCTGATAGAATCAAAAGGTCTAAGGATACTGAGGATGGGACCATATAGTCCAATCATCACTGTCAGGAAGAGACACGAGTTCTTTTTTTCCACCATTCATCTGCAAATGAGATATGCGGGAATCCCATGAAATCCAGGGCTATCAAATCATCTTTATTTTAGGATTGTATGACTTTATAATTCTTAACACTAAAGGTATTCCAATTGTAGAAGGTAACTTCCTCTAATGATGAAACCATATGAGAATATATTCATATTTGGTTGGAGATTCCAGCGATAGGGGATGCTTGAGCTCTACTTAATATTCACGTCGAGGATGACCCCGCTAAGTTGATAATTTATATTTCGGAATTAGAGATTTTTATTCCTAAAACTGATGAACGGATCCATGCCATAATACAACTAGATGAAATAGGGATACAAGGAATTTATAAAGGGGTTTACCACCCATATTTTATGGAATGGATTGATTATGTCAATCCTGAGCATGTAAGTTATCCTGTTCTTATCTCATCTTATTTTATTCCATTATTTTATATGTAACAAAGAACAATTACTAAGGGGAAGGTTATTTATATTTTTAGTGGGCCAAAGGAAAAATAAATAAGGTTCCTTCACTGAAATATAGCCCAACTTGAACCCCTCTTAGGATTAACGAACCATCTCATAGATTAGTAGATCTATCCCTAGGACAATAAACAATGAAGGAACAGATGGAAGGGGAAACTAAGTTTCATCATTCAATACTCATCATTGAGGAGTCTTGTTTTATCCATACACTGTAAAAAAGGAATGAATGTTGGAGAATAAAATCCTTTCCCGAGCGCCTCATTAGTGAAGTAAGCATTTCATAGTATAGTTAATCATTTCTTCTTTTTTCATAAATCCCTACCATTTTCATGGTTATTGAATATGAATCCCTCTAATCTCTTAATGGGATTATTAATTATCCTCCATGAACTAATAAGGGTACACTCGACCAAGCATGAATCCCGACTGATGATTCAACTCCCTTGATAAAAGAAGTATCAAGGGTCAAGGATATGTCATCTCCTCATGTCACTTCCCCTGACAGTGTATAGGGGGAGGAAGATTCTATTAATATTAATGATACATCATAAGGCATCATCTACTGAATACTAAATTTTATCCTTTTTATATTTTAGGTTCATATCATGTAATAGAGGTCCCCACAATGATTGATACTGTCCTTTCTCCTATCACCAATGAAATTGTTTGGGGTCTCAATTCATTAGAAGAGGTTACCACACTGGGTCCTGAGTTAAATATTCTAGGCCTGCCCATGGGTGAGATTATCACATAACTTGGGACCTCAATTTATTCCATTTATCTTTTTGTTGCTCTATTTCGGTTCCTAGAACATATGGATTGGGGGTCTAGAGACATGATACTTGACTTTTGTCCAGAGCTCCCTTTGTGGTTTTCCAATCTGGTGAGTACTATGTCGCTTTCTTGTGGTAATTTCAAATTCATGAAAGATATACCAATTCAATTTGAGATTTAGTTCAGAGAAATTTGACAGTATAATTTTAAATGATTTCGCAAATTAGGTTTGAAGGATAAGAGTGTTCCCAACATCTTTCAGATACATCCAAAGGGAATTTTGAGCTATGATTTCTTGGTTGCTGAATCCAAAACATGATATTAATTAATAAAGAAGATATATCATGAGGATGAAGTTATCACTAATTCAAAACCCCATTTTTTGGGATTATTTATACAAATCCAACCATGGAATGTCACTATATAGGTAGTAGAAACATTCTTTAGCTAACAAACACATTTTATGGGATACATTATGAAAATCCAACTATGGCGTATTACACAGTAGTCATATGAAAGAGTTCTTAGAAATTGTAACATTCTATTATGAAGAGACGAAGGGAGTTTATAGAGATTCAAATTTTCTAAGTCCAAGATAGTTTGTTTTTTAAGGGAAAATGTCTGATAATGAAGAGATTATCTGTATTGGAAATGAAAATGAATGGAAAACTAGTCATACATGAATGTTTTTTGGAATGAATGATGATTTTTTTTGATGACTGATGGCATGGAGGAAGTCCCATTCCGTAAAAATGTTAAAAGTATCATGAAATTAATGTCAGGAGACCGAGATATTAACCACATATTTTAATATCCTATATAAAGGGTGTTGTTGTACTTTTTAAGGTATTGTGACTAGAATATTAACCATGTAGTTTAATATCTAACATTAAGGACATTGTTCTATTCAGTTTATATAAGCACAATAAAAAAATAATGATATTTATTTTAAATTCATATTCAAGGATATTAGGATATGTATTTTAAAGTATTAAAACAAGGAAATTAGGGGAGGTATAATTTAATTTATTTACCTTGTAATAAATAATTAATGATTCTTACATTATTTGTAATCTATCCAAATATGTTCTACCACATTCAGTGGTGAGATGATAATGTTTTAAGTTGTAACATGGGAATTACCAAATCCGAAATGTGGTATAGAGAAATAAGTATTATAAATATCTAGGATTTATATCAAGAGGAATAAGTTATAGATAATTGATGAAGATGTTTTGTGGGTTATATTATCTAATTATATATGGTGAATGTCTCTACATATTCATTAGAGGAATTCTTTATCTGAAAAAACCCATTTTACAAGACACATTATTAAAATCTATCACGGGCCTGTTACAAAATATTCATACAAAGAAATTCATAGGAATTATAACATTTTGTTGGTAAAATTCAATGGATGTTTATGGATATTGAGATTTCTTGGGCATGAAGTTTGTTTTACAAAATGAAAGTAACTAATAATGGGAGGATCATTTCAAATTTAAATTTCTAATGAATTTGGGAAAGGATTCCTTCACTACTCTAAACCAATGTTGGAAATGTGGTGGCTGTATTTTTAGAGCATACTACTATGACCATAACATCATGGAATCAATGGGTGACATGTGTCCTATTAGATTAAGGTTGTTCCTATATACTTAATAATTGATGGATGAAATTGTATAACATTTTATTGGGTGTTCTAGGATTGGGAGAAAGGATATAAAACAAGTATGAAATAGATGACCATAGACCGAATTCAAATCATGTGTTCCAACATAATGTCGTTAAAGATGATATAGACAAAAGAGGATTCTCCTAAAGATGATTTTACCACTAATTGAAATAATCATTTTGTGGACAGATTTACACAAATCCAGTACGCTCGTGTTACAACATAGAAAATAGTGGGATCCTTTGGTTAAAAAACTCATTTCTTGGATTCCTTATGAGAATCCTCCATGGCATGATACAATATAGTTTGAAAAGGAGTCTATAGGTATTAGAAATTATATCATAGGAGCTATAGGAAGACTTTTACAATTCCAAAGACTCCCAGATCTAGAGTATGTCAAGTGGAAGGGATATGTATATTCACAAAAGAATCATTTAGACTGATAGTTACATTTACATATAGAGTCCATTTTATTGTCTTGACTCAAATGTTAAATGGGATATCTTTATTTTCTCAGTAGACCCCCTTATCATGGGAAGGAAATTAAGATATCTTGTATGTATATATACATAATAGATGGGGTACTATTCTTGTAGAGACCCATAGCTTGAGGTACATGAAAATTTAATTATTTTTTTGAATTAATTAATACATAACAAAAACCAACACTGAAGGTCCGTAATAGTTTAGTGTCTTTGGAAACTCGGAACATAATCTTCTAATCATGGTGAAAGATCATAAACATCACCCATAAATTTCTTCCCCTTTTGTTTTCTTACCAAAAACCATTCATTGTATCCTGAGGAGAAGAAAACATATAAGGGGTGATCTCAAATTCCTAGTAAGTTTAAGCATGGAGACAAGTAAACAAACCATATACATTTGAACTGCAAAACATAAAAACAATGTTTACACATCAAAATCATGAGTTGTGAAATAAATATTTGCAGTACGTAAGGCATATGTCATAATGGAACATCAATCATGATAAAATAGAATGGGAATAAAACATTTAATTGTGTAAAACCATTAAGCACATGATATGATTTCTATGGTAGCCAAGGCATTGCTTCCAAGACCATCTTAGTGGACAAAGTCCCTTAATGAATCGTGTTCACTCCTCGTTCCAGTCCTGTATCACTGAACTAGATTGACATATCATTCCAACCATGTCTATCTAATGGGATATAAATTTTTACCCAATGCATTGGAGGTAGATATAGGTTCCACCCATATCGTAATGAAATCATTCTTACGTGTGCCACAACATAAACATAAATCATTCATCATAACCCAAAGAATAAAATGGGTTTCATAAACTACATCCCATCATAACATAATCTATATAAAAAATGGATATAATTTCATCATAACAAAAGTGAAACCATTTAAATCACATAGACATTATACTTGAAACATACACATATGAACTAATTTCATCTTATATGGAAAATGGTGTTGATAAAACACTTGAAATGAATTCTTGAGGAAAATAACCTTTCTTTTTAAAAATCAATTTCTTTTCAAAAAATACCTTGAAATTTTAAAAGAAAAGGATTTTTCTGAAAATAGTTATGAAATATTGTAGAGTAAGCTTCATGAAAATAAGGCATTGTAAAACAGTAAAAATCTATTCATTCTGTATAAGTTAAAAAAACATCCTTCTCGTACTTTGGCCGAAAAAGTCAAAAAGAATCTCGTACTGAAAATGAAAAATGATTCCTTTCATATATTTTTCTAAAAATTCACCAATAGGTAATATTTAATTTAAAAAATTTTAGGAGATTCGAAATAATATTACATATTGAGGAAACATGGATGTGGATGATAAATACTCCCCAGTAAATTCTGAAGTATAATTAATCTTCGATAAAAATGAGATTGCGATATTTTCCAGTACCTTAGGTCTGATATGCTTCATAAATATACAAATATCCTATACAATGATTTAAATAATGTCATTTACTTATTATAGAATCATATTCATTGTTATGATATCATATATGGTACATTTATGACTTTATATTACCTATTCTTTTGTAAATTCCATGTTAAAGCAGTGTTTTGGGTAAATTGGTTTATTTATCATACATATTTGAAATTATTGTTATTGATATTATTATTACTTATATCATGATTTACATAAATCCAGATTGTAAATCATGATTTATATATCATATATATTCAATATATATAGAAAGATGAATGAAATGAAATACACCATTTATGGAGACGGTTGGTCGTACGTAAGCATGAACGCTATATTCCTTTTTTTATTCACTTGAATGGAAGTAAGTAGATGATATATATATATATACATAAATCCATTAGCTTTATTATGTCATGTATTTCATTAGTATTCTTTGAATATACTTTATAATCATTCTTGAATGGTTAACATGGATAATGAATCTCATCGCGTCATGGAGACGGTAATCCGTATGTACGCACAACCGATGATATCGTTCCCATAATTATTGACTGGAATTGGAGTGGATGATATAATATATCAGAATCCATATGAAGTTATAATAACCATATATAGCTATTCTTTACGCCATTATACCCATCCAAGTAAGGTGGTGGTGGAAAAATAGATTACACCATGACGTGGAGACGGTATTCCGTACGTACGCACGCGTGATGATTTCATTTTCTGTAGGATGGATAGAAGGTGAAATGGGATTGATTAATATTTATAATTTCATATAAGTATATTATTTATACTGATGTTATAACATTATAATTAAACAACTAAATAAGAATAAGTTGAAGAAGAATGAAAACTTGAATGAATCGGTAGAAGAGATTACCTCTTCTTCGACGCACCTCTTTTAAGCTTCCTCTTAAGGAACTAGAGTTGGTCTATTGAGGAGAACATAACCTCTATAATGTTTCTACGGAAGTTGAGAATGGAATTGGGTAGGTGTTTGAAGAGATTTTAAGCTCAAAATTATGTAAAGAGAAGATGGAGGAGATGACCTTTTATAAGGGAGGAGAGAGGCACCTAAGAAAAAACATAAAATATTATTTTATAATAAAGTCATATTCAGTTTATAATAGCCCCAAATTTATTTATTTAGAAACTAAAGTGGTTATGGGTCCAAATCCTCTCAAAAAATGGGTTTTAGGCAAGTTTAGGTTTCTATTTTAACCTTATCATTTAGATTTACCTCTAAGTTAAATAATTTAACTTTTACCCCGTATTCTTGTTTTCTAACACTATATGGATAATAAACATACTACATAAAGCCAAAATAACGCCAAGTGGTTCATTATTATTATATATAACCATATCTAAGTCATTTGGTCAAACCTTATATTTTTAAGAATATAATAAAAATTAATAATATAATATTTGTTTTAAATACTATTTTATGTCAATTTTTACACTATTTGGTAATTTATTTTTGTGAAAATCATAACAGCATGATTAGTTTGAATAAAATTAATTAAATCAATACTAACATGTCATATTAATCTATAAAATTTTTGTAATTCATAAAAAGTCTCAAATTACATTTATTTGGTTATTTATAACATAAACAATGTTAATATTTCATTAATAAGGTAATTACTGTATAATCATAGTGTCATAAATAAATTAAATTATTTAATGTTTAAAAATTATAAATAAAAAACGATTTTTTAGGAAATATTTATATATTTCTAATGAATATTTTTAGTAGAATATATCTTATGTATAACCCTATATTAAAAATGTTTTAGTTATTAAACATGGATTTTAACTCTTTTAACTCTTCTTTAAATACAATAATAATAATTGTCCTAATCTAATCCAAGTAGACCTAAATGGTATTATTTTATTCCTATGGTTGTTTTTGGTCTAATTAAACTTATCCAGTAGAATTAGGACATGTTTTAGGGTAATAATAATATCATATTTACCATTAATTACCCTATTTACTTATAACCGTGGAAAATTAAAGTAAAAAGTTACTATTCGTCAAATATTATTTTTATCTTATTGAACCACATTTTACTACTTTTTATTAACCATGTCTCTTGGATTTTCTAAATTCAACTCACAGAAGTGGTAAAATTATGTTTTATGTACAATTGCAGATGCTCCTAAGAGGTGGGAAAAGACGCTAAAGAGTTCAATAAAATTTTTATATATCTAAATTTATTATAAAATGACTCCAATGAATTACATTGTACTTATATAAGTATTATGTATCTATTTTGACCTAAAATTAATTATATAAAATAAATTATTATTTAAATAAAATGTTGGGTTTTACCAATAACTTAGTGTTTTCATTATTCATTAAATTGAATGTTTTCAGAAAAATACCAAAATTTCACCCAAGGCTAATTTCGATATATCGAATCCAAAAATGAAGTCCATTTTTAAACGGAAAATTTTTAAAATTTCAAAAAGTGGGTATTATTATTCAAAACGACTAGTTCATAATAATATTATAGTAATATATCGTTTAGTGAAACTCAGTATTGCATATAACACATGCTATCGAGGAAGGTTGCTTCTGGAATGCAACCCAATCCTAGAATCGTGTTTGCGTATAATGTAAGCTAATACTGTGTTGCGTATAGAAATATCTAATCTTGGTGTAGCGTACAACACAAGACATCAAAGTAATTAAAATAATATTTTCTCATAAAATCTTGGGTTGTTACAATTCCTTACTCTATAGATAGTACAATGGCATGATATCTAGAAGTCACTATGTATGTAAATGGAATGAGAATAAAGCCCCACATAGTTTTTTTTAGGAAATCAGGTAGTTTATTCTCATTCAATGAGAAAATATGGTGTTTCATTCACAGTCGTGAAACTAGAACCATTGTAAACTAAGGTGAATTTATATACCTCACTTATGTAAAGAATCCTTTTATCGAAACTCTTAATCCCATGTGAGCTCTGATCTGTGTGAGAAAAAATGTAGTAAAGGTTATTTCCACGGTAGAAAGGAAATATAATTAAAGGATAGGGGTATATAGATTCTGTGGTGGTTGGGCCAGGAGGTATGATACATTAATCATTTCACATATAATTTGGATAAGAATCAATCCATATCTAGTTCTTTTCATACTAGTCATTTTATAGTCATCCAGTTTGGATGTCATCCGTGCAGTATAACATCATGAATTAAGGAAGAAGGTGAACTAATGTGGAAGAATGAAAATGGTGTTTCTTTGAACAAGGATAGGAATATGGGAATCACTACATATTTCCTGAGAATTATAATTGATCCAAACGAAGTTTTTGAATGTTCTATATTTTGTTATGATCCACACACAGGAAGTCGATAATTGGTATTATTTTGGTTAGACATGAGACTGGAGATCTAGGAAAAACTACATATTTCATTGGAATGGGAATTAATACCCGCAAAGTTGTTTTAGAAAATAATTCCCTTTGTAGGTCTGACGCATGCATGTGGGGAGGGAATTGTTTCATATTTCGTTGTGTCTGGTCCTAGGATTTTAGATCCATGGATCACTACATATCTCATTGGAATGAGAATCAAGTCACACATAGTTCTTCAAAGATCAAGTCATTTATCATCATGCCAGGTGTGTGTTGACCGTGAAATTTGTAATCCTTTGGTAAGGAAGTGGGTCACCTGATGTGAAAGACATATTTTAAATGTACTAGGATAAAATATCTAAGCATCACTACATATCTTGTTGTAGTAATAATCATGCCACATAGTGTTCTTGAAGAAATTTCCACACATTAATCAATAATTGACATGAAAAAAGGATGTAATATTTGACAGGATGATGGTTGGGCCTAAAACATGAGGTTTAAGCATCATTATGCATCCCGTTGTAATTAGAATCAAGCCATATGTCCTGTGAGGGTCCCATGTATAGATATGAGTCATACAAGAGGAAAATGAAGGGGGTTTTCTTTTCCGTAATCAAGACTGGCCCCAAGACAGAACGTTCTAGAATCACTATGTATCTTACTATAATGAGAATCATTCCACATTTAGTTGGGTATAGGATCATGTAGTTAACTGTTATCTAATAAAAATGTGATAATGTTGGGAGATATTCCTATAACGGGGGGCCCAAGTTCTACCATAGTGTGGATATGATGTAAGTGGGGCTTATACATTGGTGTCACCCTTCCTTTCTTCCTAATGTCTACGAGGAGGGAATCTCAACCCACATAGACATTTGAGGGATATGGTTGGGAATTACACCTCATATGAAGGCCCATTTTTTATGGACCGTGTGGATTGTCTCAACTTATGATTTTTAGGGGTTTATTAACATCGAATGAGAGGTACTGTAACTATGCAGTTTAATTTCATGTGGTGAGGATGAAAGGCATCCTTCAGTTCTATGTCATATGACACAATACTTATGTCATTCAATAAATCGTTGTGCGACAAGGGAGATGAAACCACACAGTTTAACGTCATGTGGTACATATGTTATGTCTTGACTTTTTAGGTTGTTCAACAAAGACCCACTACATAGTTTAACATCTTACATCTGTGAAGTGGATCATGTGATTATACTAAATATTTATTTAAGAACCATTCATTGGTTAGAGTCTATATGAGTTCTACATAAACTATGATCAAGGAATAAACTCCATTATAGAATACATTGTGTTTGGAATAGTGTTTATCCCATTTTTTTCAACTATGAGAGGTTTCTTTCCCAGTGACATTGGATTCCTAAAGACCAATACCATGTATACTTGGAAAATTAACAGAGGCAGAACATCTTGTTAAAGGAATGTGCAATCCGATTTTGATATATTTCCAATTGATGCAAGGTATGAAATAATTTTTTTATCCAATCACTACAATTCACAAATTTCTTTCTGGGATTGATCATCTATAAATAACTGATCACATATGGGGACATAGGGTGATGGAAACAATACCTCAATGGGCATGGATTCTTCTATTCCATATACTAGTGGGTATGGGGTTTTCCATGTGGTAGTACAGTTCATGGTTCTGTAATACAATAAGTCCTGTAAAATATTATTGAGGAAATACATTTTATCTTTATCCACCATATTTTGAAGTATTTTTATATGGTCTTTTTTATGGACTCTATCTATTTATTAGCTACATCATGATAGTAGGATGAATGGTTGGATTTGATATTTCACTCTTGGTAGAGCTTTACCACTTCAAATGAATAGATATTATCAATATTATTCACTTATATTGTATGTGGGATACCAAATATAGTAATAGTGTTGTATTTCTTGATGTGAAAAATTATTTTGTCCCTAACTTATTTTAGGGGTACCACACCATCTCATTTGGAAAATAAATTAGTATCAGTTGTGAAGAAGTTGAACTACCTAGATATAGCTGGTGTGTATTGACCCTTAACATTCATTCCCCATATTGTGAATCCCCATGAGTATTAAGATATATATAGTGAATATGGGGTTCAATAGATGAAGATGTGGTTCACTTGTTAGTAATGTCATTTCTTAGTGAAATCTTTGAAATCTTACATAATCGATGGCTAATGGTATGAATGTTTTCAGATTTTATCAAAAATCATATACCATGACTGGTGAGAATCACATTATCCCACATGTAATTATTCCATAATAGTCACAGTCACTTCTCCATCGATACAACTAAGAATGAAGACATCAATTCTTCAATTATATAGTACTTTCTAGTGATTTGGGACATCATTTATAGTGAAATTGACTTCTCTCCATAATATTTTTCATTCCCATCTCTTTCTGATGTATGTAATCCATCTTAGATGTATTTAATATGGGAATCATCTATATTTTGGTTGGGCCATGTATATTATGGATAGGGATAACTTCATTGATCTCCTCTGTTATGACATGAACAAAAGGTGAGACCATTCAGTGACCGGAAATACTATTGACTGTTTCATCTCAGTCTGGATCTTCTAAAACTATATATATATTCTCTAATGTGTCAAACTAGGCATTCTATGATCACTAGTTGTGGGTAAATTTTTTATATAAGAGTAATTATACAATTCACCCTTATAAATAATTAAGCAAGGGACTAAATATTCTTATATTATGGAGTAACCCCATTGATCTATTTGATTACCAATTCCGAGTCTCCTTTCACCTCCAGGCAGTTCATCAGTATTTGGAGTGCATGTTCTAGGACTGGAATGAGTACAAGATATTCTACCACATTATTATTAAAATATTCTAATTATATGAATGAGTAAGGTAAAACAACCTTTACAAGGGAAATGATCATGATACCTTACCCAACATTTCTGAGTTTAGGGTCTTCAATTATCTTCCCTATAGAGATCCTAGACATTCCATCAAAATACATTTCCTAGATTTAGTGTTTGTCTTGAAGAAAAATATTTCTTAATCATGTAGTTCAACACCTAATTAAGTTACTTCTGCATATGAGTGTTCTGAAAGAAAATCATCTAACTCCTGGACTTTTACTACTTTCGGAGGCACAATTTGTATATCAAATTACTACAGAATAACTACTCACCACAATAGACATCCGGTCAACATTGGGAAAAATTATATATTTGAGCAGGTTATTTCAAGATACCGATTGGACTTAGTGGTGTTGCAGGTAGCGTATTGATTTCTATACCACATAGAATAATTCTAGTCATCTCTTCTTGATATCTTAATAATGATTATTTGCATAGATCAAGGTTTTCCTGAGATAATAAAGGTTTTTTCTATTCCATGCATCATTTTTTTGTACGAGGAGGTTTCCTAGTTATCATTGTAGTGATATCACATAGAAGATGAGTGACCTTCCTATATCACGTGGTATTAATATCGGTAGGCTCAAGAATTATTTCTTTAGGTGTTCAAATCCCTCATGTAAGTTACTGTTATATTGATATGTGACCCCTTCCTCATTAGTATAGTGAAGGGAAAATATTTTCCTACAAGGTTTCTATAGAGAAATAAATATAGGGATACATTCCTTTAATTCCTCCCAACTATTTAATGTTTTTAGGACCTGACATTCTATGTTTGAAATTTTAATTTTCAGGGTCAAATTCGATATCCCGATGGTGCACAACAATGCTAAGATACTTCCCCAAGGATACCCAAAGGTTTATTTTAAGGGGTTCATCTTCAGTATATGATGTCAGAGCTTGTTGAAGATGGTATCTTGTTCAACTAAGTGGTAATAAAATTTTCAGTATTTGACCACTAGATCATCAAAAAAACCATTCAAAAGGGTGAGCTATAAAGCCCAGTAAGGGAATAATCATGGAATAACATGATGAATGCAGTACATGTTAGGAAATAGTAATATGAATGGAGCACAAGAAAAGCCTGAATATAAAGTAATTATAAAGCATGATAATCATAACATGGAAATGTAGAAACAACACTAAACATGAAATTAGCATGAGCCAAGGCTCACTTCACATAGAGCATAATTAAATATTCATTTCACATGAATCACGAGTAAAACCTCATTTCACATTAATTATAATTAATTCAACAATAATTGTATATGATGTATCATAATACAATACTTTACCTAATTCATTGGAGCGTTATTAGGGTGCACCATTCTCAAACATTTCATTTCATGCATAAGTGTGGTACATGGATCTTATAACATAGAATCAATCAACATCATTAGTTATTTAATGATTAAGTAATGTGGGAAAAATAAATTAAATTACCATTCAATATATATATGTTCATAAAGGTGAATAACCTTGATAGAGACATGGGTATGTCATTCACAACACAATGATCTTGGCTTGAAAAAATGTGGTGCAATTTTGGCAGCATAACTGCGTGACATAAGGATTCATGAAAATTGTTGATGAGAGAAAAATGGGTTTCTCATCATATTTACATGAAATTGACAGTTTGGGGTCATTTGATACATGTACCAACAAAGTTAATGGAATTTAGATGCCTTATAAAAAATAAATACTTCGATGTAAAAGAGGAGTGGGAAATCTCTCACGGAATTTTGGTGTGGTAACGAGTGTACATAGGAGGAATTATTGACAGAGAAATGGGTATTCCAAAATCCAAATATAAAAAGGTAAGTATTGAGGATGTGGGAAATAATACCCCAACATTTTTAATTGAAAAATGGGCATAACAACTTAATGAAAATTGGACAAAAATGAGAAAGGACGAAATCCCTTATTTGGAAGCATGATTCCAAAAGCTTGGGAGAGGCTTCAGAGAGGATTGTAGATAGATTGGGTCTCCTTGGGAGGATTATAGATAGAGGAGTGAAGAGGTTGAACAAACTCCAATGGAAATTAGTAAAGATGAAGTGGGATCTTGGAAGAGATTATATAAGAAAGGAGAGTGATTTATTTATTATTTAGGTTTGGGACACCAAACATTAAAATAATCAAAACCAAAAAACATACCATGGTTTTTGCACATGTTTTTCGAAAGGAGAGTGGAAAAAAATATTTTATAAGGCCAATGACCGAACTTCTTAAAATAATATAGTTACATAGGTGGTGGTCAGTCACACTCAGAAAGAAAACAATTTAAAAATTCAAAATGTTTTATAAGCCTTGAAGGGTCCACAAAATCATTGTAAAATAAATAAAACAAACCCAAAATCACATTACATTAATGTTAAAACATATATTCACCAAATTTAATGTTTATATTATATTATTACATCACTATTGGGTCTTGATGATGTCATAAAACACAATATCTATTAAAATGGTATTTAATTTTTACCCAAAAATTTTACTTTCTAAATAAATTATGAAAAAATCACCATTGGATAATTTCCACATCCTGGTTCCCAAAATAATACTCATTTTAACAAAATAATTTTATAAATATGTGAATTTTTAGTTTTAAAATAAAAACAGACATTTATAGAAAATTCATGGGTATTGACAAAAACAACTTTCAAACATTAATAAAAAAAATTCATTCATATAATTATACAATAATGTATATTTAATAAAATTTAATTTAATAATTATAATAATATTTTATTAAAATGTTATTTAATTCAAAAATCCATCAATTAATAAAAATAGATTTCTTAGTTTAATATTAACTAAAAATACTATTTATGTTTTAAAAACTATTTACAAAGTAACAATAATTAATGAATTTATATCCTTTATAAACAAATAACGTACATGGTAATAGTACTAGGGTATTGTTACATAACCCCATAAAACACTAGCATAAAACCGAAGGGTACGGTGTGCGATGGTGACAAACTCTTGAGATGGATCAATAACAACACTCGAGTGGTAATCTCTATCAACTCCCACTTCTCTGACAGGCGGTTCCGCTCGAGCTTAACGTATTCAAGATCGGCTAGGGTTTGGCGATTTGAGAACCCAAAAAAACACAACCTCCTTTCCATGCTCTGAAAAATGGGCTTCATATAGGGTAGGTCTATTGAATGTGGATATCTCTTCCTTTTTTGTAGAGAACCCGACCCCAGAAACCTCAGGAGTTGGTGCCTTCTGAACATTATGTGTCATCTTAAAATAAAACACACTTTTTTAACAACACATCATGTCCCATACAGAGGATCGTGTGCGGTTCGGGTTCTGGGAAACCTGCAACTTCTGAAACAATTCATCTTTTAAAAGCTGATACCTGAAAATTTTAAATCAAAACGTAGGGTGAGCATTGAAATACTCAGTAAGGGGTTCAAAAAGAAATTAAAACATTGTAACATTTGAAAACATTCTTTTAAAAGATATTGAACACTACTTAAAGGAAAATTAAAACATAAAAATGCTCAATCAAGGTTTTCAGGAAGAACTTGAAACAATTATGTTAATTCTCGAAGGAATAACAATGGTTATCATAAACAAGTATGACATGTGTCTTAATTAAGCATAAATTAAATAGTTTAAAGTAATACATAATCAGAGTTGCGCATAAAGTAAACAACTAAATTTTCATATGCAGGTTACTATACTATTAAGTGATACCACTAATCATTTTTCAAGCTTATAGCAGTGAAATAAGAACTTTATGAAAACTTAAAGGCATTAGTCGTGAAAGAACTTTATCTTGGAAAGAACCTGTTACATAACTTGAATTATGTGGCATCAACATTCAATATTGACAATCATTTCATTTCACCACGGTCTATCCCCAAGGTGTCATAAAAAAATTAGCAAGGTTATTCACCAAAGTATCAGTCAAAAAGGTCATCTATATAGATTAAGTCTTTACCCAATGCATTAGAGCGCTATCAGAGCGCACCCTTGACATGTCTTTATTATCATGTGATCCACATCGTTCTTGCTTTACTTAAACCATTTGTATATTCAAGATGTCCCATACCACCTTGAATATCTCATTCATTTTCATTTTTACCCAAGGTGTCTCATACCACTTTGGGTAATCAAATTTCTTAGTTCATTTAGTGATATATCATAAGCATGCATTACGTACAATAATAAATAATGAAACACCACAAATTTTGCGAATACAAGGTATGATAGGTAACTTTGCAACATGGTTCAATAACCAGTGAAAGGCATGCATAGCTTAGTAAAACATCATTTTAACTAAAGAATATATAATAATGAAATAATAAATGATGAATCATTTCCATTATAAATCCATGGAAAAAGGAATGCTGAAGGAAAACTCTTGAAATCAGTTACGGTGATAAACAGGCCCTTGAACCAAAATACATATTTTATCATAAACTCTTCAGGGCAATGTTAGATAAACCTTTTAAATGAAACATGTCCATTTGTGTGTATTAATAATATGTTGGTTTAGGAATTACACAAATCATATCTTAATAAAATCTTACCTGCATCAAAGAATAAATTATGTCCTGTTATTTATAAAATAATATAATGGGGTTTGGAAATTATTCATATAAATACATATACACATACCCATATACACTTGAAGTGTATATAGGGGTTTTACACAATTCAAAAACAAGGTCTATTAAATCCCTTAGGTAACTGAAGGGTTCCAACCATAAATTGCTTACATGGTTGAAAACTAAATCCATATAAGGTTTGTCATAAACGTGACCGTAGGTACAAAATGTTGGTTTTGCAAACATAACTCCACTCAAAATAAAAGAACATAGTTTGCAAATAAAAATTTTATTTAAATATTGATACCCAAAATAGGCCGGGTTAGGTTATAAAAAAACATTCATGAAACTGTATGTATGAACAGTAAACAATAAATATAAATTTTTTGTTTTGGAAAACTGTAAAAAAAAACTATATATATACTGTATGTAAAAGCAATACACAACCCTAGGGGTTTGTATTTGTTTAAATTCACGTATGCACACTATGTATACCATCCATATGAAACTGTATATATACAATGTACAAACCGATGGATTTTTATTATGTGAATATTCATATATAAACAGTATATATCGTGCTTAGGTTTCTCAAAATGAAAGAAAACAAAGTATATAAGTATCCTTACATGTGCACCCTATGAAGGCCAAAACTTCATAGAGGAAATACAACCCGATGGGCTTACATTATGTATATATATATATATATGTATACAACTGTGTTTACCGAGAGTATATAAAAAGAATATTTCCTCCAAAAAAGAAGGCAAGCAATGCAAGGACCCTTACTCATACATCATGCGGCAGCAAAACCATTGAAGGCCATACAACCCGATGGGGTATACACATGGTTTTATAAAGTACATTAACTGTATATCTACACTCCAGGGTAAAATGAACGATGGTTTTTCTTCGAAAGAATGCATGCAAGAACCCTTACTTATCTTGAGGAGAAGCACGGACCAGGTGCACCATGCTGATCTTGTTGGAAGTTCGTGGGAGGGAAGGAGGAGGAACCACCGCAGTTTCATGAGGCTAGAGGCGTTTATATAGGCCTTGGTATCCAAATATGACTCGACCCAAGAGGCTATACCGACGTGGTGAAGATGAAGGAATAGAGCCCTAAGAGGGGGTGTTCGGAAGTCAAGGGTAGCCGTGCGGGGGAGCAGGCTGAGGTGTCCTTGCGTAGGCCTACTGGTCGGGTGCTGCTGCGAGGAAGAAGATGACGGGGGTCGACGCGGAAAAGGAATGGACGGCTGGGATTAGGTCTCGGGGAAGATTGAATGGTCGCTATGATACGAGGGGCGATCGCGCGGCTAAATGGGACGGACAATCAAGATCTACACGAGAGTCGATCGGATGGTCTCGGTTGCATGGAGCACGTCCCACATCGAAACGGAACCCGGTTGAGGCGCAGATTATAATACAAATCACACCGGCTTCGGTTCAATAACACGAACACACATACCGGGGCCTTATACACGGGCCCCATTCGGGCTTCGGCCCAACCCCATGCAGCGCGCGCCGCAGCCTTACACACGGGCCTGCGCGCGACCTGGAACACCTATGTACATATCGGGACACGGTTTGGACATCCATAGGACGCTTGGGGACCCCGATGGTCGGCACCTCGGGTCCCTTCGGGCATGGTCTCAGCCTAGAGGGCTTGTCCCTTAATGGATTCCCTCGGCTTGGCCGGCCCCAACCTATATTTTTTTATTAAAAACTTTTTTAAATTTATAAAACAACTAGTATAAGTATACTTATTTAAAAATAAAGTGTAGTGTAAATATTTATACAAAAGAGAGCTAATTCTATAAAACAAATAGTTTTAATTTAAAATATAAATCCTTTTACTATCTTATGTAATATAGTTCATATCAACATAATTTTTTAAATGAAAAGAAAATTTATATAGACTTTCGAAATAACTAGTTTAATTATGCTTAGTTCAAAATATAAATATTTGCACAAAATGATTCAATATACTATAACAACCAAAAACGTTTTATCATAAAATTTAAATCCCATTACCAATTTATATATAAATCTTTTAAAAGATATACCTTTATTATTTTACATTCAAAACCATTATAATTATTCGTATATTTAAAGAAATTCTAAAATACCACTAGTTAATTCAAAAATTCATAATTTAGAGCTCAAAAGATATTATTATTGATACACTTTAAACTTATATTTTATAAAAAGAATACTAAGTTTTCAATATATAAGTATCCATCAGAATTTTGTGAAAATAAGAGGATTTATTTCCAAGAACACTCTTTAAATTTTAAAACTATGATTCTTTTGTGAAACTTACTTTAGACATATTATAATATTATAAAATTATAAGAGCATTAAAAAAAACATTTAATATAATGATAATATTTATCAACGGAAACCCAAAGTTTGTTTTGAAAATCCAATGACTATATATCTAACGGTCAAATCTCCAAGAGCCATAATAAAAGTAGGAGAATTTTACATGAATAAAACACTTGAACCAAAAAGGATTTCTCTCCTCATACCATTGGTGTTGAGTATGTGTGATGTGGCTCTGGCTATTATATTCTTCACACTGATGGACCCTGAAGACAATGACTACCCGATTACCCAAGTTGTTATTCTTAGTAGTCTGGTTGTGGTTGTGTTAGGTCTTGTGCATGGTATGTTCCATTAGTTGGGTCTCGTTGTAATGTAACTTTTAAATATATACCAGTTTACAGTATTCTCCATGTTTTATTTTGTTTCAAGTTCTTTAATAGTACTCAAAGCATAAAACAAGAGACATCATTAAAAGCACAACAAATAAAACAAGATACATTACTAAAAGCATAACGTTGTTCACTTGGACCCGCTCATAAAACCTGGGGCGTCATATTACCCCCCCCCCTTTAGAAAATTGTGTCCTCGCAATTTATTTCACAACACTACAAGGTTCTGCAATGTTCTCACCATCTCCACCAACGTATAGGGTCAAAAGGTGCATTTAGAGGAATCCCCGTAGCGAAGCTCACCTCATCCAGATCCCTAATCCACATACACCTAATACATGAGGGTTTTCACTTATGTTCCGGGCCTTCAGGCCTCCAGAGGGAAGCTCGAACAGTAAAAAGTTATGAAATGTCATTATTGACCATCGTACGAAGGACTCACCGAATTATGTCTCAGTCGAGGATATTGAAGCCATAGATGCGATCAAACAGGCTAAAGCTGAGAAGTTGGAGCATATAAGCCGCATAAATATTTCCCTCTAATGCAGCATCCTAAAATTTCACTCTATCCGTATAGTTTCGGCCTAGGGTGAAACATAGAAAGAGACCTTCGTGGTAACTTCCTCCTCGTTTACGTCCGGATAGCTATGCAGAGCCAATGCGGTAATAGATGGAGGCATTCCCCTGGCAGGTGTGGACAATCTATGGACCGTTTGTTACCTCAAACCACTGCTTGCACGTTCTTCGCAAATTTTCGAAGGGGTCATACTCGTCCTCACACATTTTTATTGTAATGATTTCCAAAATCTCAGTGGGAAGGGATAATAGGTGGGTTTGTCCTTCCATATGAAAGTTTTAAGACGGAAATTCAAACACTTGGAAATCATTCTAGGACAAAAACAAAGTTAATACAAGGAAGGGGAAAGACAAAATTTCAATAAACATATGTTTATTATTATTAGTGCTTGATTTTCCCTTATCCACTGACTAAACGAACTCCACACAGAGAAGTAAAACTCCCTAACTCCTTGAACCAATCACAGGCCGAGCATTCAGGGGAAAACTCATGGGGGCACCTATGACATCTTATGAGTCTAGAATTAGGGGTATGATGTTGAGAGACATCCTCATACACTTGTCGTCTGCAAGATAGGTGGGTGGACTCATCTTCTAACCTTCTGAAGTCTAACAACTTACCCCAGAATCCATAGTTTAAAATCTGACAAAGGTAGCCTGCTCGGATGTCTCCGTCAGCAGCAGCTTCTTGAAATGGGTTATCAATCATGGTGCCAAAGCTCTCACCCACCGTGAAAATCCGGAAAAGTCTCTCATGGTACCTTCTCCAACGCACATATGAGGGAAACTGAGTTATCATCATAAGGAGGTAATCTATTCCTACCCCTTGGTGTAACTGAAGCACGCGTGGTGAATTGTATACGTCGTAAAGGTGTTTGCACGTCATGCGGATATGGGCATTGTTTAGAAAGTATTCACGGCTAGCTAAAGACACAATGGTCTCTAGGGCCTCTGTGGAGAGAGATAAGAGATTTGTGCCTTCGTTTTCCATCTGAAATGTAAGAAAAACCAATTTTTAATAAAATTGAAATACATATACATATATATATATTTGTTTCAGTTTCTGGCTTTCCAGATTTATCCAAACTGAACCTCGGATACCAACTGTAGAGACCCCAACCCCAGAAAACTCAGGAGTCAGTGCCTTCTGAACATTATATGTTATCTTAAAATAAAACACACATTGTTAACAACACATCATGACCCATACAGAGGATTGTGTGCGGTTCGGGTTCATGGAAACTAGCAACTTCTGAAACAATTCATCTTTTAAAAGTTGATACCTGAAAATTTTAAATCAAAACGTAGGGTGAGCATTGAAATACTCAGTAAGGGGTTTAATATGAAATTAAAACATTGTAACATTTGAAAAAATTCTTTTAAAAGAGATTGAACACTCATTAAAGGAAAATTAAAACATAAAAGTGCTCAATCAAGGTTTTCAGGAAGAACATGAAACAATTATGTTAATTCTCGAAGGAATAACAATGGTTATCATAAACAAGTATGACATGTGTCTTACTTAAGAATAAATTAAACAGTTAAAACTAATACAAAATCAGAGTTGCGCATAAACGAAACAACTAAATTTTCATATGCTCGTTACTATACTATTAAGTGATAACACCAATCATTCTTCAAGCTTATACCAGTGAAATAAAAACTTTATAAAGACATAAAGGCATTATTCGTGAAAGAATTTTATAGTGGAAAGAACCTGTTACATAACTTGAATTATTTGGCATCAACATTCAATATTGACAATCATTTCATTTCACCATGTTCCATCCCCAAGGTGTTATAAAACATTTACCAAGGTTATTCACCAAGGTATTAGTCTAAAAGGTCATCTCTAGAGATTAAGTCTTTACCTAATGCATTGGAGCGCTATCAGGGCGCACCCTTGACATGTCTTTATTATCATGTGGGCCACATCGTTCATGCTTTACTTAAACTGTTTATATATTCATGATGTCCCATACCACCTTGAATATCTCATTCATTTTCATTTTTATCCAAGGTGTCTCATACCACTTTGGGTAATCAAATTTCTTAGTTCATTTAGTGATATGTCATAAGCATGCATTACGTACAATAATAAATAATGAACCACCACAAATTTTGTGAATACAAGGTATGATAGGTAACATTGCAACATGGGTCAATAACCAGTCAAAGGAATACATAGCATAGTAAAACATCATTTTCACTAAAGAATATAAAATTATTATATACTAAATGACTAATCTTTTCCATTATAAATCAATGGAAAAAGGAATGCTGAAGGAAAACTCTTGAAATCAGTTACGGTGATAAACAAGCCCTTGAACCAAAATACATATTTTATCATAAACTATTTAGGGCAATGTTAGATAAACCTTTTTAAGGAAACATGTCCATTTGTGTGTATTAATAATATGTTGGTTTAGAAATTACACAGATCATATTTTAATAAAATCTTACCTACATCAAATAATAAATTAAGTACTGTTATTTATAAAAGAATATAATGGGGTTTGGAAATTATTCATATAAATACATATACACGTACCCATATATACCCGAAGTGTATATAGGGGTTTTACACAATTCAAAAACAAGTTCTATTAAATCCCTTAGGTAACTGAAGGGTTCCAACCATAAATTGCTTACATGGTTGAAAACTAAATCCATATAAGGTTTGTCATAAACGTAACCATAGGTATAAAATTTTGGTTTTGCAAACAAAACTCCACTCAAACTAAAAGAACATAGTTTGCCAATAAAAATTTTATTTAAAGATTGATACCCAAAATAGGCCGGGTTAGGTTATAAAAAAAACATTCATGAAACTGTATATATACACAATAAACAATAAATATAAATTTTTGGTTTTAGAAAACTGTAAAAAAACTGTATATATACTGTATGTAAAAACAATACACAACCCTAGGGGTTTGTATTTTTTAAATGAACATATACACACTGTGTATACCGTCCATATGAAACTGTATATATACAATGTACAAACCGATGGATTTGTATTATGTAAATATTCATATATAAACAGTATATACCATGCTTAGGTTTCTCAAAATGAAAGAAAACAAAGTATATAAGCATCCTTACATGTGCACCCTACGAAGGCCAAACCATCTTGGAGGGAATACAAACCGATGGGCTTACATTAATTATATATATATACATATACAAATGTTTTTACCGAGAGTATATAAAAAGAAGATTTCCTCCAAAATAAGAAGGCAAGTAATGCAAGGACCCTTACTCATGCATCATGCGGCAGAAAACCCGTTGAAGGCCATACAACCCGATGGGGTATACACATGGTTTTATAAAGTACATAAACTGTATATCTACACACCGGGGTAAAATGAATGAAGGTTTTTCTTCAAAAGAATGCATGCAAGAAACCTTACTTTGCTTGAGGAGAAGCTCAGACCAGGTGCACCACGCTGATCTTGCTGGAAGTTTGTGAAAGGGAAGGAGGAGGAACCACCGCAGTTTCTTGAGTCCAGAGGCGTTTATATAGGACTCAGTATCCAAAGATGACTTGACCCAAGAGGCTAGACCGACATGGGGAAGACGAAGGAACAGAGCCCTAGGAGGGGGTGTTCGGAAGTCAAGGGGATCCGTGCGGGGGAGGAGGCCGAGGCGTCCTTGCGCATTCCTACTGGTCGGGTGCTGATGCGAGGAGGAAGACGACGGGGGTTGACGTGGTAATGGAATGGATAGCCAGGATTAGGTCTCGGGGAAGATCTAACGGTCGTGGTGATACGTGGGGCGATCGCACGGATAAAAGGGACAGATGGTCAAGATCTACACGGGAGTTGATTGGATGGTCCCGGTTGCATGGGGCGCATCCCACATTGAAACGGAACACGGTTGAGGCATGGATTATAATGCAAAGTGCACCGGCTTCGGTTCAATAAAATGAACACAAACACTGGGGCCTTATACATGGGCCCCATGCAGGCTTCCGCCCAACCCCACACAGCGCGCGCCGCGGCCTTACAGACGGGCCTGGGCGCGACCTGGAACACCTATGCATGGCTCGGGACACGGTTTGGACATCCACTGGACGCTTGGGGACCCCGATGGTCGGCACCTCGGGTCCCTTGGGGCTTCGTCTCGGCCTAGAGAGCTTGTCCCTTAAGGTATTCCCTCGGCTTGGCCGGCCCCAACCTATATTGTTTTTTATTAAAAACTTATTTAAATTTATAAAACAACCAGTATAAGTATACTTATTTCAAAATAAAGTGTAGTGTAAATATTTATACAAAAGAGAGATAATTCAATAAAACAAATAGTTTTAATTTAAAATCTAAATCCTTTTACTAGCTTATGTAATATAGTTCATATCAACATAATTTTTTAAATAAAAATAATATTTATTTAAACATTCGAAATAACTAGTTTAAGTATGCTTAGTTCAAAATATAAATATTTGCACAAAATGAGTCAATATACTATAACAACCAAAAAAGTTTTAACTTAAAATTTAAATACCTTTACCAATTTATATATAAATCTTTTAAAAGATATACCTTTCTTATATTACATACAAAACCATTATAATTATTCGGATCTTTAAATAAATTATAAAAGACCACTAGTTAATTCAAAAATTCATAATTTAGAGCTCAAAAGGTATTATTATTGATACCCTTTAAACATATCTTTTATAAAAAGAATACTAAGTTCTCAATATATAAGTATCCATCGGAATTTTGTGAATACAAGTGGATTTATTTCTGAGAACACTCTTTAAATTTTAAAACTATGATTCTTTGGTGAAACGTAATTTAGGTATATTATAATATTATAAAATTATAAGAGCATTAAAAAATTTTTTAATATAAAGATAAACTTTATCAACGGAAACCCAAAGTTTGTTTTGAAAATCCAACGACTATATATTTAATGGGCATATCTCCAAGAGCCATTAAAAAAGTAGGGGAATTTTACAAGAATATAACACTTGAACCAGAAAGGATGGCTCTCCTCATACCATTGGTGTTGAGTATGTGTGTCGTGGCTCTGGCTGTTATATTCTTCACACTGATGGACCCTGTAGAAGATGACTACCCGATTACCCAAGTTGTTATTCTTAGTAGTCTGGATGTGGCTGTGTTAGGTCTTGTGCATGGTATTTTCAATTAGTTGGGTCTCGTTACAATGTAACTTTTAAATATATACCATTTTACTATATTCTCCATGTTTTATTTTGTTTCGTGTTCTTTAATAGTACTCAAAGAATAAAACAAGAGACATCATTAAAAGCACAACAAATAAAACAAGATACATTACTAAAAGCATAACGTTGTTCACATGGACCCATTCATAAAACCCGGGGTGTCACATTTGTCTTAGTAAATTGGATTTCCTAAAGCCCTATATTTATACTAATCATCTGACCACTGTTCAACGACTATATTTGCAATGGTAAAAATTCTTAAGAGTATATTAAAATACAATACATAAAATCAAATATGTGCATACATTTTACATAACCATAATAAGACATTTAAGTAGACTAATATGAATTTTCATTAATGAATTGATGGGTCATTAATATATATAGAAAAATTGGATAGGGGTTGAGATGAAATATGAATCAAGATCAAACATAGGTTAGATACCCCTAGGTCATGGTTTATTCCTTAATTTTAAATTACAGAACCATTTTTAGATGACCTTGTACAATCATTTAATGTATTTCATTTTTTCATTGTTTATTATTTTATAAATTTCCATCCCTATGGGAAACCCATAAAATGGTAAATTGAGAAATGAATAAATACATGATAAATTTATTATATTATTATATTTTTAGTTTCAATAATGCCAACAGATTATGAACATAATTAATATAAAATGATTAAATTCATCGAGAAATATTAATACCCCTCAAATACAAATTATATCACAAACACCTTACATCACACAATTTTTAACAGAAAACGAGTGTATGTGGTGCTCATCAGTAAAAATTGGGTGTGGCTCATACTACCAGAGAGTTATTATAAGAGTGATGAGGTGACTTAACTGATGTTTACAACAATGGATTATAAAAAGTATCTTTTTACAACTATAGAGGAAAGAGTAATTTAAGTCATGTTGACGATTTTTGAAGCTATGACATCACTCAATAGGTGAAGGGGGATCAAGTTAATGAATTTAGATAGTAAAATTCATACCATGAAAATCATTGAGTAGTGGTGTATCCATAGACTATATGCGATGATGAGTCTTTTTAATGATGTATTCCACTAGAATACTCATGTGACAATGTGTTCTGAGTCTAGTAGTGGGGGATTCCAGATTTTGATAAAATAGTTTTAGAAATTTAATGATTAAATTAATTGATAGTGTATAATAAATAATCAAGATAAAAGTTATAACTGTATTGATTTTATTTTTTGTAGAAATTGGAATTTAATGTCAGAAAAACTATAATTAATGTGCTAAAATTTCAATTTCCTCACCAATTTGAGTTTACATGAGTATTATAGGTGCTTGAAAATAATAAAATGATATAGGAAATTCATACTAGTAGAGTCCACAATACTTCTATTGTCACATTAGGGAGTGAGGGTGATACAAATTCTTATAAGAGACTCAATTTTTGTGTATATAATGGTCATGTAATAATACTACTATCAATGCCTAATTTTATTTCTAGATACCACATCAAGACAATGAATTTTTTACATGTTGGACCATCTTTGGGAAGATTACATAGGGAAAGTGAAGCCATATATGAATGAGTTATTATTACATTGGATATGAGTAAATTGAAAGGTGGATCATGATCATCCAATAAATCACCATTCTATAAAATTTTCACCCAATTACTATAGATTCATTTAGGATTAAAAAATGAGTATTATGGAGAACACGATTCTAAACATTTTTGGGAATGGTTCACCAGGTCAATTAGAACTTATAAAAGTTTAATTTTGAGTTCTTATAGTGAACGAGTATAAATAAAAGGTTAAAAAGACAATTTAATGGGTGAGTACAAAGGCATATTTATACTAAACATCATATAAAAGAGGTATGTAAAATAAATTTTTTTCTTCACAAGTCATGTGATAATTCTATGGAAGGTAAAAGAAATGAACTAAATTTAAGAATCCAAAAGTGAGATCTTATTATGGGGTAACCATCAATGTTTGTTGTGTTTCTGACATAATTATTGGGTCCAAAATTCCATATTCCTATCACATATATATATTAAAGTACAGTAAGTATGTATGTGTAGAAACATTTTAGGAAGTAAGGTGTGTTCTCTAATAGGCTGAGAAAGGGTGATTTCTATGTCAATGGTGAGAAGAAAAAAACTTCTTATTGTCATGTAAATAGTTATTTTTAAATTTTTTACGAATTAGAAAATTATTTAATATCACATGTCCATAGGACACAAGGATATATGATTCAATTTTTGGAATGAATGTTGTTTTTGGTGTATAATACTCATCTATTATTCCATTTTTATATGAATCATTAGAAATAATTGATGAATATAAAAAATGGAAGACTCTAATATCCAGTTGTTATGAGAAAATATTTTTTTCTAGAAAAAAACCATGTAGTTGTCAAAGAAATACCTATTATGGTTTTTTAAATATTTGGGCCTAAATGCAAAAGAATTATCAACACACATATGTATGTAGTTTTGAATAAGGAATATTTTGAAAAAAATGAATATAATAAAGCTTTCAGTATTTGGTCTACTAGTTAACATGAAAAATTCTAATGGAATGATATTTGTGATTGTATTAAATATAACAACATTAAATGTTTTCTGGAAAGTAAATGTGAATTATGTAATATACATGGTCAAAATATATGAATATATTTTAGCCTATGTGAGAATAATATCTTCACTGAACATTCATCGATGATTATAATATATCATGGATAAATTCCTAAGTCACATTTCCTTATACACATAAATGTTATGGTGTTAGTAGGGGATCACTTATGAGTATTAGAAGCTAATATTGATCAATAAAATTTACCGTGAATTAATTCCAATTTTTATCCTTATATGTATCACATAAATGATGCATGTAAAAGATAATCAACAATGAGACTAATAATTATTGTATTAAATTCCAATATATTTTGAGATGTGACTCAAACACAATGGAATTATCCCATAAAAACATGCCAAATATCATGAGAAATCGATATAATTTGGGTTATAGTATAATGAAAATATATTATTTAAAGGTAACAGTTGTTTGGATGAAATGTTTTTTAATGATATAAACAAACTTGTATAAATATAAACAAAATGTGAATCTAATGTAATTATCACAATGTTTTTATTGATATTATAGAAATACGTTTGATAGAAAATTTATACACAAGTGATAGAAAACATATATCTCAAAGGGTGAATATATTTATTTTTGATAGTGGGAGAATGGTTGACCTATTTGTAATCAATTCTTGGGATTCGAAAATTGTTTTCATAGGGACTAGTTCAACAAGAGTTGATGATAATGATATTCTAGAGAGAAATACAACATAGGAAGGTTAAATCCATAATGGTGGTTTTATATTCACAGTTGGTGGTTATAAATTATTCATTATGAATAATATATCTTATATGTAAGCTATAAATAGATTAAGATAATATTAAAACAATTAATTAAAATTTAATAATGGATTCCATGTATCAATGTGCATAGGATTGATATTAAGAATATTACAGTGAGTATTCAAGTGAATGTATACATTGGTGGTATAATAATGCTACCAATAAGGATTTATTAGTTATACCAATCCATTAAGCTTAAACAAATTTGAATTTTACTTTCCATATCTAATTTATATGATCAATATTTTGAGAATTTTATGTCAGGACCACTAATCATGGAAAATGTCATTACATAGAAATCAAAAATGAATTGGTGATACCATAGAATGGAAATAGGGGTGAAAGTCACTGAAATATAGTTTATAACTAATTTAAGAAACAATATCATATAATATTGAAATTCTATAAGTCATCTCCATGTGTCCACAAGAGGTTAGTTGGAGCCCCTCTTTTTTCCAAGGAAAATATGTTTTGTATCATATGGAAGGAAACCATTATTGTTATATTATATAGGTCTATAATGAATATAAATCGCTAGAAATTTACTTAAAATGGTAACCTATAATATCGGAAACATGATCTACAAAGGTTGATCTAACTATTTCATATACGTAGTCAGCAGTACAAATAAAGGAAGAGTATTAATCAATACAAGTTTGAAAAAATCATGAGACAATTGTTACAAATGTCATAGGAAATAAGCCTCTCCAAGAAGACATGCATGGGGAATAATATAATATTAATATGGTGAGTTTAATTTAATATACTTTTATGATGGGTCAATGAATTATTCTATGATATGTAATTGAAATTATATTAGAATCATTAATTATATGATAGTCAAATATCAATTAAATCCAATATAACTATAAGGTAATCACTCAAAATAATCTAGTTATACTTTATAAAGTATTAAAAATACATGTATACAAAAGGATAATAGATACAAGGGTATAAATAATAGACATCCTATAGATCAATATGATAAAATATCATAGTTAGAATAGTTCAATAGAAAATATAAGCTCATTAAAACAAGTTGTATCCATGTCTAAAAATACCGAGTATATTGTGAATTCTGAGGTAGATAATTATGTATTGTAAAATATGAAACTATTTGTTTCAGTTCATGGAATCCAACCAAGTAAGTATTGTTTTTTCATATTATAAATTATGGGAATTCTACCCATAGAATGAGCCATAATATTATGTTTTGAGAGTATAAAAATGGAATAATATTAAGGATATCATCTCTTGTGAAGTCTTACATAAGGAGGTAACATTACAGATAGTAGAGTATCCAGGAAATGTAGAGGTGGTTGGACCATGACTAAATCCAAAACATAGAAGAAACATTATCTTAACACCTAAGAGATAATATGGTTAGTTTACATGTTGTCTCTAGTACAAGTGGTAGTGTTGTATTATTGTGTGATCTAGACCCAATTAAACAGTAATTTTTGGTTACCATATAATATATATATAGTGAGTTTTTCATGTTGTACACATAACATAATATTGTTGATATATTTTATTCCACTATTTATATGGTAATTTTCATTGATTAATTATCATATCAAAAGGGCATAGAACTTATTATTCTATAATTAGATCATCGAGATACTATGAAATTAATCTGAAACAAAAGTGATGTGGTCTAGATACCTCATCCTATATTGATATTTTTGATTTCTGACTATCAGGTACTAAGGGATTGTAATAATTGAGGCCTCTTCACCTAAATTTCACACATGGAGATCTCTAGTAAGAGGGATCATGAGGATATTTCTGCCAATAGAAACCCCACATCTATCAGGTGTGATTAGTTGTTCCAATCTATAAACATGTATATTATCCTCCATGATTTATATCATTATAATTTTTTCCATTTGATTGTTTGATTTTATGTAAATAAAAAATCATGATATTGATTTCATGGAATCGTAGCATGCTATGGGTGAATCATTGGTGATATGAAATTGCTTGAATGACAAAGATATAAATTTTCATTTCAAAGTTGAGGAACTGACGTCTCGGCCCTTGTAGATCATGAGGGTCGTTTCATCCCAAATCCTTAACCAAGATAGTTAAAGGTATATTTGTCTTGTTTGATCAATAAGTAATAAATAAATAATAGATAATGACATAATATTTTCATCCTAAATTATGATATTTCACTAGAAACAGTAATTATATTATATAATGTTTATTCATAAAAATGTTGTAGTTTCTATTTTATTCCTTATATATTTAGGAGCCTTGATGGGTTATAAGACGCCACTCCTCAAATGTGAATATTAATTCACTACTATCGAGATCATGGCCTAGAGTGTCACATATAATAGTTTATTTAAGAGACTTCCCAATTATGATGAATACGTTTATAGGATATGGTGCTCAACATAGTGAGTTTCATGATATGTACTTGTATTATTAATCATTAATTAATAAACAAATTCTTTATTATTTGATTATAGAATAATTGGGTTTAACATAATTATTAAATGTTTTCACAAGTTATTATGTGAATATGTGGAAATGATATTATATGAATGAATTTTGTTTTAATATTCACAGTTTATCTAATATTTCATGAATTATAAGTCGGTTTAACGACTTAGTTTAATCATGTAATATATTTACTATGTATTTCATGTATGTGATAAAATATAAATAATGTTTATAATTCAGTTAGTTCATCATAACATGTCAAATTTTAGCTTATTTAGTGGGCATTGAGTATTTGTGGGTCGGGGAACCCTTTTCAGGTATTTTGTACATACACTATATAAGCATTAGAGGATCCCTATTATATTATCTATTCATTGCAATTGAATTGAGAGATTCTATCTCCTCCTACATCCTTGAAAGTGGAAGACTCCTTTCAAGGGCTCAATATAAGAACACTTTATTTCATAAAATTATGGGAGTCAAGGTGATCATTTGGACATTGAATAGTTATCATAATTTCATGCTGGCACATGGTTTCCAACGAATGGAATTCTAGTAGAGTATTTAAGAATGTGTGGATAATCTAGAGGTGTTAAAGCATCAATCCTTGGATAAAAGTTCACCAAAGACATGATGGTATTGAAACTATTAGAGTATAATGAGGTAACCACTTTGTTTAAATTTTGTTATTATAAATTTCATGCAGTATACTTTAACCCCTATGGAGGATCATATCACTAGAGTCGAAAACGTTGAATTTATACAATGATGAATGAATTTAAATCCCTAATCCATAAATTTTTTATATGAACCTCAGTACCATAAAAACATGATGATTCACATAACTCATCCATCTATATTTGTATAGTAATAACAATGATATATAGATCGGATGTAAAAAATTATGTTGGCATAACATAAAGATGAATGTTGCAAAATTTGTATCTTGATGTTTTGTATTCAATGTCAAGGATGACAGATAGAAGTCTATAACTATGATGTTACCATTTCATATACAATTATGAATATGGGAAAACAAAATCATGAACGTCATAACATAATTCACTTAGGAATATAATGTCAATAATTCCATGTTGGAGGTAGTTGATGGAGTTACAATGTTAACCAATTTCATTTCTATTAGGGAGGATTTCTCTCCTGACCAACTCACCAAGATAAACATAAGAGTTTTTTTGAGTCGACATGGAGTACCATTATTCATGGTATTTGATCGATATTTTTGGTTCACCTTGTACTTACGGATAATCCTTGGACATGTTTTGGATATATAGTTTAGTTTTATTTTTGCTAATCACCCTCAAAAAGATGGTTATTCAGAGAGAGATTTTTACAATCTAAATTAAATTTTTAGATATTGTTCATGGATTTCAATGGATGTTGGGATCTATACCTTCCCCTAGTTTAGTTCTCATATAACAATAGTTTCCCTTATATCAGTCAAATGGCCCCTTAGGAGGATTTGTATGGGAATCAATTTTGGACTCTCAATTGCTAGAATATAGTCAGAGAAAGGAATTTAATGGACCCTATAACTGTATTATATATGACAAAAAAGTTCAATCCTTTCAACTTTATAAGAAATTTGATAAATTTTTACACGAAATATATGCATAAAATCATAGAAGTGATCGATAGTTTCAGGTCGATGAGTATATGTTTCTTTATATATATCTATGTACATAATTTTTGAATTTTGGAAAAAATAGAAATATTAATCCAAGATACATAAACCCCTTTGAGATTCTTGATCACCTCAAAGGGGTAGCCTACAGACTAAAACTCCCACTGGACCTATCAAATGTATAGGATATGTTCCATGTATCACTATTGAGGAAGTAAATACCATATCCCATTAATATAAAAAAATCAATAGGTTATATAAATGGAGAATGATCTATCATATGAGGAATATTCAGTGAATATCTTAGATCATAGAGACAATGTTATATAAAAAATACAATTCACATGGAAAAGTACTGTCGCAAAACCAAAAGTTGGATAAAGAAACATGGTAACAAAAAGAGGTCAAGAAACATAAGTAGACTTATCTATTCTATTGTATGAATTTAAATTTTGAGGTAGAAATTTTTTAGGTGTTCAATAATGTGACTAAATATTTTTTTTATAAATATAATTCTTTTATCAAATGACTAAATGATTTTTTATGAAATGAAATTATCGAAAACTCAAGCACTACATTGGATATTTTTGGAGATTATATGATATATCATATTATATTTAAAATACTATTAGGAATCATGACCATAGATAATATAGTTGTTGTATAATTATCTTTATGATTAGTATTTATTAAGGTGTATGCCCAATTGATAGAGAAAATTAAAGTGATAGCCTCAACTTGAATGATGGTACCCTATGAAACCCATTTCTCAGAGTTTCTGAGGGATATTTCATCATTATGATTTCCCCTTGAAATATCCCATGAATATATTCAACAAATATGGAAAGGGAGAAGCCGTTATTGGGATAAGTTCATTCTTATCTAGACCACCACCCAAATGATGTATATCTATCAACCATACAATATTGTCACCATCGGGCACATTACATTTACGAAATACACTGTTGTCAAAAGGGGTTATTTATCAAGAACCTACCAATATGAATTTAAAGATTTGTATTTAAATAAAATAAATATTCTATTTACCTTTTTTATTATTTATTAATAAATTATTAAAAAAATATTTGATGAAAAATCAGATTATATATGATGAAATAAAAATTGTAGTTTTGGGATATACATAGTTCTAATCAATGAACTCTTTTTCATTAATTGAAGTTTTTTGGAAATAAATTTTATTTTAATTACATATTATTTTAAAATAATATTTTTTAATATATAAAATATAAAAATATATAATTTTTATATGTTTTGGGAACTATTATAGTTTTAAAATCCATATTTTTTAATAAATATATTTTTAATTAAAAGTGTATATTTTCATATTTATAGAATTATTTTGTTAAAAGATATATAATATTAGATATAATAATTTCCAAATAAGTGAATGTATAATTTTTTATAATTATTGAAGAGTGTAGAATTTTTGGGAAAAATTTGTTATGGTATAAATATAAATTATGGATTATGGAATTATAGAATCTCAAATGTGATTTAATAAGTACTATAAAGGGTGTGTGAAAAAAAATATGTTTTCCATTTATAATAATGTGGTTTCGATTTTATATTACTAATTATTTAAACTCATAATGAATCCATCAAAACCTATATTATCCTTTTATGGTTTTAAAACTAATTCTTCATGAAAACGACTCACAAACATACCACAAAAGTTATTATTTTAATAAGTTAGGTAATTAGACTTATAAAATAAAGAAAAACTATACTCTTTGGAAGAAAAAAGAGGAAAACCATGGGAATTTTTCGGGTTTTGATTATTTTATCATATAGATTATATAACCTAAATTTCAAAATTTAAAAATAAATCCCCTCAATTTTTCTTTAAAACATACCCATACTCTAATTATTATTCTCTAAGAACCATTCAATAATGAATTTAAATTAACATTAGGTCTCCAAATCCCTCCCATTATGTTCTATTATTTAATTAAGCACCTCCCATCTATATTGAAGCTTCCTCTCAATATAAGGGATCCTATACTTATCTACTTTATTTATGACCCTTCTTGATATTTTTCTTATTCAATTCCAATTAATAATGTTGGGATAGGTTTTTATGCATATATGTAATGTTTTAATATGATTTAAAAGTATCAATAGTTCCATTTTAGTCTCATTAAACCCTTCATGGAATCTTTATGTAACCATGTTAGGATGCATAAATTATCCTATGATTTTCCCTGAAAAACATTTTTGTGGTGAATAAAAAACCTCATTTCAAAACTTGGGTATGCACCTAGATGCACTTATCCTAATACTATTAGCGATATACATGTATATAACTTAGAATCCTGAATCATGGTAATAATGTGATTAATTTCATACATATGGTGTATGGTCTATATAGCACACATATGAATTTACATGATGTCAAACTAATGTGTGTGCCCAAAATTATATAGTCCTTCATTGCTTAGGGTGAAATTTTAATAACATCATATACTATACATGGTGAAACGGAGGTTATTCTAAGAAAACTATTCTTTAATTTCTCTATGGTTACCCTTGGCTTATGTTTATGATTCCATATTTTATATTATTTCCATATTTCATTGTTTCCTTTATGTAATCATCATATATAATTATTTTATGTTAATTCATAGAATTATAACTAATATTAGGTTACCTTTATATGCATATTGAATCCCCTGTACTACTTTTCCTTATGTTATGAATTTATCCTTTACATACTATGTATTATATCTCACCTCTTTCTTATATATGTCGCCAGGTCCTCCTTGGTTGTTTTGGAAGACAAATGAAATATAAGGGAATTTTTAATAGTTTTTAAATAATATTTTTTACCCATGTTTCAGGTTAATTTAATATGAACTAAATTTCCCAGAGACACTATGCCTCACAATCTTGTAGGATTGTATCAAGTTTTTTCTTATATAAAATGCCACATATATATGTGTTTTAAAATATGTGTTGTCATAACAACCACATAGTATGAACACTTTACTATAATGATAGGTTAACTTTGGGCCCTCTAACCCATTGACACTTATGTTGGGTCATGATAACCATAAAACCCCAATGAACGCATCATAAATGAATAATTGGTAGATCAAGGGTCTAGTCTGCAATCTAGGTTTCTATAATTCATCAAAACCTCAATCAAATAGATTTTACATGTTATTCCCACAAGGCTAAGAATAATATCAGTACGGGGAGGGGAAAGAAAAAATAAAACAAGGGATGAATAACCCTAAGAAGATTGGTGAGTCAAATTCCTATCATCATATAATAGATATTATATTATCATCATAAGAACAAAGGATTAATTTTAGAGATAGATAGGGTGTGAAATATTTATAAGAATGAAACCTAATAAAATAATGGTCAAAACCCAGACATTAGTTTTGGGAAAAGCTAACATCATGTTGAACCACAACATATATTTACAAATCATCACATCATATGTTATGAAAACAATTGCATTAGTGTCATGAATAATAAACATAATTTCTTGATATATATCACATTAACTAATTCATTATAGAAATATATTATTATTTTATCACTTTTCAAAATCTTAATATGTTCATAATAAAGCATTCCATATAGAAATGAAACATATATAAATATTATACATGAAATAAACCAATGGAAATCAATTGGATTCATAAAAATGTTATAAATTATCTATTAATGAATAACCTTGGGGTTTCTCAATATAATACTAATAGTTTTCTTGGAAAATAAATGTTGAAAAAAAAAACAATTTTGGTCATAATTTTAATAATAAAAACAAAAGATGAATCAAAAAATTATAATTAAAAATAAATCCTTTCAGAAAACTAATTTTATGTGTCCTTGAAATTGCCTTATTAAATTGTAATAATGAAAATCCCAAGGAAAGAAAATGTAAGGATAAAGAGAAGTAATTTAACAATATTATAATAAGTATCATAACAACATATTAATAAATTTAATAAAACCTCAAAGGAAATAATTAAGATCATGTATCCCATTTACTTATTTCATGATTTATTTCTTTACCTTTATTCCACCTATTTAAAAAAAATATTTTTTTAAATCATGAATCCAGAATTTAACTCGATTGATTTTTGTGATTATTGATTAATTATGAAAATTAATATATGAATACCTATCATTTATTTATTAAATATGATGTCTCTTGACTTTATATTTTTCTTTAATAATCTTATTTTTAATTTTATATATTTTTTACTATCCCTAATTTACATTTTTTAAAATAACATACATAATCACTGAAAAATGAAATGAAATTTTTAAATATAATACATAATCTACACTATCTAGATATGTATGTGTTGATAAGTAAATCAATGAAAACATTTTCTATGCGGTATGGAATCAACCGTTCATCGGTTGTGTCAAAAAAGAAGAAAACAAATATATAATGTATTCATATATAGTAAATGTTGTATTTATAGAAGATTAATATTATTAATAACATATTTATATAAAAATTAAATGAATTTGTAATATTTTAATTAGAATTGAGTCGATGAGAAACCAATATAAGGGGAATGTTAATTAAATATAAATGTAAAAATCATAAAATATTTGTGAATTTTCATATTTTGTAAGTCATTATCACCTTGAAAAATAATGTTTATTGAATTTGAGAATATCTTAAGGGGGACTAATGGGAGTAGGATAGGGGAATTGAATATATATTGGGCTTTTAGAAGTGGTTTTTGAATTTAAGGGAGTGGAGGTATTTATACTTATGGGGAAGTTTATTTGGGTTTGAATATTGAAACTAATATTTTTTACGTAGTTAACCATAAAATATATCTTTTTTTAAAATTATGATATATATTATTATGATTATATTTTATCAATTCTTTTAAACTACTCATTCCCATATTATTTATTCTATATAATTGGAATAAAATAAAATGATTTTTTTATGAAATAATTTATATTTTTAGACTTGGGAAATTAATTTCTAGATTTATAATTTCAATTTACAGTATTATTTAAAACAATTAATACTTTATAATTGATAAAAAATTATGAATTTGATACTATTATTATTACATATTGAATGATTTCGTTAAAATATACCATTTATTTAAAAGTTATATTTTTCTATATATTTTAAAATGATGTTCTTCATAAAATTTCCAAAAAATAACCTTTATGATGTTTCGATGTGATGAATGAATGTTGAAAATTAATTTTACAATTTTTTTTAACATATTTAGTTTCATTTATGAACATCTTGATAGTATATATTAAACTAATCATTAACATAAATGTACTTATAATTTATTTGATATTCTAATTGAAATACTAATTTTATCAAACCATATTTTTTGTATTTACTTAAATTATTCGTGTTAAATACTATTTATATGTCAATTAATTATTTTATTTTATTTTTGTGCCATTCTAACATTTATGATACTTTTCATAATAGTGAGGTTACTATTTGAAAAGGTTTTATAACTCTTCCTAATGGTCATATTACTATTTTAATGGTCATATTGGTTTATATTTACTATTTATAACCTGGATTTCATTCATGAATAATTAAACTAAATTACTCTTAAGGTTCTGTAATATTCATTTTCATAACATTTAATTTATTACTATGGATTTTTTTCATTTCTATAGTTTTATTTTTTATTGTGAAAACTCTAGGTGATCAATTTGATCTTATTCATACTATTTTAGTAATTATCTTTTTTTATATTATTTTATTTTATACTTTTAGTTTTATTATGTACACCTATTCAGTAATGTATTCAATTTAAGAAATAATGTATTTGGAGATTTTTAAAATGTTGTGAATGTGTTACAAAAAAGAAAAATTATTTTAGAGGGAAATTTCCATATATAAAATTCAATGCCAATACATTGATCATTTTTATAGAGAAATTACTTTTCATACGTTATTATTTATCATAATTCATTATATAAATTTTACATTAATACTTTGTAGTATACATTGTTGTTTAGTATCTTGTAAAATTGGTACACAATACATGAATTACATAAAAAAATATAAAAAAAATATTATTTAATATTTCTCAAAGGACCCATTAATATTATATATAATGCCACCTAACACAAAGTTATTTTCATTTGACATACATTAATTTACTAGGGTAATCATAATACCCATGATGTTATATAAAGTAAAGGGAATATGAGAAATAATCATGGTTGAAAAATTATACATAAAATATGAGAATAATCATTATTATGTGATTGATATCATAGAAATGTTTCTAAAAAATAAAAATAATAAATTCATAATTATATGACCATGGTTAAACATAGTTTTTTCACAAAACATTTCACCATGGATATTTAACAATGTATCATAGAACAAATCTATAGAAAATAATTCAGTACCCAATGAATCTGAAAACTATTATGGAAGACCCTTTTGATGACTTTTATCATGTGTACCATAAATATTGTGTATCAGAATATATAATTTCATAAATAGCTTATCTATAATAAGTAACAAGTTTAATACGAAATCATTGAATATATAGTTTTCTAAAGACTTGAAATTTTCGTCATTTTTAAAACAAGAGTCGGTAGTGTTGATTTTATAATTTTAAATACCCACTTAATGATCTATAATTAAATATATACAGATGTGTTTGAATAAAAATTGTATTTTTTATTCAAAACATAAATAGGGAGGCATTTTAAATCAATTAATGAATTTGATAGAAACACAAGTGTAAAAATTAGATTAATGAATATCCTTAATTAGGGAGAATTAAATTATCTAATTTAAAATAAATATATGGATATTAGTATAATTTTAATAATTCTATTAGAACATAATAACCTTGAAACCATATTACTTACAAAAAAGTATGTACCTGGAGAAGAAGGGAGATGAAGAGAATCCTTTACCATGAGTATCATTTCTTAAACATCTCAGAGTTATTTTATGTGTGATTGAGAGATTTATAAAATTTATTAGTGAGAGAATAAAATTTGTAGGGAAATGATAACGATATTTGGATTGAGTGAAATAGGGTTAAGAGGTAAGTATTTAAAACAATTTTAGAATAATTTTTAATTATTTTTCATATTTATACCTTGGAATTATAGGTTTGTGAAATAAATTTTCTATGGAATGCCCATATTTTTTAATCATGCTTTATAATATAATTAAGGTGGTTTTTAACCTATTTTTATTTTAGAACTAGAAATAATTTTTTATATAACATTTATAATGAATAAATAATTTTTCCCAAAATTAATGTTTTTTAAATCTTATTTCTCGCTACACATTTTGAATTTTTTTATATGTTTGTATATTAATTTGAATAAATTAAAAAAAATTATATTCATTAAATAACATTTGTTCTTGTATTGAAATATTTTAATTATAAAATAATAATTATTAATTTATTTTTTCATGTATTCTAATGAATAAATAAAACACTAATTTTTCTATTCACTGGAAGATCAATAATTCTATATAATTCTAAAAAAAATTAACTTAACAGAATTCAAATGTACTAAATTCAAAAATAATGAGAATTTTTAGAAAATAAAATCCTATTTTTTAGAAATAATTATTTCAAATAAGAAATGTCTATTTTCTATATAATAATATTTCTAATGAAAAAACATTTTTTGTTCAATTTAAGAGATTATTAATTTTATAATATGAAATGAATTTGTTTATAATTATTATAAGGGAAAATAATAACGTTGTTAAATTATAATTTTAATATATTTCATTCTAATTTAAAATTAGTATCTTTATTATTATATTGGATATTATTACTATTCCAATGGTTATATAACAGTCATAATGAAATAAACATATCCTAATGGTCACATTTCCCCTGACACCATTTATATACTCCACCATTTTCATACCCTGCCATTCATTACTCTGAAAAGGTTATATTTTTACCAGGAAAATTTTTATTATATTCCCACACCTTCTCATTCTCTTTATAGTCACCATGGGAGGAGTAATTTTCATTGGACAATTGGATTCTATAGAGTTTACATTAGTGTGCACATATTTTATCTCCATATTCTATTTCTATATATTATGGTCAACATTATTTCATGATTTGTAATCACATGTTACACTATTTCTACATATTCCTTTATGAAACATTAAAAAATTAACATTATGAGACAAATGTTTTTTTATTAAGAGATTTTGGGATGTTACATTATCACCCTTAATAAATTTCACCACTAATATTTATCTCCTACATAAAAAAACAGTTGTATTTATTATTAATTTATTCATTTGGAATCTAGGTTTTTTCTTCAAACAGGTGACTTCTACACAATACTCTCACAAGTGAGGTTGTCTCTTTTCTCACAAATTGTTCCCTCTCATCATAACCATGATCATTTATCCTTCAGCTGATAGTTCTGGATCTAATTACAAACCACTTATGTCATATATATGTGTTGGATCTGACATGTAATTCCCTAACATGATCACATAGAAGTAATTATGAATATTGGAATCAGTTGGAGGCAGTACAGTTAAGTTGGAAATTTATCTACATTATTTAGAATCTCAAATGGTCTAATATACCTTGGAATCATTTATTAATTATATAAAAATTTTAATAATAATTTACATAGTTATATTTTTAGGAATACATGATCCCAAACTAAAATATTTCATCCTTCCATCTATTGTAAACATTTATTTTTTGTCTATTTTATGTAGACTTAATATGTTTATATATAACTTCTATCTTTTCTGTAGTGTGTTTCATAATGTATGTTATTAAAAATTTCCTTTATCTAACTTCATCCTAATATTTTAGAGTTCTACACCTCTTCCTATATATTTATTTATAATATCAATTTAGAATACATGAGTGAAAACTATAGTGAAATAGAATTGAAAAGTGATAGTTGTTAGTCCCAACAACCATTAAAATAATGACAACCAATGTTTCTTATGAAGTCTGAATAGTCATCTGAAACTACACATTAATCTGTGGTTGATAGGTTGTGAACATGTTAACTTCTTTATTCATATAATTTTGACGGATCCTTTATAATATCGAAGTAAATCATAGTTACGAGTCTGAAAAAAATGAAATTTGTTCCCCATAAAGTCTCAAAACTTATTTAATATATATATATGTAAGGTTCTCAAGGTTGAAATCATATCATATGGAAATAAAATGAGTTGAATATTTTAATAAGTCAACAATTTCCCAAATGGAATCATTTCCTTTGGATGTCTTGGAAAATAAAATAAAAAAGTCCATAGTTATGTTTTCTAAATTCTATACTGTTATTGGTATTGGTTTTAGTAGTCTTGTGGGTAGTTAATTCATTGATCACACTGTCTAAAATACCATAAACCATACAATATAATCAAAAATTTCCCTTTTCATTTTATCCCAACAATAATGACATCACATATCTATATACATTTTGGTGCTTCTGGGAGTTATAGAGAATGTAGATCTATAAGATTTATCCATCAGTTATTTCTTTAATTAATTAACAGATGGGATACATAACATTATACCAAACCTCAACACACCCTCTTAATGATCATTAAATTCAAGAAACATATAATTTTAAATATATTATATTTTATTTTGAAACTTTTTATATTCTCTTTGTTATTTATTGATCATATCTAAAAATATTGGTTGGGAAATAATATGGGATAATATTGATGATGTCACATACCATAGGACTTCCTCGTCAATATTTACCAATTCTTTGATGAATCAATATCCATCAATCTGTATCATTTAATGAACTAGAGGGTCTTTCCAACTCACTAAATTGATTAATTCGGTTTATTTTTCAACGTTATAATGAATAGAAGAACTATAATCCTTAATAATATCCAACCATATATTTTGTATAATGTTGAATTCCTTTTGTGTTAATATATACTTTAGACATTGGTGGTCACATTATATATCAAACTTTACCCTTAATGATAGTATGTCTATATCTTTGAAGATAATATAACTATAGTTAATTCTAAATTATGTGTATAATAATTTTATTCATGAGGTTTCCATACTCAAGATCCATAAGAAACCAAATTTTCCATTTGTAGGAGTATGAAACGATAAACCCTAATGATTACACCACTAGAAATGAAAAACCCTTCCCCATTAAAGTGTAACATTAAGGAATGTACCGTAACTAATATATTCATTTGTTTTTAAAAACATTATTCAAACTCCTTTATATAGAGAAACATAACTCCGTTTTTCTAAAACATTTTCTATGGAATAGAAATCCATCGTTAATTTTTAATAATGGTGATATAGTATCCTACTATGCCAGTGAAACTATGAATTTTAGTCACTATTATATGAATTGTGAAACTTATTTAGATCCTTTTTCATTATGTGATGAACTAAGATTCCTTGACTGGTCAAAATGAATCCAAAAAATTGAATTTTTTTATAATATAAGTCACATTTAATAAATTTATCAAAATTATATAGTTTCTATAATGTTTCTATATTAATCATGAGAAAATCCTAATTGTCTAATATTTTTGAATATATAATAATATTATCAATAAATTCATCTTTTTTTGAAGATATTACATAACTACTATTTTTATAATATACATATTTGTGGAAGGAGAGTTAGTAATTCCAATTGTCATAATAACAAATTCAATAATTCGGTTGAACAAATCATTATTTCTTGGAATATTTCTTCATAGTGATCCCTTTATGTTCTTCATAATCAATACATATCTACATTGATCAATAATTCTTGTTCATAAAGAATAAATATTCTCTATATGGATACACACTCGATCAAATAGAAACATTCACCAAATGATCTTGACATATGTTCTTCAATTCCTTCAAAAATACATATTTCATTAACTATGAAGTTTTAAATATTAGTTTGGATGTAGTTAAGATTTCAATTGAGAACTCCATCTTTGTTTTGGGGGAGGACTAGGAAATTGTTCTTGAAACGTCAATATATCTCCAAACAATGGGTACATATACTATCTTTATAATTTCAATTTCATCCCATTATTCACTCATAATTTATTTAAGGAAGAAAACATTTGGTGGTTCTTAACAAGAATTATGAAAGTATATCTCGATATCGAATATACTATAGTTTCCCCCTAATGAAAACAAAATTGTCTTTGCCACTATATTTTACCATGAAATTATACCTTGAAAACCAATATATACCTAAAATTATGTAAAATTACACCATTCTAATGATCACAATGTTTTAGGAGAGATTTGACTCCATAAAATTAAAAGGGGAATCTCTATATGTCATTGATATATTTATATTCCCCTATGAGTTTTAACTGATAGCTCCTCCATAAGAAGTTCAGGGTCTAATTTGATGTTCATTAAAAAAAATCTATGTAATAATAGAATGTGTAAAATCATAATTAGAAAGAAAAATTGTTAGATTTGAGTGTATAATTATGTACTTGTTACCATATCATATGGGTCCTTGACATTATTAATCATGACTAAAAAATCATGAACATTCACCCTTGGAATCTACTGGGGTTTATGGAAGTTTCCCTCCACATTCTTCTAATTTGAACATATGTTATTTAAATTACAATCCTTACCGAATGTGAATCATCCACTATAGGTTGTTCTAACACCATATTTAGCTATTTAGTTTTATTATTATTTTGAGGAATTATGTCACCATTATATATGCAAGGTATATGTCCATATACTCCACACATGACACATTTTATACTTCATTATATATAATTACTTGAATTATTATTTTAATTCTTACTTCACATAGGTTTGTGTTGTTTCATCCAAATTTTTTTCGATAAAAAATCTTCCAATAGTTTTTTCTTCAACATGCTATTATTATAATTTAATCTATGTGATGACTTCACATATCCAAAATGTATATGAACATTTATTTTAAATTATAATATCAATTTATATATATGAAAGGATAGTATTTATAATTCCATATATAGATAAAGTCATAGTCGGCAAAAAATTCAATCGATTATCTGATTCAAATCCATGAAAAAAATGAAGTGTATTAGGAATAATTTAAAAATCACTTTTAATAACATCTAATGGATTTATTTTCCATTTTTTTAATTTAAATAAATCCATTTCATTATTAATTAATAATTTATAAGATAAATACTTATATAAAAATATTTTTTTGAAGTCTTGACACTCTAGGAATTCCACCCCATCCTTTGGATTCTGGTTCTTAACAATTCCCCACCAGAGATTAGCTTCTCCCTCTATGTGATATACTAGTAAGGTAAAATTATATTTCTAAAAAAATAGAGTAAAAAAGAATATTTTCTATAAAACAATCATCTATTATAATATAATCAATGGGTTATAGGTTACTCTAAAAATATATAGTTGTTTACGTATGAAGGATTCTACTGCTAGTTGAACCATCCTTGGTGAGGAAGCACACTTCATATGGTTTAAATTTTAGTCATGATATATGTTAACGGATTCATCGTCATTATGATGTTTTCAAATATAGCTTCCATAATATTATAAATACCATCATTTAATTTTCTATCACATATATTATTTACATGAGTCCATATAATTCAAATCATTTTTCTAGAATAAGAAAACATAGGTGAAAAAGTTTTTACCATGGGGAGTAATAATAATAATTATAAATGAATTTTTACGTATAATTTTTTTAATAACTCCCTTATAGGATGTTTATAATTAATATTTCTAATGAATTTACATTTTCTATATACCATTCATAAGGGTTTTTAAAAAACATGTGATTAACCCAATCATATCCCATTAGAGTGTAAAACAAGGTGTTTAGTATGTCCCACTAATCATCACATTGGTAGAGATGTTTTTATTACCCAACTAGTAATTTTTGTGGTTATTAGTTCTATATTTATCTATATCATAATTAAATAAACTTGTAGTATCCATACATGAATTCCATTTCTATGAAACCATATAATCTATAGTTTACTAAAATGTAAGATGTTTTCGTAGATTTATTTATATACCTAAGGTTCTTACTAACGCTTTCTAGTCATAATTCCCACAAATAACTAAAACTTCATTCTATATCAACACTGGAAGGATACATTTTTAAACTCGATATAGAATCATAATTCCATAAAAGAATATTATTATAATATTTTAAAGGGTATTTTTAGGTTTAGTGTTTTGAATATTAGGTATGTAATACATGATGTACAAAAAAATATATAAAAATAAATATTATTTAATCCTCTCGAATGATTCATTTATTATTCCTTTTGAGGAATTCTCACAATAATTTATTTACTAGTGGCATATATCAATAAAAAATGTTATGTATAATGCCTATTATGGGATGAAAAAAAGGAAATGAAACATGAGAGAACATCACAAACAAAACATGCAGGAAAAAATGGGAGAATAATCATATGTTTATGATATATGTCCTAGATATTTGGCTATAATTTTAAAATGATACATTCATAAACATATCTCCAAGGTTCAATTCAAAGGTTAGTCAAAAAAATTACCAACATTATTCATCATGTTATCATAAATATTGTAATATCTAGAGATTAATTTCTTATCAATTGCATTATAGAATAAGCAGGGTTCTCACTTCTAATTTCATTTTAATGTGTACATATAGATATATATCATAATAATGTTTTTAATCAATAATCTTTGGTGAATAAATAACTATTTTTTTAAAAAAAGTGCATACATCAGTTGTTAAAGATACTAACATTTCAACATTTTTAACCCGTCAGAAGGGTACTTGGAATTCATCCATGTAAGTTATTAGTAAATGAAGTATAACTAATTTAGTTTTAGTAAAAATGAATAAAACTATGTTTGTGTATTCACAAAATTAAAATGCTGGAATGGAAAATAAAATAATGATTTCAGTAGCATAAAAGGTCTATAATGTGGTTCATTTAACGAGATTAACGAGAGAGAATTGATGTATTTCATTCCATGAAAAAATATGGATTATAATTGAATTGACATTAGTGAATGAGAACATAATAATAAAGAAATTAGTAGACTAACTATAATGTAATTAGTTGAATAGAAAGGGAGTCTAAGTGAATCCCTTACTCTTTGTACAACATCCTAAACATTGAAGATTGATTCATTGAGTGATTGAGGTATTAAGAAAAGGGATTAATGACAAAATAATAGAGGATGGTCCATGATAAATAAATCTAGACTAAATTAAATGGGGTTTAGAGGAGTCATTTTAATGAAAATCGAGGATGACTATTCACTATCTTTCATGTATTGTCCTTGAAGTTATAGATTTTGGAAAATAAATTTCCCATGGGACACACATGGTTGAAACTCATGGTTTATGAAATAAATAAGGAGATTTTTGACACATTTTGCATTGATAACAATAAATCTCTTTTTATATTATGTTCATCATGGGATAATATGTTTTCCACAATGTACTGATTTTATAAATATAGTTTCCACTTTAGAATTTGGAAATATAATTTTCAGTTTAAAAATTAATTTCAATAAAATAAAATAATATAAATTAACAAAATAGAATTCAATTTATCATTTCTCACTTATTTAAATTATGAAATAATTATTACATACGTATGATGCAACAAAACATACAAAAAAACAGAAATAAGAAGATTTTTACTATTCATTGAAAAGTAATGTATTTTAAAAATATTAAAAAATATAATGCATGATTAATTTCAAGTAGATTAATTATAAATCAATGTTTGTTTTATGAAAATAAAAACCTAATTATGAGGAATAATTATTTTAAATAAAAATTAATTCTTTTTTTCAAAATAAAATTTTAATTAGTAAAAATTATTTATAAATTTTAGGATTTGTGAAAATTATAATATCTTAAAAATTGTTTCATAAATAGTATATGTTAATAAAATACCATAAATAAAATATGATTATAGTAATATTCAATTAATTCTAAACTTGGTTTGTTTACAAATATGTTGAATATTTTTAATATTACAACAACCATATAATTGTCGCATTTCTATGATATGGTAATTGTTTGGTAAGGGTCCTAACCTAATTTTCACAAACCCATTTTTCACACTATATATAATCCATCACCATCATAACTCATAATTCACAACATAATATAGTGTCTGTAATTATCTTATTAATGTATATCATATTCCCAATTTTTTTATTTATGTTTACATTCATCATGTGATGATCGATCTTCATGGGGGAATTTGATGATATAATGTTTATATTTGTTTTTTTTACAATTATATCTTTGTAATATTCCTAATTGATATGGAAAAAATATTTCATTATGTGTATTGAAATTTATGTTTCATTATATAGATTCTATTATTAAACATAATAATATTGTAATATTGATACATGAGATATTTTATTCATAAATTTCTGTTTTAAGAAAAGGTATATATATTTAGTGAATTTTATATTGGTTATTTGACAGATATAAGAATCTTATTTATTTTTTGGGTATCGAACCAAAATAAAATTAAACAAAATACAATTTAAATAAGTTTAAAATATTTGTTAAGGGGTGATTAGTGAAAGTATTCAATTTAATTTGTGGGTTAGTATAATATTTGTCTTATAGAATAGTTTATTTGAATTAAATATAATTATAAGTAATGTTCTCATGAAAATTATATTATTTATAAAATTTGAAATGTGTTTTTACACAATTAAGGGTTTAATGGATCTCAGAATGGGTTATAGTTAATTTGGATTCTCAAAATGGCTGAATTAAATTAAATCAGTTGAAATGATTTTATTGTTAAATTGACTCATCTAAACGAAAATAAATTATTGTATTATATGATTGATTTTTTGGATTATTCATTAAAAATTTACGTATAAGTGATTATAATGTAAATTTTTTTATGGATTGTTTTTAAAAGGGAGAGATTTTCTGATTTTTAATTTATAATTTTTCTATTTAAATAAAAAATATTATAAATTAAAAGGTGTTATTTTCATGAAAATATTTTTTAAAAAAATGAGTATTTTATTTCAATATATCGTATTATTGGACTTTTATATCTTGGTGCATAGTTTTTAATATACAATGTGTTTATAACCAATCGAGTTATGATTTGTTTGGTTTTTCTCAAATGATGGGGAATAAAATCTGCATTATGTTTTTGTTAATTTCATTTGTAACAATGGGTATTTTTGGGAAGGTATATACTAAGTGGTAATGTAATAATAGTAATAAAAATTATTCATAAAACACATTTAAAATATTTTGAGTTTACATGTGGGATGAATGAAATTGTTCATAAAGTTGAATTGGTCTTAAATAATTTATAGAATGTTTGAAACTATAGGTTATCAGTCGGGATACCTTATTTCTAATTTGTATTTTTTGTAGTTGTTATTTTAAGGATTTATTGAGTGTTGGATCAGATATAGTAAAGTTAATTTGGAAAAATATTTATTAGTTTACTATCATTTAATTTATTTTTCATTTGTTTAAAGATGGTTCCCCATTATATATATATATATATATTAAATATTGTTTGAATATTTTTGGATAAAAGTTTATTGATGTGACATGACTTATATTAATATTGATGGGTTAAACTATTTTTTGTAAAATTTATATCATTGAGAAAAATAATGAGTAGATTGATAATTTTTTCTACACAATTTATTTAATAAATATTAGTAAATTTTAGTGGGTTTGTGTATTTTTTCAGGTCAATTTTGTAATTTGGCTATATGGTTATGAAATTATCGTAGTTTTCCTTGAATCCTTATGATTTTATATCAATATATTATTTTTTTGTGAACCTATATGTCTCTATTTTTCTGATTTCATTGGGATTATATATGATGCTTATAGTATGTTAGTCACCTTGGAATAGTGTTATATTGTTAGAATGGATAAATTTATTAAATTTTTAGTGAAATTATCTTTTTTAATTAGTGATATGTGATTCTTTTTATGGAATGTTTTTTATCGTCAATTATTATAACATATGTAGGTGTATCTTAGGTCGATACTCATGGTAGGTATACATTTTACCACGCATTTAATTTAATTAAAACAGTTAAATTATTATTAAATGACATGGGTTTTTACTCAAAGTGGGATTACATTTCTTCATTATTTCAATGACATTGAGGGCTATGATTAAATGTTTAATACTAAGGGAAAATTTATATTTGCATAAATTTAGTGTTGTTGAAAAAAATGTGTCATTATTAAATAAAATTGGTCAATACCCAGGGTGGGTAGTTATGCCCGATTAGACTGCTTGATTATAAACTTATTAGTTATTCTAGTCATTAATAATATTATTTAAAAAATTTATTTTTTTGGGAGTTCATCCCATTTTATAAGATTCGCAATGTAGATTAGTCAATGCTTGATTTTTGAAAAGGTGAGATAGGGAAGATTCAATGTCTACAGTTGGTAGTGTCATATACTTTATTGGATTAAAAATGGATTATTGTATTAGGTTAGAGTTTTTAGTTTATATTTTATATATATTTCAACTCAAGTATAGTTTTCCTATAGAATATTTTCATTCACATATATGTTTGTTTGGATAGAAAATATTATTATGATTTTTTAAATTTCATGTATACATTACTTGTAGATTACTGTTTTTAGTCATGATTCATGTTGAGTTTGTGAGATCTATCAAGGATGAATCAATCATTCTTTATAATAGTTATTTTATCCATTATAATAAATAATAATTAGATGAGTTAATTTTAAAATTTGGAATATCTTATAATTTACCGTTTTTAGATTGGTTATCAAGGGCATAAAACCACTACAATTTCATTTGATCCTTCTCCATTTAATGATATCCCCAAGTGTATAGGGAAGCATTCATGAGGCATGAGAATTCAACATTGGGGGTATTGGAATATCTGGGGACGGGTTATTATATAAAACTTAATTCTCACTAAAATCCAAAAAATTATTGGAATAATCTAAAACAAAAGAATTCACAACCATATTAAAAAAACACTTAAAATGAATATTTTTAATGTAGAGTATGAAATAAATTTTATTAAATACATATCAAGTGTGAATATTTTTTTATTATATTGAACAATGAGTAATTAATGTAAATGATATTTTTCTCATTGTATTTTATTCAAGTATAAGATACATATATAATATAAATATTTTATGATCCTTAAAAAAGCAGAACTCATGTATGTATTGTAGTTTAATGGGTTATTTTTTTGAGAATGATGTTAACTATTCTCGATGTTTGGATCCCATTTTGACTATATTGGATTCATTTGTGTTATCATTTTTTGAATTGTGATTTTTTATAATTTAATTAAAAAATACATGTTGTTATGATTAAAAATAATTATAAATTTCATGTAAAATGATCCACTAGAATAAATAAAAAATATCTTAAAAATGAAAAATAAAATTTAAGTCTCATCAATATATTTTTTTCATGATAATATGTTTCTCTTAGGGTCCTCTAATTTCACTTATTTCATGACATACAATAAGGATACTTTAATAGAATATGAGAAAATGTAATATCCATGATGTAGGATTTTTATGTCCCCTCACTATTTTATTCACAAATTTTAATTTACATGTGGAATGTTATATTATATATTTATATTAATACATATTAGATAATAAGGGTTATAAATATAAATAATATTTTCCACCCCCCAACTCAAACATACTGAAAGGTTAAACCATTAATTAATCCATTCCCTAGGGAAACTCACTCTTAATGAGAAACATATATATGGCCAATAATAGATACACCATATTGAACAAATAAGTACGTTGATAACCCACATAAACCCCAGATTAGAACCTGATATACAAAAAATATTTATTCCTTTATTATTTTCTATTAATCATTAGCATACATGCCTTCATTTAACATGACTATATTTAATTTCAATACCTGAAACCCATATAGACATGTCCCTCATCACACATATCTTCCCATAAAATCTTTACTCCACTTACCATATTCAATTGAAATAACGTGATTGTTGTTTCCCATATAGATTCCTGACTATGTTCCATCAACTGGTAAATAATATAATAATGAAATTTATGAACATGTATTACTTTAAAATCATGTATACAATATCCTATATTTGGTCTTCACATCACCAAACACTACAATGTCAAAATTGACTTATATTCATAAGAAATGCAGATCCATGACACATGTATCCTCCATGTAGTAGTTTTCTATAACATATCCAAGTGTCTAATATCACATCCTAGCAACACCTTCACATGTTATGTAATATTGTTAAGTAAAAATACAATGATTAGCAACCTAATATTTCATATGAGTTCACCAATAGAAATATATATGAAATGTGTTCATTGGATAGTTTGTAGTAGATGTTGTAGCCATATAGTTTGTAGTATTTGTAATATTCATTCTAATTGTAATAACAACAACAGTAATAATATTTTTAATCAATACCCAGGATTGATTGATACATCGGTTGGTCCAACTCAGGTTCCTAGGACATTTATTATAGAAAATGATAAGTCTAGTCATTTGATAAGGCATAATATGAATTAAATAGCAAGATATTTAATTATTAGGTCAAACTAATTTAATGGAACACAATACACAATAGTATACTTTGTAATATATTTTATCCTACAATAGCATAAAACAACTATATAAGAACCTCAATATGAAAAAGGTACCTTTAATGCATCATGCATCAATACCTATAATGACCATATTTTTTTATACAAACATATTTCATATTTTTATATGAATATTCAATATATATTATAAATATTAATTATATAGTTTTATATGTCTAGTATATTTAGAATAACTAACCATAAAAAACTATTTAATAAGGGTATCCACATAATCTCTTCATAAATATAACCCTCTGTTAATATATCTTTCATAAAAATATTATTTATATCAAAGGGAACAAATATTATAAAATAATGAGCTCAAATGAATAGTAAGGGTAAATAATGGTGTATAAATGGTCACATAAGTATAACATGAGTATAATAGATTGAGAATATTATATTGACATTTCAAAAACCACAAAATTCATATCATATATCATAATACTTAGTCATGGATCAAATAATGGTAGTTCATAAGACCTGAATCATAAATGAATTAATGGAAATGGTCAATGAGAGAAAAAATTAGAAGAAAACATGGAATTATATAATACACATAACCATAGAAAATTATTTTTTTAGTAGTCAAGGCTCATTGATAAGACTATTATAGTGGAATTGGTTTTCACCACAAACCATCATAGTAATCGTGTTTCATTCCCAACACTATCATAGTGGAAAAATTCCATTGATGAACTAGGGTAACTACCAATTATAGTACTATTTAACAAATTAAATATTGATCTTTTCCATGTACATTATATAGAGATATAGGCCCACCCATCCATGGTTATAAAGTAACCCACATCATTGAATACATCATAACCAATTTTCATTGTTATAATGTAACCATCATCATTTATTATAGCATAATAATTATCAAATAAGAAAAAACCTACATATTCTTGTATCAATATTCTAAAAAAATTCATCATATCATCACATCAAAAACCATACAATAAAAACAGGTTTCATAAACAATTTATCTATTCATCATAGGATAAATGTTGGAAAATAAATGTCTATCATAAATATTTCATAAACATACAAATTAGTCATTTATAAAAAGGATAAAAATATTAATATTTTTTCATATCCCTAGTATTGAATAATTAACAAAAAAAGATGTTATCATATATGTAAATCTGTATAAAATATCACTGATATTTTTCTAGATGAAAAAAACCTTTCAATTTTGAAATATATTTTTAAAATAAAAATATTTCCAAAATAATATAATAAAATTTTTACATTTAAATAGTGATGGAAATTTTTAATGAATCCTAAAAAAATTAATTGTCATGATGGTGGGAATTTCTGTTTATTCCATCTAAGTTAAAAGAAAACATTCCATTCTCATTTTTGTTAAACATCCCAAAAGTACCTCTTAAATAAACAAAAACAATAACTATTTTAATTTTTTTTAATAAATTAAAATTGGGGTAAAATTTATTTTAAATAATATTTCATATTTAAATAAAAATTCCTGAATAAATAATAGAAAAACACTCATATAGAAGAAAAATGTTTATTGACCAAAATATAAAATACCGTACATTTTCCTTAGAAACACATTTTCAGTATATTAACTCCCAATATGAGGAAAGTTAAATTAAAAAATATATTTTCATGAAATAACTATAGGATAACAATTTTTTTTCATTTTTATAGTTATATCATAATATTTATTATTCAGAAACAAAATTATAATCAATCCCGATAAACCATGAGATTGTAACATGAAACCCTTACCACTTTGGTAACATTCAAATCACAATCCTCATAAAATAAATCACCATATATCAATATTTATATCCAATAATTTTCATAACATTTTTCATAATCTACATTCATGATCAGTGTATAAAAAAGAATCAAGTGGTGTTTAAGGAATCTGTCCCATAATATTAGAAGTGAGACAAAAATCCCTTTCCTTAAGTCTGGCTTAGTTTATAAATATTTTAACCTAATTTATAATAAATATAAATTTACTAAAAATATATTAAATAACAATACACATATATATCATAACCTATCAGATTTACTTATAAACTCTTATCACCCAATTGTTATCAATTATTTATTAAAATCCATTTTTATGTGTGATATATCTTTCATTTTTCATGTACACTTTGGGTTTTGTTGTTTTAGATCATATAATTTGAACACTAATCCATAAAATATATAATTTAAATAAATATATATATATAATATAAATTAATTATAGAAATTTTTATAATTATTTATTAAATATAGTGATAGAAAAGTAAACTACACCACTCATGAAGATGGTAAGGAATACATATGCATGAACGCTATTTTATATTTTTTGATTGATGAAAATAGATAAATTAAAAGATATAATGACATTTTTGGAATAATTATTGTATCATATATATCCTCCAAAATAAAAAATTATTCACCCGTATTTCCATACAATTAAAAAAAGGAACCTATCGCTACGTGGAGGTGGTGGTCCACACATACAAATGAGCACTGTTATAGTTTTCCCACAGTTTGGTAGGTAAAAATTAGGTATCATATAATCATTATATATGTAAAACTATTTAATAATTTTTATACATAGACATTAATCACATCATAATTTCCACTAATGAATGATGGTGATTAGAAATGAATTGTATCACTATGTAGAGACAGTACAACATAAGTACACCTGAGAAATATTTTCACTACCTGTTATATTGAAAGTGGGTGACTAATGTTGTATAAATAATCATAATAAAATTATATTATAATTACTAAAATTAATATATTATTTTAGGAAAAATTTTATAAATTATTAATAGTTAAAAGAATCATTAAAAATAAAGTGATATGTTAATGTGATTGCCTCTTCTTTGAAACAACTCCTTTAGATCACCACTTGATGATCATATGTTTGGTATTTTTGGAGGGAAGAACCATAAGATTGTGGGTAATAAATTTTTAAGGTGTAATTTTTTGTGATGGTTGAGATGTAAAATTAAATTTGGATTAAAGAAAAGGATGGAGGGGTGTCCTTTCATAATTGCGGGGAGGGGAACTTATGGAATTTGAAAATAAAATAAATAAAATAAAACTTATTTCTGACATATAAATTGATCTAGATTGATATTATTATAAGATAGTGTGTTTTTTAGTTAATTTCTTCTTATATAATGAAATTATATATGATTGGGTTATATGTTTTCCCTTATCATTTTTGAAATCTTCATTAATCATTTATAAAATTATGTTGGTATCAATGTTTTCTACTCTTAAGGGGTTAGTATAGAAACATTGAAAGGAAAAAATATCACAAATAGAAAATAGTCTATTATTAAGACTATACCGATTAATTTCGATGGATATAAGTTATTTAATAATTTTAAATCATTTAATAAAATTTTATTTATTTTAAAAAATCATTAATTTCATTTTTAAAACCATTCATTTAATTTGACTTCAAAATTATCATGACAATTATTGAATTTAAATATAAAACATTAAAACCGCTATAATATATTATATAGATCATGAAAAAATTTAGGATGCACTAACCCATTAAAATTATATCAATTGAAATATTTTTAAAATAAATTATTATATTTTTCTATTAATTGAATAATTACTACCATAACATTGAATAATCTTTTATTGTAATTTTTTATCTAGAAATTAAAAATAAATTACCATGGTAAAAAATAATTTATCATTCAAATTATTATTTACAATTTAATATATCCACTTTATGTCCCTATACAATAGAATATTATATTGATGAAAAGAAAGAGTGATATTTTTTTATTTATATTCTCTTATATATTACATATGTCAAAATCATGTCCAAATAGAATATAATCCCAATATATTTACGTTATAGAAAATTATAGATGCAATATACCCATCAAATGAAATTAATTAAATTGTTTATGTCATTATTTAGTCCTTATATTTTTTAACCTTATTCACCCTATACATTGTCAACAAAATTACAAATGTTACAATTCACAATGATAAAAATAAATGAAAAATATATAAAAGTTTCGGCTGTTTAATTAAAAATATAGAATAAATTTTATAAAAATAAAAATCTATAAGTTGATGAAATGAATTTTTAAAATAATCATTTAATAATTTATAAAAAATTTATTTTGAAAATTATATTTTTATGAATAAATCTTGTCTTATTCATATCCCATGCTAAGAAATACTTTTAATGAAAAATAAAGAATTTGATTTAATAAATAATATATATATATATATAATTAGAACATTAAACAATAGTTTTCCATTAAATTTATTAAGATAAAAAACATTGTGCTAATAGACATAGTTTTTTCAGAAAAAATTCATTTTACATAAACAATGATTTTATTTAAAATTTAACAATAAAACGGATTAAAATGAACATAATTTGAATATTTAAAATATTATAGAACCAATTTTATTTTTAAACAATTCTAAAACAAAATTGAACATTGTACATGCTTGACACAAAACACAATATTCAATGTAATTAACAATTTTCAATATTTATAGGGTTATAAATATTTTTAGAAAACTCCCAAAAATTCACTCAAAGATAATTTTTATATGATAATTTAAGAATGTAATGAATTTAATAATTTTTTAGTGTTCTTAAAATTAAATATATTATTTTGTCACAAAAATAATTTTTTAAAGTAATCTATATGTTATGTATTTTGTAAAATTCATAAAAATTAAAATGATATTTTCTAAGAATTAATGAATAAATTTATATTTATTCATATTTATTATATGTATTCTATAGTTAAATTTATCATATCCATTCTATAAAATTTAATGACATATTTTTAATTATTATATTTAAATAAAAATATTTTATGGTTAATTTAGGCTCGGTGTTGCGTATCTTAAATGCTATCAAACATAGAGTTATTTTAAAATATAAGGATGATTCATAAAAAATATAAATTCCTGTATTTTATTTCATTATTTTCAATATCATCACTCAGTTATAATCATATTTCTTGAAAATTAAATTGACCTCTTAATATAAAAGGATACCGGTTTAAATTTACAATGATAATCTAGAAACAAAATACCATAGACCATCGATATTTGTGGAGATAATGAAAAATGACAGACACAGTTTCCACATATTAACATTAATAAATAAAATAACTCTAAATGTAATAATGCATTATATTCCAATTCATCTTCTAAAAAAGAAACTACATTACAACATTTATTAGATCAAAAATAGATCATTCACTCATAGATTCACAACATCTCTAGTTCATGTAGCCCAAACATAAAGATTAAAAAATAAATTGACATTTCAAAAATTTGAAATATAGTTCTAATGCTTTGTGAAAATAAATCCATAGAATAATAAATTAAAGACCTATAAAAACACATATATCACTATATAAAGTGAGTTGTTTCATAGATCGAGACATTCAAGATTTAGGAAGGTAACTAAAAATACTATAAGAAAAACAATTTAACTCCAAGTCATTCTATTTAATCTATGATTATGATATAACATTAGCTTCCATGCATATAATTATTTTATATAATTAAAATTTATCTAAATTATTGATTACAAAATAAAATTGAAAATTTATGAGAAAAACTAAAAATGAATCTCCAAGACAATAAAAAATGTATTCAAATGTTTGAATCAAAAAACTGTTGAAAATTGAGAGACTTGAAAAAAAATTGGAAATATTTATGAAATAAATAACCCAAAATATTTCAGTTCAAATGGATAATGATAATTTATAAATAATGTTAATGTTCAAACTCTATTTCTATTATATATATGATTCATTCCATTTTTATGTAGTCTGAAATAGTAATATTCCTATATAAATATTTATGATATAAAATCATATCTTGATCCCATATTCACATATAGATCTCCCCTCTATAAACATTTTCAAACAATATGAACATTTATTGATTTCTGTAGGTCAATATCATCCTCATAAACTTCACTTCAATCCAATATTGGTTATAGTTTATCCATTATATTTGGAGATATTTTAGGGTTATTAACATTCCCCATGCTTTTATTCCAATATATTTTATTTTTGGAATCTATGAAAACATTCTATTCCATGATTTAATATTAATTATACTTATTTTTTTCCATTTTAGTGGTGTGATCAAATTATATTCATCAATTAGTTATTTTTTCCACTTTTTAGCACTCATTGCCAAATATTTTTCTTCAATAAGATCATCATTTGAGAGAGGTTGACCAATTTGTTTTCATCCAAATTTCCACATTCGATATCAAAAACATCAACATTGAACATATCTTCAATATACTATAATTTAGTAACATGTTTAGAAATAATAACCAACTTAATAATATAACTAATATACTTTTCCATATCCCAATATTGATATCTATTATGTATAAAAGTATTTTTTTTAAAAATCATGAATATTTTGAATAACATGATTATTTTAGGATCCCTTTCTTGTTTCCAGTTCCTTATTTTTTGATAGAATTGCATGATCATTTAAATTTGGATTACTTTTTTTCATTTTAATGACCTTCAACATTGGATGATGTCATAAAACATGTGGTTGTTCCATTAAATAGTAATTTCCATAAGACTCGGACGGAAAATAAAATTTTGGGAAACAACCACAAAAATATTGAATATCATTATATACAACATTCTTTGAAAAAATATTATCCCCATTTTGAATCCAAATCACATATGGTAGTGGTTTTGGGATATCCACCTCTATGAAATTCATTAAAACCAAGTAAATAATAATCATTAATGTTTAATGGTTCAATTTAAGAGTCATACCAAGGATCATAAAAATTTTAAATAAGTAAAACGACATAAATATATATACCGATAACCCTTCAAAACAATTGTACACAAGAATAACATGATGTTAAATGTTGATCTCAATGTCTGAGAACCATTTTCATCATATTCATGGAGAATCCCACAAAACACTGAAGCATGTGGACAAATATTCTATATAAAATTAATAGAACATAATGAGAATCATGAATTCCAAAAATCAAATCAAGAAAACTAGTGGTATTATGATATATTCTATTGAATTTTAATGAGTTTTGTCAATTTAATATCATAACGACTAATTTGAATATAAAATAATTTGAATAAATCTCTACATCCTTCCTAACATTGAAACCATTAGATTCACCATATAGATAAATGAATTTGGGGAAACACTAATACAAACTTTAATGTGCATTCATGTGAATTATTTTCCAACATGAATTTTTTCATATGATATTTTAATTTTTTATTAAATCGGTTCAATGATTTCTTTATGGTAGAGTAAAATTCACATTATCAACATTTATCATAAAAATATAACAATAATAACAATAATAATGATAAATTAATATTTATTATGTATGAATAAATTAAAAAAATACACCCATAAGTTAACTTAACTTTGAAACTCTTTCTTAAATGATATTAATAATAATAATAATAATAATTATTATTATTATTATAAAAACAAAAAAAATGAAAATATTTTTAGTAATGATATTAATGATAAACCAACTCCCACAAAAAAAATTAATAACAATGAAACATCATTTTATAATTTATTGTAACATAGGAGTGTATGAATATTGAAAAACACATCTTAATTTTATTAATATAAAAACTAATTTCAAATAAAAGTTTGTTAAAATCTTATTTTTTTATCAACCACCATTTTGAAAATTAAACTCTTTAAACGATTATTTTCAATGAATACCACTGATACCACCCCTAAAATAGTTTTCCAATATTTTATACATGTATACCAGAGAATGTAAATCTTTCAAAAAAATACAATGGATAAATACTTAATAATATTTAAAACTTATTAAGTGTCACTATTAATAAAAAGTTTTTCTAATCCACATTAATTTTAAAATTGTATTTTATAAATTGAAACACAAAATTATACATCAATGGAAATAAGATTAATATAAAAGGTAAAATTAATGAATCCATGATTATTTTTATAGATTCCACCACAACCTACAAATATAAAAGAATTTAGAAGAGTACCATGAGTTATTATTATCATTTGTAATGGTGGATATTGTTTTTAACAGATATATTTATATTGAATCCAATTCTTGGTAATTCTATAGTCACCAAGTGTTCATGTTAAAATAAAATAATCTATAAAAAATTTATAGTTACAATTTTAATCATAGAACTCAATATTATGTTATAAAAGACTCTAAACGTATAGTTGTTACTAATTTTTCAAGTTTTCTTATTGAGTGGTGACACCCTTCTTGTGAAATTCATGAACATGCTTCCTAGATTCATGCTATGTAATTAGATGAGCCGCCATATTAGGTAGATTGAGACTAATTCTCTATCTCTCTATAATTAAACTTTAGGTAAGGGTCATATACTGTGGTCTATTGAATATTCCATCATGTGATACAAGTCCTTTATGAAAAAACATACAACCATTCATTATACCCGGATAGAAGTGAATGTTGTGGTATTTTTTCTTAATTATAACTCATCTTAGAGTGACCGAGTTTTTATTTTTTTGTTTCTTGGATACTTTCCCTCATAATTTATTTACAACATTCGGGATGATTCTCTTGGGATCCATTATTTTAGACTCCCTTAATTGTTCCTTTTATGTATTTTTTCCATTCCCTTATTAAAATAAAAAGGTATTTATTGGTGTAATAATGAATGATTTTTTTCATGTTTTTGAATAAAAAATTATTTCATCAATTATAAAACACATTTATAAAATTTTAAATATTATTATAAAATACTAAAATATCCAAAGTTTATATGTTATATAACGTCTTAATTAGTACGGAATCTTGAAAAATTCTCGGAAAATAATTTATCACATAGTTCAAAATTTGTGCTGAAATAATCCAAAAAAATATGCCCAAATTTTCCATGAAAAACAAAATTCAACGAACTAATATTTCCTTTCAAAATTATTTTTATATATATTAAATAGATTGATATTAAATACATTTTAACCAAATATAAGTATTGATTAATTTAATTTTATTTCTATGTATCATTAAGAAAAGTTTACAAGTAGATATTGGGTGAATATTTTTCTCAATTATTGCATCAATTACGATGGAGTGTCAGTTTTAAGAAATAATAAAAAACAAATTTTGTTATTGATATACATGACTGCATGATACCATAATTTGGATCATTGTCAACATATTTTTAATTTTATATCTGTACATTCCATGGTTTAAGAAATAAATATGGTAGGATCCTCACACATATTCAAAATATTAGACAAAATTAAATTTATATTAAATTGAAGAATAATTCCATCAAAATTATTAAACATGTCCAGAAATTTTGTCTGAAAAAATTCACATTAAATTTTTTTGTAGGAAACATTTGAATTTCATGAAAAGACTAGGAAATATATATCTAACTATAATACATTATTAATTAACATGATTTATTCATATAGATTGATATAATACATTCCTATTAAATCACATTAAAAATGAAGCTATTTTAGAATCAATTCACTAATTATAAGACACTTCAACCAAACCATAAAAAATAGAAACTCTCAAATAATTGAATGTAAGACTACCCAATTTTACATTCAAGAAATGAGTCGAGGAATTTTGTTTGGATAATAATTCCCAAACATAGTAAAAATTTTAAATAATATAAAATTAGGAAATATGTTATTCCCTTTTATTTAGTCTGAAAAACTAAAGGAAGAACATATGAATTCTCTTTGATGAACATGACTTTTCCATGATCATCAGGATGATCTTGATTAGGATCATTTATAAATAGCTGATGAACAGTTTCCACTATTGGAATCGAAGAGATGTGTGAGTATCCCAACACTTGGGATGGAATCTATTTTATCAATGGCGTTTTAATACAATTAAATTAAAAAATATGTTGAAATGAAAGAATAAGTGTTATTTTTCATGGGGTTTCTAGGACCAAATTCAGGTACAAATAAATCCTTGATTTAGCCCTTATAAATATGCTTCATGGATACTCTTCAAAGAAAATTTCATTTTTCCAAATATTTAAAAAATGATTAAACAATGATTCATAAATAATTTATAATTTATATAAATTATTAATTTAATATAAAATATTTTAAACCGGTTATATTCTGTTATAAAAACTCTTTAAATCATCATCACAAGATAAGAATCCAGTCATGATAGCTTTCAATGGGTGAAAAACATGAAATAGTGGAATATATGTGTTATCATATAACAGGTTAATCTACGTTCACTAATCAACTATGTTATTTATAAGAACCCACAATATATAACAATAGTATTATATAATATTAATCTTAAATATTCATAATCTAATCCCAAAAAATATGTTTTTTTATTTATGAATTTTGAACTAAATGCAATTATTTTTAAATATATTAAAAATTATTTGTTTTCCATATTCATAAAACTCTCCTAGATCTCACCATACTTATATTACTAACAAGAATATCCATTGGGGGTACATAAAATAAGGGGGAAACATAAAACCTAGTGAGGGTGTAAAATATGATAAAAATGGGGATAAAAATTATTTGAGTTATTAATCATAACAAAGAATTAATAAAGTGATCGATCATAAAGAATCACATAATATCTTATAATAAAAGACAACATGGCATAGGGGAAATTAAATCATGAAAAATTGAATATTTGTTTACAAAAAAGGGATGTCGTCATAATAATATGTCAAATGAAACCCCAATACATAATAGAGTAGTCAAAAAAATGAATCATTACAAGTAAATATATAATAGTATAGAAAATGATAATTGCAACATGTGCACACGTAATGATATTATGAGATATAAAGCATTAACCAATAAATTTGGGTTGGGGTATATAAATATATGACCACCCACCTTTATAATAGTTCATCCGTATGAGTTTTATTATTAAATGAAAAATTCATAGAGCATAGTCCTGAAAGAAAACAATGGGAAATGAATATAGTATATATTGACGCTAAATGACTTACCTAACTATTTATCATATAGATACTAATAATAGTAAAGAAATATATCATGTTGGATTATCAATGGTTTATGGTAATCTTATAATATATTTTTTTATTTCATGAAAGAAATAATAAGTAGGAAAGATAACATAATTTGATTATATAAAAATAGAATTAAGCTATAAAATCACCCTTTATAAGAATCATATGGTTTGTATTAAATAATATATTGAGTAATTAATAAATTGAATAAATATCCCCAAAAATGGAATTATAAATTACTAAAAAAGTAATAAGGGAATGAAAATTATATGTCATTAAAGAGTAAGAGAGTGAGATAAAATTCTATATGTAATGTATTAAAATGAATGGAAAATAATGGTACCCTTACATTACATTTCAACTTTCTATAGACACTCTGATATCGTCTAGAATATTTATATAAAATTTATTAAAAACTTGTTTTAAAACCTTATTAATTTTTTAGACTTATATTGTAACCATTATTTTATATATATTTATTGTTATATTAATATAATATGTGGTTTCCATTCAGAGTTTTTATATTTGTATGATCATAGTCTCAAAATATATTATATGTGGTGGAAATGGTTGATGGAAAAAAAATATATTATATAATCTCTAAAATTTTCATAGTATTGTGTTCATGTTATTAAATAAAGGGATGAGTTTAATTTCAGGGTAGATAGTATCTATTTATACAATATTCCTCCTGAAACTCGATTAAAATACTAAAAAATGTAAATGGATGCTTAATTTTAATGTAAACATTACCATTAGTATTTATCATTATATAACAATATAAAATAAATTATTTTCTTTTTAATGTCATATTCAATAATTACATTTATTTTTAGTAATAGTTTAGAAAATGTAAAAAAATAAAACATCAACATTCAAAAGGGTGGCACAAACATGAAAGGGCGAATGATGTTTTTTTAATGTGATTAAAACATGATAAACCATTAATTATTATATTTTTATTAAAACATTAAAATATAATTTTAAAATTATTTCTTTGATTTTTTTAATTATAATATACATTTTATAGGTTATGATATGATAATTGAAATAAAAAAACTGAGTTTTGAAACCCTTACCTTTCTTTTAGAGTAACATTTTTTGGAAAAAGTGTAAATCTATCATAAGAGGGTCCCTTGGAAACACGTATGACATAGGGACATCGATAGGGGTGTCTAGATCATTTTTTTTGATATTTAGAAAATTAGAGATTTTATAATCATTTAGAATGTTGTGATGGGTAGTTTCTATATATACAAAGTGGAACTATATCTTGGAATAAAATATTTATTATTTAATTATTTATGATGAAGCTTATAAATAGATTTGATTATTAATAATTAATTTTTTTCAACTGAAAATAAATTTTCTTTGAAATTTGAACATTCTAATAAATTAAATAATCATTGAAATATTTTATTCCAAGTGAAAATTCATCATTACATTTTAATTATAATTAAATATAAAATATTCTTTGAATAGTGTTTCATAGGTGTAGAAATTAAGAATAATATTTTTTAAATGTATTATATTACTAGTTAAATACATTTTACATTGTGGAAATATTTTATATATTTTTAAATAATATTTATAACAATATTTTAGTACAAAACATATTACATTTATAAAAAAATTATTTATCACTTTTGATAAAAAATAATATTTTTTAATAAAAATACACAAAGAGCACCATAAGAGAATTTTATATGTAGATTCCAAAATTAAATTATATTTTATTGAATTATTTTTATATAAAAATTCATCTTTGATTGAATTTGGGTTTTTTGTTGAGGATCTTGATAAAGGGACATACATTGTGGTATATAATGTTATAAGGGGTGTTATATTGAAGACTGAATGTTTTTTAGTGTAATTATAGAATAATATGATTTTTACAAGTTTGTCTGAATTTTGATATGTCTCAAACCATTGGAGTACCATATACATGCTTCATAGAAAATGGATAATTTCCAGTGTTTCACCTCTTCCCAGAAGAGCTATATTATGGAAAAGTGGGTAAATCATAAAGTCATTCATGAAATCATAGGGTTCATTGGACCATTTTTTGGGAATATCCGTTAAATTGTAATAGTCATCCAGATATTTTGTTTTGATTATTAGAATAATTTGATTAGATTCTTTATGTGGGTAAATCAGATTTTGTAAGAGTTTATTGGAATTTTTAAGGGTTATTATCTTCAACATCTAGACCACATAAGTGTCGTAGTGTAAAAAATAATTGCACTTTGGAAAATTATAGTGTATATTTGGTGCTAATAATGATATAAATGAAAAAGGAATGGAGTCATAAGGATAGTTAACATGGATTGTAATGGTTATCCCGCATAACTGGGAAAATTTACGGTTTATCTACATTTTCATATTTAACTATGGTAGGCCTATTACAGTTTGTTAAATAATTTATTAATCAATTAATTTGATTAATGGTTTTACAATATCTTGTTGAGAAAACATAACATAAATAAAAGTTGGATTATTTAATTATTTTTTATGTATTTAATTATATAGTTTTTGTATATTTTATTGATATAGTTTTCACCAGACCACAAGATTCTAAGAGGGACGCCATACCCTGTTGGTTACAACATTTATTTTGAATGAAATATTAATAGGGAATTCACCTGATTATTTTGAAGATGACTATTTTTAAAAATATTTTGTGATTTAGAGGATCAATACTAGACAATGGCATGTTACTTGCCTTATAGTTTTTATATTAAATTATTTATATACTTATCAGGTGAATATTGAGTGATTGATATAGTTAAAAATGGAATTTAAAAATAATTTTTGAGGAGATCATTGAGATTATATCAAAACTATGATTATATATGTCTTTTAATTCCAAGGAATGTATGAATAGTAGGTGAAAAAATTGAATATCATTAGTTTTGAGAATTAGAGGAGAATATTTCTAGTCTTACAGTAGAAAGATTTATAAAAGATAAAGCTGTTCCTGGATTATTTCTCGTAGGTTTTTTAAGGAAGTTATAAATATTGTTACACTATTCCTAATGTAATATCAATTTTTTACTGATAGAAAATGAATCCAATTTATAAATCTAGATAAGGGTTTTATCATATCACATTATAATTCAACAATTTATTTATTTTATAAAGGTTTTGACCCTGAAGGGTCAGTAAAAATAGTTTATATAATTATTAAACATGTTCACTTAGAAATTAAATTTAATCAACACATTAATAATGTGTTCTCCATATATTGTTCATATTTGCGTTAAACCTGTAAACTCTTTGTGTTATCCTTTTTATATATGATCAATTTATACAAGTTGTTGGGGAAATAGAGTTTCTAAAAATTATAGAACAATATTAATTGAAATTGTATACTGAAAAATTTACAAACAAATATTAACAACCCCTATTATGGTATTCACCTTATTAGTGGCCTACATTTGGTATTGGAGCAAAGGAATATAGTGATTTTTTTTTCTTTAATGACATGTCAATGATTTAGAAACCAAATGGAATTTATATCTCTGATGGAAATAATGTTTTTTAAATAAAATTTAAATGAATCACTATTTAAAATATATTTTAATTGAATTATATATAGAGCCCATACATGGGATTTTAGCCTAGAAAGAGAGCATATAAATAAATGAGAAATATATTAGAGACTTTTTTTTAATTTCTTTATGATTAAACACATTATAAGGACCATATTTCAATTCTACATACATAAATATGATACCATGTAAATACTAAAAATATATATGGGATAAAATTATAAATATTTTTTATGTTTATTATAATGTAGGTGATTATGTTTTTTAGTTACTATAGAACGAGTATCAGAAAATACGAATTCACTGAAATAAGTCCATTGATTAATTATCTGATCTGGTGAACATCATTGAAGAGGCTATATGTAAACTTATAGATCGAAGATGATATCAATTTTATTAATCGGGATTTTAAGGATGTTTCTGTTAATTAAAAGTGAATGTGTTATTATTTTAAGATAAATATTGAAATAATGGGACTGTAGATAGACTTCATAACAATCATATTTCACGCGAGATGTGGAAAAACTAAAATAAAGCTATTAAAAATGACCATATCTCAAAATGATAAATCAAGGTGATGAAGAAACACAGAGCGAAGGATGATACTAAGTATAGGTATGATGATGATGTGATGTAATTTATTTTCTCAAATATCATAATTAGAAAGGAAGGAGTCATATATTGGCTTCAAAATAATTTTATTCCATTTAGAAATACTGGGAATCACACTATAATATGATACAAAGAAATTCTGGGATGAAGATGCCAAGGAAGAACCAACTAATATGTAATTTATTGGTGAGAAAAGTAATACAAAACCATAGTATAAATTCATAATTATTTTTTGAAATTTCACTCATAAAAAGATGTTAGATAGGATGAAATAGATGCATATTGGTAATAATAAATTTTTTTTCTAATATAACTTAATATAATATATATATTGATGCACACAAAGTACCCATTTTTCATAATAATGATGTTATATTATGTTATTTCAAGCTAGTAATTAATATTATTCTGATTATTAATTTTTGGGATGCCCTTAATTCCATGTATTGTTTTTTAATTTTGAATTATTTCTCTAAATGAAATTATTCAATATTCTGGATGAAACATCACACCTAGAAGTATTTAAAATTCACAAACTAGAATTCATATTTCTACAAAATTAAATAATCGTATTGGTAAACTAGATATTCCATACACATAAAGAGATATATAGTACATGGAAATGGATTATAAAAAAAATATGTTAAGAGACAATGTTTTTGACTAGAAATGTCTTACCATTAAAGAAAGTCACACATGATGATTACTTGTAAATAGAATATATCTTAAGATATAAAAAAATTAAAACATTCTAGATGTTTTTAAATTTAAAACATCCCATGGGGTTCAGAATGTTAATTCATGAATCATATATGTTACACTTGTATGAATTATTTTACCTGGATTAGATCTTCTATGGTTGATTAAATTGCCTTATTTCAAAGATATTTTACTAAGGGGGAATTGTTTCTAGATCATCTAATGATCTTTGATCTACATGGAGTTAAAATATCAAACACAACTAAATATAATATATTATAAAATAATTTATGTCACACTGATGTATTGCGAGACATAAGAATGTCTAACAAAGCTAAATATATATTTTAATGATGAAAATGTTTTATGGAACATACTAGGTATATAAACAAAACATATTTCTACATAATAATTTGATCATTTATCAGTATCAAAAAATTTAATACATCGTCCATATTATATTTTTTATTTTTCAAGGAGGATGTTGATTTAGTGTATTATTCGGTTCTTCTATATTCTATTTCTTATATTTATCAAGAAGATTCATAAATTTTATTCTCTCTGATTAAATTAATCTCTTGATTTAATTTTATAGAAATTAAAGGTTTATAAATGTGCAGTAATATAGTTAATGTAAGATTTTTTTTAGAAAAAGGATTGATTTTCCTTGAAATAAAATTACTTTAGTCAAAATATATTTGGGGATATAATCAAAATTACATAGAAAAAATAATATATTTTGGTATTATTTTATTTCTTCCCAATTTTTTAGAGATATTATTAGTATTTTTACAAGGAGAATAATAACTATCCAATCATCCCAAGAACCCCAACTCTTCTTCTTTCATTCAAGATTTTATTTTTATACTTCTACATTTCATTTACTATAAAAGTATAAAATCATTATAATACATTGAGTGATGGCTATAGAAAAGGATTTTCAAATGATTATATTTTTTAAAATATCTTATAAATATTCTACCTTGAGGGAACTAATTTCACTGAGCTATGAATCCACTATGAAAATTAATGGTTGATTAAAAAACCTTATACCAACAATGAGTGTTGCTGGAGTGGATTTGGGGATGGATTCTTTTACACTTAACAACTATAAATATGTATTTAATTAACTTTATTTCTATTAATTTTTATCTAGATATCTAATATCCAATTTATGTATAGTTAAAGTTTAATTTTAATTAGTGTTTTTTTAATTTAGGGTAAACATTAAATAATGCATTTCAACAATTTTTGAGTCATTATACAACACCTCTAGGGAAACAATTTGGATCTAATCATTATGATTTTTATACATCAACTCCTACTAGTTGAATTGTTGATGATAATACTAATAGTTTATGAAATTCCCAACATGATGAAACAAATTTCTCTTGTAAGGGGTATAATTATATGATAATGAGGTATTATGTTTATAGAAAACACTATTATTGTTATAAGTCTTAAAATAATATACATTTTGAGAAACATAGCTTAAGGATCCACTAGATGGTAATTAATCCTTTTAAAATTAATGATGGAGAACCAATGATTTGGAGTTCTAAACCATAAGTTGAGTTTGAAATAAAATCTAAAGTAATGAATTTTATGAAATGTTTTATTTGAATTAATTAGTTTAACATGTTTTCAAAGTGTTCTATTTCTCATAACATTAGGGAAAGCATCTTTATTACTTTTAATGGGATTTAAAATGTTATTTCATTAAGGTAGAACAATTTTTAGTTCATAGTTTATACCTTTAGGATTCTTGACGGTGAATGGATCACCGAAATGAAAGTAACACTCAAAAAGATTAATAATAATGTTGTGTTTTTGGGACTTACATGCCTTAATCTGATCAAAATTTAAATGTGTGAATCATTTTTCCATCCATATGGAAGGGTATCTCTAGTACTATTAGACATGCCACTAGATTTATGGATCTGTAAATGAAAATCATTATTATAATGTTTAAATTGTATATATATAGACTTGAAGATGAATAATGTGTGCATATGTTTATAAAAATAAGACATTGATGTTTTCAATATTTCTACTTTAAAAGATGAAAAGAAATATAAATAAATATTATTATCTAACTCATGTGATTATGATAAGTCAACCTATCTAGATTGTGCTAATGAACATTTATAGTTAGTAATAATGATAAAAATTTATTTTAAAATTATAATATTATTAAATAGATAATTACATATGTACATAATGGGTGATGGAAATGAAAAGTAGTTTAGGTTCTATGAAAGTAACTAGATAAGGAACATCAAAATTGACTGTACTTAGGAAGGAAATAAGTGAGAATATAATTTCTCATTAAAATATTATTATAAGAGTAAAGAAAAGAATACTAAGAAAATTTCATATGGAGCTTCTGAATACATTAGTAAAGACCCTAATTATAACTTACATTTTTAGAAATTTTACTAGAAATCTGAAATATTATTCATCGTATAAACTAAAAGGATATAATCATAGTATTGTTTTTTTCATGAACCTAATTCCTAATTTAAAAACTAATATTGTGAGGAATTTAATAAATACTTTTCAATTCTGAAACAAAAAACTAAATCTCTATAATAGAATAATTAGAAATTTAAAAAATCACAATTTTTTATTGTCAATTATAATAATGATTAATGAAAACAAGTTTTTTAATTAAATAAACAACATGATTCATCAGATTCAAATTGAGCTATCCATGATAGAAAAAATAAATAATTATTAGAAAAGGTAAAATATCACAATGTTGTAGTATTTTTTAAAAAATGGGGATTACCACGACTAAATATACGTAAATAAAAAACAAAACAATGGAAATCAAATGAATGATGAAAAAAAATCAATAAAAAATATTTTAGTCCTAACAAAGATATAAAAATTAGTTTAATGTTATTTTTTAACTATGGAATAAAAAGAAACAATTTCAATATTTTCAATCTAATATTCAACAATTTTTTGGTGTCAAATATTAATGTCATTCTAAAATCATATATATAATTAATGATAGAAATTATTTCTAGGATAAACACATATGGGTTCCAAAATCATTGATCAATAATTCTAATAGACCTAAGAGAATATTGGTTCCAAATTAAATTATTATTTAATATATTTTGATATAAAAAATTACAGAAGAATATTAAATACAAATATCCCTATTATAGTGTATATTCAAACGACATGAGTGAATATTTTTAAAAAAACCAATCACTATTAAAGGATGATGGATTCCATGCCACATTTTCTATAAATTAAAAATGAAAAATTAGTAATGGTTGAAATTATTTTAATGAAAACTATGTATATATAAAAAATTATTTTTATTTAGAATCCTTAAATCACAACCTGATAATTATTTCTCTACATTGTGATGGCAATGTTTCAAATGATTTTTCCAAAAAAAAGTTTTTATGTTTTAGAGAAGTTTTTTTATTTATTTTTAGAATGTAGGACTAAAAATGATTATATTAGAATCATAAATCATGTTATAAGAAAAAATATACTCTCGGATTACTAGAATATATCAATCAATTGTTTAGAATATAAGACAAAAAAGTTTATTATTTTCTAATTTTTTTAGAAATAATATAAATTTTTATTTTCATTAAAATTATTTTTATGAAATGAAATTATGAAATATATGCTTATTGAGAATGGAACATATGTCATCATTTAAAACGGTCAAAGAAATTTATACTTTTTGACACATGGATCTTATCTATATTAATATATTTATAAACTATAGGATAGAGAGACACAATGGAAAATAAATTTTTATATTAGTCTTAATTTATATTCTAGATTTTAAAGATATTACTTTTTCAGACTTAAAAATGATTAACTTTTTATGTTTATTAATTATTACAATCTTGTTGAAAAGTAAAAGAATATTAAAATGATTTCACTGAGGAGTGACCATATAAGAGAGATAGAGAATTCAGAAATTGAATTGTTTGTCAAAACAAGGTATTAAACATGATTTTGAAGACACATGAAACCTCAATGAAATTTTATTTCATAAATGAGGAATAAGACATTAAAATAAATTTAAAGAGAAATTTATGGTGAATATAAAATTTTTACACATATATATTATACACCATTTGATTAATAATTTTTATAGGATGCATAAATGGGGGATCTGGGAAAATATTATTTATAGATAACCTAGAATATCATTCTAATTTTTTTTATCACAACTTATATTTAAATTAATATAAAAATACTTATATTATTGGATTGAGATTCTAACCAATTTTTATGATATAAATTAGATCAAAAGGAAAAATGTTAGGGAATTAATAGATAGAACCTATGTTTATAATATTATAATTATTAAATAGGTATGAATGGATAAATAATATTACCATGGAATAAATATTTCAAAAAATCCTAAATTAGTATCCAATGGTTATAACAAAAAAGGAATAGATTATGTGGAAACCTTTTACATCATATCCAGACCATGATCTAATATTTTATATCTATCTTATATAACTCATATGAATTTTAAACTGTACTAATTGGACACTGAAGTTTTTTTCTAAATAGTATTAATTTATAATAATTATATTTATAATAAACTCTAGGTTCTTAAAGTACCCAATTTAAAAATTTTATTTTAATTTATATTATATATCTATATACTATTAGTGAAGAACTACATTTTGGGCACTGAAGTCTATGTTCATTTATTTATTCAAATGGTGGTTTGTGTGTTCAGAATCCCTCAATCTAATAAAGAAAACACTTTCAAAATATATTTTATTAGAAAAAATATATATTGATAATACTATTTTTTGTTTTAGATATATGAATTTGATTAATGATATTTCAAAATAGATTAAAATTTAATTTCACATGAGAATAATGGGAGAATTAATTATGTTCCTTTGATTTTGATATTTTCAATTTTTTTATGATGTATTAATCCAAATAAAATTCACAAAAGATTCATAAAAAACATTTGGACATGGAACCCAAAAGAAAAACATGATCATTAAGCTTAATATTATAAAATTTAACTTGGATAAAGTGTATAAAATAATGAATAACATGATATACAATGAAATAATTTGGTGATTTCAATATATAACTAGTAGGAGACTGGATATTACATATTTAATATTTATTTTGAAAGGATTTTGAGAAAACCCTAAAGAATATCAACTCACAGTGACCCAAAATAATTTTAATGTATTTAAATGTAATTATTTCAAATTCATTAATCTTTCAAAAAACATCTAGAGGAAACACACTATATGGAATCAAAAATTCATTTTTTTATCATGTTCTCATCAAATTTGGTAACAAAAATTCTATCTATATTTAAAATAATATTATAATCCATTATATAAATAATAAAATTTATTTAACATACCATTATATATGAGATCCTTGAAAAAAGTGTGTTATTGAACTTCAGTATATAAACATAGAAAATAAATTTTAGAAATTTTTACAAAATCCTTTCATCAGGAAGGATTTTATTTTATTAAAAATAATTTATGATAGATTGAGTTTAAATGTTTTTTTAGCTAGACATTCTCCTAATTATCATTAAATTTCATGTTTTTAGAATTGGTAAATATTTATATTAACTTAAAACATGTATTGCATCATTACATAAAATCCAACCTTGTTATTTTCAAATTTTTATATATTTTTATTGTTTTTCACCTTTACTGATACTCATATTCTTCAAAAAAATATGTTATCAATGTTATAGTCTGAAAAAAATTGATCAAATGTAAAACATAGAGTCTTCTCTCTCAAATCTGATCCCTATCTAGCCTAAACCACAAACAACCAGTCCTCAAGATTCTAAACATTTTCAAATATATGTTTGTCGAGGAGAGTGGTAAATACTTCCTCTCATATGTTGAAAAGTGAATATTTTTATTTTTTTTGGTGGAAAGGATCTTTATTTGAATCATCTGGATAGTAAAAACCTTTTATTGATGAATTTTCTAAACTTTAGTGGATGTGATTTTTTTTGCTGAAATGAAGATATATTTTTCCTATAAAAATTATGTTAGAATATTTTGTGGTCATCCCATGTCAATTTTTTTAAATAATGAGGAAATGGTTTTGGAAGGAAAATATTAAAGAGAACATGACTTCTTTAATAGTGTTGGATAATTTTTTTGTTGTCCTCATGAGGGAGGATACAAGATCTATTCATATATTATTATCATTGATTAAGTAGGTCCACTAATATAATGTTTTATCTATTTAGTGTTTTGGATATAGAGATGAAACCTATAGAGAATCCCAAAGGTGGAGTATAAGATTTATGGTAAGTAAATTCGAATCTAAATATCTAAGAATAATAGTGTACTTTTGAAATTATTGGTTTAATCCATTTGTCCTCTATATTTTTTCTCATTTATGATACATTTAACTTTCTAGGTATATATCATGGTATATATACCACATCTAGAAGAATAATATGAGTTTATATCCATAAATAATTAATTTAAATGAATTTCTGTTTTTGAAAAAAAATGATATTGAAGTGTGTGATATTTTAGTGTCCTTGTTCCAATGTCTTGAAAATCAGAGAGTTATATTTCAAACTATGATTATCTAATAAAATATATGTTCATTAAGAAAGAGTTTTTAATTGGGAATGAAGAATTAGTTGAAGAGGGTTATACTAATATTAAGGGGGAGTATTCCTTTAAAAATTATTATGATATTGTTCTACAAAAAATATTTTCATACAATATCTTTTCCATGTGTAGAGGATTGAGATACTGATTTTTGATATCCCAATTAAGAGGATATGCCTACGGTTTCATCTCAAGGGTTAAAATTCATGAATATGAATTTATTTTTCATGAAAAAATTGATATTATTGATTTTAAAAAATAAAATTATGTTCATATATATATATATTATATTAAATTACTTTATATGATATTACATATCATATTATTGAAGAAAGGGTTAGGTTGAAGAAAGGGATTTATGAAGATTTGAAATATTTTGTTAGTTGACTGAGGGAAAATTTCCTACTAAACATCAAAAGGTGGTTGTTATTGTATATGATAAATGATCACATGGTAAATTAAATTTGGATGCCACTCTCATGATCTTAGTATATGTTCAGGGTGGTGAGAAGCAGGCCCATATTTTTCTAGATGATTCATATTCATAATTTGAGATACGAAGAGTCTGTATAGATGTTGATATACTGATAAGACCATGTGAAAAGTGCTCTATTCTCAAAAAACTATTAAATATTCAATTGAACTAGTCATCTATTTTATAAATGAAATTATTTTATTAGATCAGTATGTTAGTGAATAAACTCAATTTATTTAAATATAAAAAAGGATACTAGTCCAGATTAAGCCTTCCCATGATATAGAAAAAAATAGAGAAGATGATTTCCAAAATAAGGATGAACTAATCTATAATTTAAATGAATGAATTTTTAATTTTTCTAAAATAATTTTCAATAAATTCACATTACATAAATAATAAAATTCTAGTTTAATTGTAGAAATTAATGAATTCATAGAAGAAGTGAATTCTCATAAAGAAAGATCACTTTTTAAGATTGATTTTGAGATGGTGAAAACCGATTTCATTAAGAAATTATATTTTAATATAATTAATAATATTGAAACATCTATCTTTTATATTATGAAATGGATTCCACCTCCTCAACCTATTAATGTTTTTAAATTAGATTCTAATGATTTAAAGTCCTTACTTAGATCCAAATCCAAAGTTCGTAATGGTATAAAAACTAATTAGAGTGGTGCACTTGGGAAATTTTTAGTTCAATAATATATAAAGGATGAGTTGGTTATTGTTTCATCATCCCTAGATGCATTTAATAATAATGTTTCATCGATTTATTGAGACACAAAATCTCTAGATACTCATTAGGATGTTAAGATAAATTTATCATATGAAATTAGATAGGATTACTTTACCGAACAAATATCTATTTAGAGTATTATAAACAAACTTAATGACCATATTATAATTGTTTAGGGTAATATTATCTCATCGGAGGTGACCTCACTATAGAATTTTTATAAATATTTATTTATCATGGTAGTTATTGTAGATTATATTACTTTTAATTTCAAAATATTAGAATTAAAATTTATTAGACGACAAGATTAAATTATGGAATGTATCACTTATATAATTGAGACATATTTTTATAATGTTGTACAAAAATAATATAATTTTCATAGGTATACATTAAAAAGAAATTAAATTTTTAGTTGTAGATGTTATTATGGTCTTCTTGATGTTTTTACAACTCTTATTGGATGAACCATATTTTTAGTTGTTTATATGGATGTGTTGAAGAGATTTAAGGACAACTGCTCTCATAAGTCTGTTATTATAAATTCTCTAATTGTTCATGGATATATGTTTGGGAAAGGACACACTATCATTCTAAAATACTGTAGTGATTCTATCCTAAAATATATTTTCAATTGTGATGACTCCCACTTTCCGCTAAGTAGATGTGTATTTCTTGGACCAAAAGTTATTGATAATTATCGAAATTTAAGAAAACATATTTTTAGATCATTTTTATCATAAAAATATTAATTCACCTGTTACATATTTAGACACGCAACTCATAATAGAAATAATTCAAATATTTATATTTTTCTTTCTATTTATCACCATTGAGTAAAATTTTGTAATCTAAATGAAATTTTGTTTTGGAATATTCTCTATGAATTAAAAGATGATACACTATCTTTATAAATAAATGAAGAAATTTTGAATCTCAATCATAAAAATACCACATGTTTTGATTATTTTACCGACTCCATTTTTTAAAAAAATTTGGATATCATTCAACTAGATCTGTGTATATTGGTTACATGTTGTTTTTCCACAAAAATACTTCACTGTGGAATCAATGCCTAGATTCTCACTATGACTAATAATGTTAAAAATTCCTTTTATATTTACCTCTTCAAACCCGCTTCCATTATAAAAAATCTAACAAAATAATTTCCAAAATCATTGTTAATAGAATTTACATAATTGATAAAAAAATTATCCTTGTAGAATATTTGTTTTCTGAATGGTAGAACAATTTAGCACAACATTAGAACGACCATTGAATGTTTCTATATTCATAATAAATTGACGATAAATGATAATGTTTCCCTCATTATTGATATCAAGAATTCCTTTGACACAATAATGGAAAATAATATTCAAGGTCCTTCTCATCATTGGATTTAATGGATTTATTTAAACTAGGTTATAGCTTTTTTGGTTGTGATACATATCATTTATCATTAATGGATCTCCCAATGTATACTTGAATTATTCAATGAGGGTTATAAATGGAGATCCACGTGTTTGATCTAACATGATCCTCTGAAAAGATCATTGGATTAAGGATTCTGACTTTTCTATTATCACATTACAAAAAGATTAGAATATATATCATACAATTTATTCAAAAAAAAATCAACTCACATGTAAAAAACATTTTTTTTGTTCATTTTAAAAAGAAATCATGGGACTTTTATTTCTTTTATGGTGTCGTGAAGTGACTCTACTTATACCATCTTCTATTTCCTAAGTGATTGAGATCATAAAACATCATCATTTTCATAATTTGATATCTCATATGTTTTTCTGTTGAACATTTTTTTTATTCATGTAATATTTTTTGCATCTAATTTTTTTTATGTTGTTTTATGAGTTTTCTAATAAAAATATGTCACATTTTTATGTTTATTGTACCACCCAAAAGGATGTTCTTGTTTACCACTGTTGAAGGAAATTATGGTCCAAACTAGGTTAAAGACTCATGTAAGATGTTTTAGTTGTTCCTCCATGTAATGTAAATGGAAGATCCTCTAACATGTTGTCAAACCTCTAAAAGGGATTTTATTTGTATCTATCATTATTCATGTATATTAGATATGGATGTTGAGTATAACAGTATACTGGTGATCTAAACCACCATAAAAACAATATTTTCATTATTTTAATTTTTTATACACTATATAACATCAACACAACACTCAGAAATGATTATTTATTTAAAAAACTCTTATTTTTTCATTAAACATTTAAATGACTATTCACATCCTGTAGTCTATTTTCCATCAATTACAATAAAATAACTTGTATTTTATTTTGGGATATATTTTTTAGTTAACATTTTTGATATAGTTCAAAAGTTTATTTTTACCATTTGGATAACATGATCATCTTAAAGAAAAATATTTTAGTAATTAAATTTAGTTCTATAATATAGTAGCTATAAATTTCTGTAATGCCCTGACCCCAGAATCCCAGAGCTGATGCATTATTTTAATACATTGAAATGATTTGTTGAAATAAAATCTTGATGTATCGAGTTGTTTAGTCTATTTGGAATACCATATTAATACATATTTTCAACATTATAACTTGAAAATAAATTCAACATATATGTTTTATAGAGATCATCCCCAGCTAAATATTATCCATGCATGTTAGACATAATAAACATCTTCATGTCCTGAGAAAATGAATCGTAAAAATCCAGTGAGATTAACTGATAAGTAATTGTAACCAATATAGTGGAAGATAACATAAAACTAAATATTACGCATTGTGAATAACATAAACACCTTACATTTAAAATAATCATTAACACATAATGGAAGTAATAAGAGATGAATAAATAATTGAAAAATAAAGCATAACCATGGTTATTCTACTAGTCAAATTACCACATTAACTATAAATACTATATTTTAAATGAGGGAAATGAATATTCCGAACATCATAACCATATCATCAAGGCCTCATTCCAAAAACATAAATAATAATTTTTTAAAGGCCTCGTTCCAGAACATATTTTGTCTCATGAGACCCACTAATGCATCTAGGGCCTATACAAGGCCCCACCCATATCATAATAAGTCCAATTCATTAATATAATGAAGGGGGATAAACATGCACAATATATACATTCATATTGAAACTAACTCATGAAATGTTAATAACTTCCCCCAATCATTAAATGAAAACACTAAGCATTCAGAGTAATATGGTGAATTGTATCAAGATAGAACATCCACATTCAAAATAATTATAAACCCTTATACAATATATTTTAATTGAAGATAAATCAATATATAATAAATGATTCATAAATTTATGTTTAACTAAATAATGATATTTTTAAAGGAAACCATTGAAAAATTCTTGAGGAAATATTCCTTAAACATTACAAAGTGTCCCATAAAACCTTGAAATATTCAAATAATAATCCCTTATAATATCATGAGAATAAGGATACTCTTGATTTGATATAAAAAATGGCAGTACATAGACCACAAGAATGAAGTATGTGGTGAACAATGAATATCTCCAATAAAATTTAATGTGATATGAGAAAAATACTTCTTACTTTGCATAGAAGACTTGTTTTGGAAAATACTTTTTATTTGTCCATAAATTGTATTATAAGCATTTATATCCCAAAAAATAAATTTATGTTCATTGAAATTATATTTGAGGCATATAAAAAGTCTTATTGAGGTGAAATCATTTAAAAAGGTATTTAAATAAACATTACAAATAACATATTTTAGAGCGGTATAAGGAATTCATTAAATAGATTTTAATGAAAAAAATGCATGCTTTCATTCATAAAACAAGAAATGAACCCAAATATATCTTTCAATTTAAATGGTGTGATTTTAGAAAGATAAATATTTCTTAAAATAGAATATAAATTGAACATCAAAAACGGTAAGAATCCCAGAAGTTCCTTGAATCGATCATGTATTTCGGGAAGAATTTTTTGAAGGATCCCTTTAAAAAATATAATCCCCCATAAAGGAAAATAGGATTACGATTGGTACAGACATATATAACATTCACATATAATTAATGAAGAGTGTGTAAGAATAAATAAGAATATCATTAAGTGAGTAAAGAATAAGAGCAACCTGAATGAAAATGGGGGTTCTCTTAGAAAGTACTTAAAACATTGTAATCAATGGAATTGTATGCCCAAAAATTAATTTTCTTTAAATTTCACATTTTATTTCCTTAAAATAAATAGGTTAATGATATGAAAAATCTATAGTATTATACATACACCATACACAAGTATTAATAATGAATACGAAATATATCCCAAAAATGGATGTGAGATGAATAAACCCTTACCTTAACATAGATGGTGTTTCTCACTAGGTCTTAATGTCCAGGATAAAAAAATTAAATTAGTTAATTAATATTTAAATAAACCATTATACTTGTAATTTATTTATTATAACTTAATAAGTTCATTCATGGCCTTTTTGATGGGTTAATATGTTTAAATAAACTTTTTGGGTTTCTTTGTTCATGATTGGTATGCTTATACACAAGAATAGACAATCATGTAAAAGAGGATTGTTGTAAAAATTTGAAGTTATATGTTACTAGAAGACATAAATAATTTTAAATGGTTGTAAATTTTATTTGGTTACTTGGAGTGAAGATGAATATATATAAAAATTATTTAATGATAACTGGTTGGGTTACTTGGTGGTTTTGAGCACCATGACCTCATATTGCTTTATAAATAAAATATATGTGTACACCAAGATTATAGAACCATATATGAGACATAATACATATATTATATTCTTTTTAAACCATAATAATGGTTTCATGACAAGAATTTAAGATGTTAATAGAAATTGAAAGCTCGTCATCCATGAATGTGGTTAATTAGCACATATTGGTTGGCCTTTTGATACTTTTTATAAAAGAATGGGATGGAGTGATGATGAATAATTATTCCATTATAATTATAAAATTATTGTAAATGTATGATAATGGTGTCATTTCATCTTTTTGATGAAAGGAGGTGAGGAAATAAATATAAAGGATCTCAAAATAAAATAAATAATGATAAATCCCTAACTAAAAATTCAGCAGCATGACGATGTCACTTAAAAATAAATAAATATGTTGATGAGAGAAAAATGAGTCTCCCATAATTAAAAAATAATATGGAAATTTGGGGAGATATGTAATGACATATCCCATCATAATCCAAAATAGATTTGAAATAATACCATAAAATGAAAGCTTCAAAAAGAGAATGGTGGTATATTCCCTTAGCTTATAGAGAATCTCTTAAAACATAATGGTTGGGACTTTAGGGGATTGATAAACCCTTGGGAGGAATCTTAGGGATATATAAATACAATATCATATAGGATTATGAGTTTTTAATGATTGAAAACGAAGGAATGTGTGGGTATTTATAGTAAATGTGAGGGAGTTTTTTTATTAATTTCAAGGGACGCCTCATTAGTGGATTTTGAAAAACCATAGTAATTCCCATGGTATTTTCCCACGGTATTAGCCACATAAGAATCATAATGTAATATATTACTGTAAAAAAATTTACCAGAATTTTATATTAATTATTACGTCAATATGATGGCATTATGCCAACTGAAAACTCAAAACTGTATTTTTACTATTCACAAAAAATTCAAGTATTTTAGAAAAACTCCAAAAATTCACCCCAATAAGTTTTCGACTTGTAGTATTAAAAATTGAAATCAATTGTTTTGAAAATAATTTTATAAATATTTTAAATTTAATCTTGAAATAAGATCATAATTTCTTCCAAAAACAACTTTAAAACTGTAACTCATTTTATAACACCTCGAGAAATTCATCAAGGTCCGATAAAATTATCTTATAACTATAAGACAATAAAGTAACAATTTATGATTAATTTTTATAAAAATAAATTTTTATTTGAAATTATTAAAGTAATCATAAAATATTAATTAAAATATTTATGTAAATCAAAAATACCAATACTTATACTATGATCATTATTTCACTTATAATATGTCTACATTGTATTTAAAAATTCATGGGTGACGTATCTATTTTTTTGTCCGATTTAATATTAGTTACTATTAATTACTATACATAAGGGAATGTTACTATTTATAAGGGTATTTTACTATTCATAAGTGTATCTAACTATTCATCAAAAATTAGTTTTTTCATATCAGATTCAAAATATCTTACTGAAAAGAATGTGTATGTCAGTTTTTCAAAATTCAAATTACAATATTAGAAAAATTAGATTTATTTATTTTTTTATAATAACGTGTGGTTTTTAGAGACTAAGTGTTTCATGCATTCGATATTTAATATATTCGTATATTCTGGGGATATTTCATTTGTCCCCCTCATTAGAATTGTGTCCTCAAAATTCGAATTATAAATTCGACTGTTAAAGGTTGATTCTTGAAAAAATCCTTATGGGAATCCCACATCAGAAATAGGGTTAATAAAATATCCTCCAAAAAAGAGGTTATGGGAGATGAGGTGGTCCCCACAAAAATTATTCTTTTGAATGGGGTGAAATTTGTTGGTAGTAAAAACATGGACAAGGAATAAAAATCTAACTATGATATTCCAATGGGAAATGATAAAGAAAATGTTCAGATGACAGTTGATTACTACAAAACTATAAAAAACTATATAAAAATTCATCGATATTATGAAAAATTATGATAATAGGTATACATTTCATTTAATACTATTTTCCTTATTCTGAGGTATTATTAAACTATTTAAGATCATAAATATGTTTTCTATTTACAAACTCATCATTTTATTGCACCTTTAATGATATATAATTTATCACTTAGCACTAGTTACACACTATGGCAATAAAATACAGTATCCTCTAAAATCTCATACAATGATCATATTTAACCATTTCAGGAATTGTTAAACTTTCCAAAATATAATTATTCAACAATTTAAAATGAAGGTCTCATAACTTCCAAGATGAACTTATCATTAACCATTAATCTACATAAAGCAACTCTATATTTTTCACATTCAATAAATGTGAATAGATTTATCACGTGTCCTTAAAAAATATAGAAATAACACTAATTACCATAAATAATTTTTGGAAGCAGAATTCATCCTTTAACATGCTATCAGATATTCTACTCATATCCAAAAATGTTGTAAACTCTATCAATGATAGCATATAACACTTATTCACATTTCAAAAATCAGTTTTGAGGTTTTCAGTCCTTATCCAAATGAATCATTTATTCATCATTATCATTTTCATTTGAAATATAATATGGGTTTTCATTCCTTTAATCATGTGTTTTCCAAAAATTCTAACATTCCAATGAATATCTTATGCTGGTACCATTCATATTATGGTTTCAAATCCTAAAAGAGAAAGTATTATATTATAATACTCATATAATCCATAATTCTTATGACCAGAACATTACTGAAAAAATCTTCAAATGACATGAATCGTGACTCGGCATATTAGTCATTATACTTAATCTGCGGTAGCATCAGAACTTGATAATTATCCAGAATCATCATTTGGGGTACATTACTTTGATGCTTGGGACATTGATTCGTATAGTGTCTCATCTCCTTGAAGTTGATTCATTTCAAAACGGAATCATTTTTCTTACCGTTGAAATCATGAACATGGTGTCATTTTTTAGCACACATACAATAAACATCCATTCCATTCAAGAATTTATAAATCTGATTCTTTCCATAGTTATCACATGTTGGAAAACCCTTCTTTCCCTTCATCCCATTGTCCATCTTTTTCTCATCCATCATCTTCTTCTTTTTCTTCCTTTCAAATCCATAGGAATCCAATAAGTCTTTACATACCTTGTAAACACAATATATTATTTCCCCATATGATTAAGATACTTGGTAAGAAATCTTATTTTGATATTATGGCATAAGACCATTAGAGATATGATCCTTCTTACTCTTCACATCACATTTTTTGGTGAAGTTCTCTTTCCTTCTTCTAGGCGCAATTTCTAATCAATTACATGTTATATATAATCTCATAAAATTATGAACACTATATTAATCTAAACATGAAATCACACATATCATAAATTTAAGCATCGTAAATCCTAAATTCACATACTTTGGTTACTTCAGGGGAATAAAAACATCAAAATGGTGGGGAAATAAACTGTGAATTGTCCAAAGAATATCCCTCAGGAGTGTCAAACTAGGTGTGCAGTAAGGCCAGTTTTCATGAACTATGATACCCCATGTCAAGCCCGAAACTCCTTGTCGGAGTTTTCACTCCTAAGTATATATGTTCCAGAACCATGTTTGCTTTTACTATCCAGACATGGATGTATTTTCCGAAAGTTTCCACATAATTGTTTCCTTTCCAAGATTATAGTATGTTATAGTATGTTTATCCTAAATTTACTTTTTTAGGATATGTTCCCTTGTCTACATATTCGAAATCTAGTTTTCATGTTTCAACTAAACATTACTTTAATACCAACTATAACGTGCTGACCCTAGAATCGCGGAGCTGGTGCATTATTTTAGTATATTGTAGGGATTATAAGGAATCAAATCCTGAAGTACTGAGTAGTTTATTATTTTTTAAAAACTAGATACATACATAGGTTGAACATTAATTTTTGAAAAGAAATAAAACATATATGTTTTATTGAGAACATCCACAACTCTATGTTTATCCTTAAAGGTCAATCATAATAAACTTCTCATGTCATGATAAAATGAGACATAAGGAAAGGGTGGGATCAGATGCTCACTAAAGGGTTACAAATACAATGAAAGATAAAATAAACCTAAACATTAGGCATGGTGAATAACTAAAACACATCCCTTTAAAAATAAACATGAACATATTATGGGTGGAATACATGACAAAAAAATAATGCCATAATAAAACATAATCATGGGTATTATACTTATTGAATAACCACATGTACTATCAGTACTATTTTCATACCGAGGGAAATTCCTACACCATACATCATAACTATACCATTAAGGACTCGTTCCAAGACTATAAATATCAATTTTTTCAAGGCCTTTTGTAATGACCTAGTTTGTCTCATGAGTCCTACTAATGAATCGAGGGGTTATAGCGGGCCCCAACCATCAAATAATAATTCCAATGAATTCATATTATGAATTGGGATAAACATATACAACATATACATTCATATTGTAACTAACATAGGAAAACTAAATGACTTTTCCCAATCATAAAATTTATACACAAATCGATTGGATTAATATAGTGAATGGTGTCATGATAGAACATCCACATTCAAACTAATCTGACACCCTTAATCAGCATATTTAATATTAGATATCATTAGAGATAAATTTATATGAAAAGAAATATTCATCAAAGTATGTTTTCATATATAACGATTCTTTTAAATGAGACGATAGAAAAATTCTTGAGTAAATAATCCATAAATCTTCCAAAGTGTCCCATACCACCACGAAACTTTAAAACCATAATTTCTTAAAATATCTTGAGAATAGGGATACTCTTGATATCATATATAAAATGGAATAACATAATCCACATGTAAGATTTAAGTGGTTAACAAGGAATACATCTCATAAAAGTTAATGTGAGATGAGAAAAAACCTTTTTACTTTGGTATGAAGTGTTCTTTTGGAAAATCATTTGTATTTGCCGTGAAATCTGATTGTAAAAATGTATATACAATAAAATAAAAGGTATGTTCATTGAAATTAATTTTTAGGTTTAAATAATGCCTTATTTACTTTAAATATTTTAAAAGGATTTTTTAAATAATCCTTAGAAATAAAACATTATAGTGTTGTTTAAGGAATTATTTTAAGAGATTTTAAATTACAAAGGCATGTTTGATTTAATAAAATTAGAAATGAACCAAAATATCTTTTTCACTTTAAAATAAATGATTTTATAGAGATAAATATGGCATAAATATTATTATAGTGTGTACTTCAAAATAGGTAAGAATCTGAGATGTTCCTTGAATTGAAATTGTATTTCTGGAACAATTTTTTGAAAGATCCTTCTAAAACATATAACTCCACATAAATTAAAGTATGATTCTGGTTGGTAAACATATATAGATCATTCACACAAAATTTATGAGGATTAATAAAAATAAATAAGAATTTCATTGAGGTGATTAGAGAATAAGAGAAACCAGAATGAAAATAAAGGTTCCCGTAGAAAGTACTTACAACTTTGTAATCAATGGAATCATATTCCCAAAAATTAATAATAATTAAATTATACATTTAATATCAATAAAAAATATATTCATGATATGAATAATCAATCGAAGTATTCATACACCATACAGAAGTAGTATTAGTGAATACAAAATATCTCACAAAAATGGAAGCGAGATCAAGAAACCCTTACCTTAAGTTCTATGTAGTTATTCACATGGTACTATGGTCCTGGATAACCAAATTAAATTCATTAGTTAATATTTAAAAAATATCTTCTACATTTAATGGATTTATTATAACTTTATTATGTTAATTACAGGAATTTTTATGGGTCAAGAGGTTCAATTTCATTGTTCGGGTCCATTTGTTCAAGATTAGTATACTTATATACGTGAATGGAGAATCATGTAAAATTAGTATTGTTTTCCAAAATTGATGTTATATTTTATTTTTGAACATATATAATGTTACATGGTTGTCAATTTAATTTTGTTCCTTTCATAATAGATAAATCATTATATAAATTATTTAATGATAACCGTTTGGGATAATTGGTGGGTTTTGAACACCAAAAACTCATTTTTCATTATAAATAAAAATGATGTGTAAAAAAAGATTCAGGAACCATAGATGAGACATAATAAATATATTATAGTCTGGTTAAACCATAATAATGGTTTCACTTCTAGAATCAATGATTGTAATACAAATTGAACCCCATCATCCTTAATTGTGGTAAATTAGCACATCTCAGATGGTGTTTTCATTTTTTTGTATAAATGAATGGGAAAGGAGAGATGATGATGAATTATTAATTTAAAATGATGGAATTATATTACATGTAAGATAATGGATTCATAACTACATTAGGATGAAAGGAGGTGAGGAATTAAAAATAAATGATCTCAAAATAAAAGAAATGTTGAAAAATCCCTTACGAAAAATTCGGCAGCATAATGATATCACTATAAAATTGATAAAATATGTTGATGAGAGAAAAAATAGTATCTCATCATTATTAAATAATATGGAAAGTGAGGGAGGATATGGAATGGAATATCCCATCATAATCAGAAAGAAATTAAAAATAATAACATAAAATGGAAGCGTGAAAAAGGGAAGGGTGGTAGATCCCTTACCTTGTAGAGTAACTCCTAAAACATTGTCGTTGGGACCATTGGGGCTTTAGGACACCTTGGGAGTACTCTTAGGGAGGTAGAACTTCCAGATCTTTGAGGTTGATGAGTTTAGACTGAATGAATACGAATAATGAGTGGGTATTATAGTGAATGAGCGGGATTTTTTTATTAATTTGAAGGGACACATTAATAGTGTTTTTTTAAAAACCATAGGAATGACCATGGTATTTAACCTATGTATTAGCCACATGGGACACCTCATGTCACAGTTTACTATAAAAAAGTTGAGCATAATTTTATATTAATTATTAATTTCATTATGATTTCATTAAACAAACCACAAATTCAAAACAATATTTTTACTATTCACAAAAATTCGTCTATTTAAGAAAAATCCCAAAAAATCACCCCAACCATTTTTTGTCATGTAGAATTTGAAAATAAAGTCAATTATTTTAAAATAATTTTAAAGGTATTTTTAATTTAATTTTTAAATATAATCATAATTTATTCCAAAATAACAACATTAAAACTATAACTCATTTTATAACACCTCGAGAAATTATTCAAGGTCCCGTAAAATTATCTTATAACCATAAGACAATAAAGTAAAAAATTTATGATTACATTTTATAAAAAAACATTTTCATTTTAAATTATTATATTAACAATAATATTTAAATTAAAATATTTATGGCATGGAAAAATACTAATACATATACTTTGGTAGTTTTTTCATTAATAAGATGTCTAAATTGTATTTATACATTAATGGGGGAAGTTTCAATTTGTTGATGATTTACTATTCATTAGTATCCATTACTAACATAAGGGTATGTTATTATTCCTAAGGTATGTTACTATTCATAATTGTATTTTTCTATTTGTAAAAAATTATGTTTTCTTATCCGAATTTAAATATCATACTGAATGCCACCGTGTATGTTATTTTCTTGAAATTTAAAATTACAGAAGTGGAAAAATTTTGTTTATTGGTTTGGTTATAATAAATTTTTGTTTTGTAAAGACATTGATTTTCATGAATTCTATATTAAATCCATTTGTAAATTCTTGCGATGTTACATTATTCCCCCCTCAACAAAATTATTTCCTCGCAATTTGAAATTTCAATACGAAAGAAAAAGGATCATGCTTGAAACATCCCTTATATGAAACCCACATTGTAAAGATGGTTAATTAAATATTCCCCAAAATAGATGTTAAGGGAAATGAGGTGGTCCCATAAAAATTATGATTTTGAATGGTGTGACATTAGTTGGATGTAAAAACCTGGACATGAAAGAAAATCTTACAATTTAGTTCTAATGGAGTTTCAAAGAGAACATGTTAAGATGGAAGTTGATTACTAAATAACTCTATACTACTATAAACAATCATCAGCATTATAAAAAACTATGATAACAGGACTAAATTTTATTAATAATCTTTTGCATCTGTTAAGGTATTATTCCACTATATAAGAGTACAAATATGTATTTCTATTTAAAAACTCATCATTTGATAGCACCTTGAACTATATATACATTATCACTTAGAACTGGTTACTCTGTAAGGTGATGAAATAAATTAACCCCTAAAATCTTGTTCAATGATAAACATAAACCATTCCATAAATGGTTAAACATTCCAAAATATAATGATTCAACGATTTAGAATGAAGGTATATAAATTTACTAGATAGATTTATCATTAACCCTTAATCAATATGAAGCAGATCAAAATTTTCACATTCCAAAAATGTGAATATCATCATCATGATTCTTCATAAAATATAGTAATAACTCAAATTACCATAAATCCTTACTGGAAACATGCATTCATCCTTACACATGGTATTGGCTATTTTCCTTATACCAAAAAATATTGTAAACTCCATAAACGTTTTTATAAACCACTCATCAAGAAGTCAAAAATCTATTTTGGGGTAATCATTACATATACAAATGATTTATTTCTTCATCTTTAGAAAAATATTAAGGGGTTTCAATCCTTTAATCACATTTTTTCTAAAAAGATTAACTTTCCACTGAATATATTTTATTCGTACCATTTATCTTAAGGTTTCAAATCCTAAATGAAAATTTATTGTAGTACAACCCTCATATATACTATAATTCATATAACCAGTACATTGCTGAAAAATATTCAACTAACATAAATCTTGTATAGTAATATTAATTGTTATACATCATCGGTGGTAACATTATAATGTGATCATTATCCAGAATCATCATTTTTGGTATATTAATTTGATTCTTGGGAAATTGATTCACATAGTGTCCCATCTCCTTGAACGTGAAGCATTATAAAATGGAAAATTATTCTTACCCTTGAAATCATGAACTTGGTGTCCTTTTTTCCACACTTATAACAAAAATTCATTCCCTTCAAACATTTACCAGGGTGATTCTTTCAATTATTATCACATGAGGGAAACCCCTTCTTTACCTTATTCCAATAATCCATCATTTTCTCGGCCATCCAATTCTTCTTTTTCTTTCTATCAAATTCATAGGAATCAGAGAAGTCTTTACATACCTTGTTAAGACATGACAAAATTCTCTCATCTGATATGGTTACTTGGGAGACAATATTCCTTTGAAATGATGTCTTAAGACCACTAGAGATATGATCCTTCATACTCTTCACATCTTATTCATTGGTGATGTTCGCATTCATCCTTATAGGAACTAATTATAATCAATTTTGATATTATATTTTAGCTCATAAAATTATGAATTCTTTGTGACTGTAAATATGGTATCTCACATAGAAAAACTTTATGCATCGTATATACTACAACCATATACATTGGATACTTATGGGGAATAAATCCTTCAAAATTATGGGTAAATAAAATGTGATTTATTATATGCATATACCTAGGGAGTGTCAAACCAAGAGTGCAGTAAGGCCCATTTTCATGTACCAGGATACTTTGGGTCTTGCTCGAAACTCATTGTCAGAGTTTTCACTCCTAGGTACATTTGTGCGAGAACCATGTAGACTTGTAGTATCCAGAAATAGATGTATTTTCCAGAAATATCAACATAATATATTCGTTACCAATATTCCATGATGTTATTGTTTGTTTATCCACAATGCCTATTTTTGGGATTTGTTCCCTATTATACATCTTCTATATCTAATATCCATGTTTTATAAGAAAACATCCTTTGATACCAACTGTAACTCTCCGAACCAAGAATCCCAGATCTGGTCCTCTATTTTAATACATTGGCTTGATTACAAGGAATCAAATCCTTAAGGATTTAGTAGTTTAGTATTGTAGGAAAACCAGATACATACATAGGTTCAACATTACCACTTGAAAAGAAATACATCATATATGTTTTATTGGGAACATCCACAACTCTTTGTTTATCCCTACAGGTATGTCATAATAAACTTATTCATGCTCGGAAAACACAAAACATAATAAATGGGTGAGCTCAAATGCTCATTTAGGGTAAGAAATGAGACATAAGAAAATATAAACATAAACATTAGGGATGGTGAATAACTAAAACCCATTCCTTTAATAGTAAACTTGAACACATTATGGAAGAACAAGATCAAAATAAATAATTCCATAATAAAACATAATCATGGATATTCTACTAGTACAATAAACACATAAACTATCAATAATATTTTCATAATGAGGGAAATCCATATACCAGACGTCATAACTATATAGTCAAGGCATAGTGCCAAGACCATAAATAACGATTATGTTAAGGCCTCATGTCATGACCTAGTTTTTCTCATGAGACCTACTGATGCGTCAAGGGGAAATAGGGGGACCCAACCATCAAATAATATGTCCAATTCATTCTTCTTATGAATGTGGTTAACCATAAACAACATATACATTCATATTGATACTAACATATGAAATATATATAACTATCCCTAGTCATTAAACGTAAACACTAACCATTTTGAGTAACGTAATAAATTGTATTAAGATAGAATATCCATATTCTAAATAATTAGAAACCCTTCAACGAAATATTTTTAAGATGATATCATAGTAGATAAGTCTCATTGAAATACAAGGTTCAATAGTGGATGTTGACAAAAATAAATATTCATTTATATGATTCCATTGAAAAATTCTTAAGGAAGTACTCTTTAGACATTTCAAAGTGTCCTCTACCATAATGAATCATTCAAATAATAATTCTTTATAATTTCATGAAAATAGTTGGTATGATATACCGATGTTCAGTACATAAACCACATGTAATAAGTAAGTGGTGAGCAAGGAATAAGTCTAATAAAAGTTATATTGTGATAATAAAAATCATTTTTACTTTGGAAAGAAGTGTTGTTTTGGAAAATTATTTATATTTGTCATGAAATCAGATTGTAAACATGCATATACCAGAAAATAAATGTGAATGTAATTGATATTATATTTAAGTATTAAATAAATTATCATTGAGGTGAAATCATTTAAAATGAGTTATTAATGAATCTTTAGAAATAAAACATTTTAGTGCGATTTAAAGAATTTTTATAGAGATTTTGAAATGAAAATGAATGCTTGCTTTCATAGAATAAGAAATCAACCAACATATCGTTTTAACTTTAATATATAATATTTTAGAAACATAAATATGGAATAAATAATATTATAGTGTAAACATCAAAATAAGTAATAATTCGATATGTACCTTGAATTAAGATTGTCTTTTAGGAAGTATTTTTTGATATATGCTTTTAAAAACTAAAAATCCACATAAATGAAAGTTGGATTATGGTTAATACACATATATTGAACATTCAAAAAAAATTATGATGATTAGTAAGAATAAATAAAAATCTCATTGAGGTTATTAGATAATATGAGAAACCCGAATGAAAATGGAGGTTCCGGTAGAAAGTACATGCAACATTGTAATCAATGGAATCATTTTCCAAAAAATTAATAATCATCAAATGATACATTTAATATCATGAAAATAAATAGATTCATGATATGAAACATCAATGATACTATAAATATACCATACAGTAGTAGTAGTAGTGAATATGAAATATCTCACAAAAATGGAAGTGATATATAGAAACACTTACCTTAAGTCTGATAGTGTTCTTCACATGGCCCAAATGTCCTGGATAACAAAATTAAATACATTAGTTAATATTTACATAAATTATTCTCTATTTAATTGATTTTTATGACCTTATTAAGTTCATTTAGGTAATTTTTGTATGGGTTAAGAGGTTTAATTTCATTGTTTGGCTCCGTTAGTTCATGATCGGTATACTTATATACACGAACGAATAATCATGTAAAATGAGGAGTTTTGTCCATAATTGAAGTTATTTGTATTTAGTAAACATACAGAATGTTACATGGTTTAAAATTTCATTTTGTTACTTGAAGTGAAGATAAATAATTATTTAAATTATTTAATGATAACTATTTGGGTTAATTGTAGGTTTTTGAACACCACAAACTCATTTTTCTTTATAAATAAAAACCATATCTACAAAAATATTACAGTACCACATATGAGACAAAATAAAATTATTATAGTTTTTTAAACAATAATAATGGTTCTGTGACCAGAATCAATGATGGTAACAGAAATTGAAGATCCATCGTCCTTAAATCTGGTAAATTAGGACATCTCAGATGGTGTTTTAATTTTTATTATAAAATAATGGGAAATGAGGTATGGTGAAAAAGTATTCCTTCATAATGAAAAAATTCATGTACTTGTAATATACTTGAGTCATAATTGTTTTTTATTGAAATAGGAATGGAAATAAAAATAAAGGAACTCAAAATAAATGAAAAGTTGATAAATCCCTTACAAAAAAATTGTCAACCAAAAGCATCACTTAAGACTTCATAAAAATATTTTGATGAGAGAAAAAATGGTCCCTCATAATTCTTACATAATATGGATAGTAAGGGGGATATGGAATATAATATCCCATCATAATCCAAAAAAAATTAATAAGAATAACATTAAGTGAATGCTTTAAAAAGATAAGGGTGGTAGATTCCCTTACATTGTAGAGTAACTCCTAAATCATGAAGGTGGGGACTTTGGGGGATTTATGATACTTTATAAGGACTCCTAGGTTGGTAAAACTACCATATATTAGAGGATCTTGAGTTTTTTATGGCATAAAACGAAGTAATGAGTGAGTATTAATAGTAAATGAGTGGGAGTTTTTTTATAAATTTAAATGGACACCTCTTTAGTGTTTTTTTAAACCATGGGATTCCCCAGGGTTTTAACCACATGGGACACATCATGTCATATTTTACTATACAAAAGTCGACCAGCATTTTATATTAAATATTTCAACATTGTGATGTCATTAAACTATTGAAAACTAAATACTATATTTTAACTATTCAAGAAAAAATCTGGTATTTTAGACATATCCAAAAAAATCACCTCCAAATTTTTTTTACCTGTATAATTAAAAAATAAAATCCATTTTTTGAATATAATTTTCAAAATATTTATAATTTAATTTTAAAATAAAATCATAATTTACTCTAAAAAAAATTTAAAACTATAACTCCTTTTATAACATATTGAAAAATAAATCAAGTTCCCATAAACTTATTTTATAACTATAAGACAATAAAGTATAAATTTCATATTACCTTTTATGAAAATAAATTTCCATTTTTAGTTATTAAATTAGTTATAAAATTTTAATTAAAATATTTATAACATACAAAAAATACAAAGACTTATACAATGATCATTTTTCACTTATAAGTTGCCTAAATTTAATTTATCCATTCATGGGTGAAGTTTCTAATTTCTGGCCCGTCTTACTATTCATCACTATTTGTAAAGGAATTCTATTATTCTTATGGGTTTATTTCTATTCATAAGGGTATGTTACTATTTATCAAAAATTAATTTTATCTTATCAGAATCTCAACATCTTACTGAACACAACTGTGTGTGTCAGTTTATCAAAATAGAAATTATAGATGGTGAAAAATTAGGTTATTTGGTTAGGTTATAATAAAGTGTTATTTCGTAGAGACATAGTGTTTAATATATTATATATTAAATATATTTATAAATTCATGTGGTGTTACGTTATTCCCCCCTAAACTGAATTGCGTCCTCGCAAATTGAAATTACAATTTGAAAGTTAAAGGATGATGCTTGAAAATTACCTTGTGTGAAACCCACATCCAAAAAAGTGTAAATAAAATATCCCCAAAAATATAGGTTATAGTATATGAGGTGGTCACTATAAAAATTATTCTTTCGAATGGGGTGACATTATTTAGAAGTAAAAACCTAGACATGGATGAAAAATCTAAATATGATGTTCTGATAGAACGTGTAGAGAACATGTTCAGATGAAAGTTGATTACTACAAAACTATAAACTACTGTTAAAAAACAATCGATATTATCAAAAATTATGATAATAGGAATAAATTTTATTTAAGACTCTTTTCCTTGTGTTGAGGTACTATTACACTCTATATGAGTATAAATATATGTTTCTATTTAAAAACTCTTCCTTAGATTTCAACTGTAACTATCTATACTTTATCACTTAGTATCAGTTACACCATAAGGTGAAGTAATACATTAAACTCTAAAATCTCATACATCGATCAACTTAATCCATTTCATAAATTTTTAAACACTCCAATATATAAATATTCAAAACTTTATATTTAAGGACTCTGAATTTCCATGATTAACTTATCATTAACCCTTAATCAACATTAAGATGATCCAAATTTTAACATTCAAAAAAATGAATATCTTTATCATGTATCCACTTAAAGTATGGTTATAAATTAAATTACAATTAAACCTTATCTAAAATATGAATTCATCCTTACACATGCAAATAGATATATTCTTTATATCCGAAAATGATGTAAACTCCAACAATGATAGCATTAACCACTTTTTCGACATGTCAAAAATCAATCTTGAGTTGCTCAGTACTTATCCAAATGAATCATTTCATCATTATTATCATCATCATTACAAATATATTAAGAGTTATCCGCTATATAATCATGAATTTTCTAAAAAAAATTAACATTCCATTGAATGTCTTTTCATTGTACCACTCATCTTATGGTTTCAAATCCTCAATGAAAAAGTGTTGTAGTACAATCCCCATATATTCAATAATTTTTATACCAATTACATTACTAACAAAATATTAAAATGAAAATATTCTTGACTGTGAATATTAATTATTCTACATCATCTCTAGTTGCATCATAACTTTATCATTATCCAAAATCATCATTTTGGGTATATTCATTTGATGCTTGGGACATTCATTCGTATAGTGTCCCATATCCTTGAAGTTGAAGAATTGTGTAATTGAATCCTTTTTCGTACCCTTGAAATCAGGAAATCGGTGTCCTTTTTATACATAGTTATAATAAAACCCCATTCCTTTCATGAATTTACAAGGGTGAAACTTTCCACATTTATCACATGTGGGAGATCCCATCTTTACCTTCTTCCCATTACCAATATTTTTCTCAGCTATCCTCTTCTTCTTTTTATTACCAATAAATCCATAGTAATCAGAGAAGTATTTACATAAATTGTTAAAACTAGATATTATTTACTCACATGATGAGGATACTTAGGTGAAAATAATCCTTTGTAATGATGGCATAAGACCATTAGATATATGATTCTTCTTACTCAACACATCACATGGGTATCTGATGTTCTCATTCCTTCTTTAGGCACTATTTATAATCAATTAAATGTTATATATTAGCTCATAAAATTATGAACACTCTATGACTCTGAACATGGTATCAAACACAGAATAAATTTTTGCATCGTAAATCCTAAAACCATGTAATTTGGTTAATTCAGGGGGGAATTACTTCATAATGGATGGTAAATAGAGTGCAACTTATCCAAAGAATATCCCCTGGGAGTGTCAAACCAGTTGCATAGTAAGGCCTATTGTCATGTACCAGGATACCCTGGGTCAATCCTGAAACTCGTTGTCGGAGTCCACACTCATAGGTACATCTATTCCAGAACCACGTCCACTTTTAGTGACCATATAGGGATTTATTTTTCATAAATATCCTCATAATCTATTCCTTAACAAGATTATAGGATATTCTTTTATCTTCATCCTCAATCTCTATCTTATGGATTTTTTCCCTAGTCTATATTTTCTAAATCTTGTTTCCATGATTTCTACTAAACATTACATTGATTCCAACTGTAATGACACTACCACAGAAGCCCAGAGTCGGTGCATTATTTTAATTAATTGGAATGATCACAAGGGAAAAATTACCCAAGGAATAAATAGTTTAGTAGTTTTGGAAAACCAGATACATACATTGGTACAAAATTATATCTTGAAAATAAATAAAACATAAATTTTATATTGGGAACATCCCCAACGATTTGTTTATCTCTACAGGTCACTCATAATAAACTTGTTACTTTCATGAGAAAATGAAACATAATAAATATGTGAGCATAAATTCTAAATAAGGTTAATAAATATAGTGGAAGATAGCCTAAGAAAAAACATTAGCCATGGTGAATAACTAAAACACATGATTATAAAGTTAAACCAGAACATATTATGGAAGGAATAAAAGATGAATAAATAATTCCATAATAAAAAATAATCATGGGAATTATACTAGTAGAATAACCATGTGAACTATAAATAAAATTTTCATAATGGTGGGAATGAATATGTCAGACATCATAACCATACCGTTACGTCCTCCTGCAAATACCATAAATAACCATTTTCTCCAGGCCTCGTTCCATGACCTAGTTTGTCTCATGAGTCCTACTGATGCATTGATGGTATATAACATGACTCACATATCACATAATAAGTCCAATTTATTCCTATTATGAATGGGGATAAACATAAAAATCATATTCATTCATATTGAAATTAACACATTGAAATTAATCAAAAACCACACAAAAAATATTCAATAGATGATATCAATGGACATAAATAAACATTCTTTTAATTGAGACCATTGATAAAATCTTGAGGATGTAATAATAAAACATTCCAAAGTGTCTCATACTATCGTGAAACATTCAAGTCATAAGACATTAGAATATTATGAGAATATGGAGATTCTTGATATGATATAAAAAAGATCAGTACATACTCAACAAGTAATAAGTAAGTGGTTAACATGGAATATATCTCATAAAAGTTATAGTGAGATGAGGAAAACCTTTTTACTTTGGAATGAAGAGTTCCTTTCAAAAATCAGTTGTATTTGACATGAAATAATATTTTAAACATGTATATCCTAGAAAATAAAAGGAAAGGTCATTGAAATTTTATTTTAGTCTTTAATAAAGTCTTATTGAGGTGAAATCATTTAGAAATATTTTTTAAAGAATGTTTTGAAATAAAACATTTTAGCGATGTTTAAGGAATTCATTAACGAGATATTGAAGCAAAAAAGGTAGGTTTTCTTTCATAAAAAAGGAATAAACCTAAATATCTATTTCACTTTAAAATGTGTGATTTTATAAAGATAATTATGTAATAAAATATAATATATTTTGAACTTCAAAAATTGAAATAATCTTGGAGGATCCTTGAATCGAGCATGTATTTTGGGATGATTTTTCTCAAAGATAATTTAAAAACTTATAAATCCACATAAATGAAATTAGGAATACGGTTGGTACACATATATAGAACATTCACATAGAATTTATGTGGAGTAAAAATGAATATATAAGAATATCATTTTGGTGAGTAGTGAATAACAGTAACCCACATTAAAATGGATGTTCTGGTAGAAAGTATATACAACTTTTTAATCTATGTAATAATATGGTGAAAAATGAATAATCATTAAATAATTAATTGAAATTAATTAATATATATATATTCAAGATATGATTCATCAAGGGATGTATTAATAAACCACACAAAAGTAGTATATGTGAATACAAAATATCTCCCAAAAAGGAAAGTGAGATGAAGAAATCCTTACCTTAAGTCGGGTGGTGTTCTTCACATGGTCTTAGTGTCGTAGATAACCAAATAAACGTCATTAATTAATATTTACAGAACCTATTCAACATTTAATTGATTTATTATAACCTTATTAAGTACATTCATGGACTTTTTGGTGGGTTAATTGGTATAATTTCACTGTTTGGGTTTGTATGCTCATGATTGGTATACTTATATACATGAACAATGAAAAATATAAAATGAGGATTTTTTTAGGAATTGAAATGATATGTTATTAGTGAACATCCATATTTTTACATGATTTTAAATTTTATTTATTTACTTTTATTGAAGATGAATCGTTATATAAATTATTTAATGATAACTGTTTGGGTTAATTGGTGGTTTTTGAGCACCACAAATTCATTTAACTTCATAAATCAAAACAACTTTTACAAAAAGATTATTGAACCATAAGTGGGAAATAATAAATATATTATTTTATATTTCAACCATAATAGTGTCTTCATGAACATAATTCAATACCGTAATAGAAATTGAGAACTCATCATCATTGAATGTGGTAATTTTGCACATCTTTGATGGTGTTTTCAGTTTTAGTATAAAAGAATGTGAAATGATAAGTGATAAAGGATTATTCCTTTATCATTAAAACATTCAATTAAATGTAAGATACTTTATTATTCATAAAATTTGGTGTACATGAGGTGATAAATGAAAAATAAAGGAATTCATAATAAACAAATTGTATAAATCCCTTAAGAAAAAATCAGCAGCCTAACAGAGTCACTTAAAAATTCATAAAAATATTTTTTTGAAAGAAAAAGGAGTCTAGGAAAATTCTTACATAATATGGAAAGTATTACGGGATATGGAATGAAATATCCCATCATCATCCAAAATAAGTAAAAATAATAACATAAAATTAAAGCGTGAAAAAAAAGTAGGGTGGTAGATTCCCTTACCTTGTAGAGTAACTCCTAATACATGAAGTTTCAGACCTTTGGGGCTTAAGGAAACCTTGGGAGGACTATTAGTGAGGTAGAACTTCCAGATCTACATGTATAATGAGTTTTGAATGAAATTAAATTAAGGAATTAGTGGGTATTTATAGTTAATGAGAGGGATTTTTTTTATAAATTCCAAGGGACACCTCATTATTTATTTTTAAAAAACCATGGGATTGTCCATGTTATTTTCCCATGGTATTGTCCACATGGAATACCTCATGTCATATTTTACTGTACAGAGGTCGACCAGCATTTTATATTAATTATTACATCATTATGATGTCATTAAACATACTGAAAACTCAAAATTCTATTTTTACTCGTCATAAAAAATTCATGTATTTTAGAAAAAATGAAAAATGAACCCCAAAAAAATTTCAACATATAGAATTCAAAAATGGAATCCATTTTTTGAAACTAGTTTTCAAAAAAAAACTTCCTTTTTAAATAAAATTTTAATTTATTCCAAAAAAACAACGTTAAAATTATAACTAATTTTATAACACCTTGTGAAATTAATCAAGGCCCCATAAAATTATCTTACATCCCTAAGACAATAAAGTAAGAGTTTATTATTTCGTTTTATAAAGTCAAAATTCAATTTTATATTAATAAATTAATCCTTAAAAATTAATTAAAATGTTTATGACATTCAAAAATACCAATACTTATATTGCGATTGTTTTTTCACTTATAATATGTCTAAAATGTATTTTTACATTCATGGATGAAAATTCATTTTTTCTCCAGTTTACTGTTCATCACTATTCATAAGTGTATGTTACTATTAATATGGTTATACTACTACTCGTAAGGGTATGTTACTTTTCATTAAAAAATATTTTTTTTCTTATCTGACTAAATATCTTACTGAACGCAACCGTGTATGTTAGTTTTTAAAATTCAAATAATAGAAGTGATGAAATTATGTTTAATGATTAGGATATAATAAGGTGTTTTTTTGTAGAGATGTAGTTATTCATGAATTCTATATTAAATATATTTTCAAATTCTTGGGGTGTTACAATTTCAAGGTAGTATGGATTACATATAAACCCAATTCATTGATGTAAGTTACAATTTTTACTATTATGACTGAATAGAAGCCGACATGATACAATTAAGTGTGGATCATTAGACTATTAGGGAAAACCCATATTAGATATCCTATTTTTATTTAGATACAAATATATTTAATGAAACAGTTAAGTATGCTTCAAATTATAATTTCATGAATATCTTGTAAAAGAATTGTATCTGATGGAAGACTGGATTACCAATCTTGTCGATTGTGGGGGTTTTGTATGGTTGAACAATTTTCATATTATGATACCACTTTAATTTTTCATTCCCTTTTGGATGATTTACAATAAGATTTATTTTGGACTTAGAGTCACTCAATTTTTCTTGCATCCATGGTGATTTATTATAATTATTTCCAAAGGTTGGGGCTCAAAATAGATTTTTCCCATTGATTGTAACATCCTGGACCCAAAAAGCCACCCGTATAGTGCTAAATGGGTCAGCTGTTACTAACTTAGGCACACATCCCTAATCACCAATGGCTTTCGACTAGCAGCAAGTGTGAAATAGGTATAGTGGGGAGGATATACCCTCAAGAAGGAGTAAAATAATGGTACTGGTCCAAGCATAATATAAAATAGTGACTCTGCAGACTCGAACCAGACCCACATATCAAAAGCACAATCAATTGCAATAAACTGTGGAAGATATAATGGTAAAAAACTAAAATGAAAATCAAACAATATAGGATCCAAAAAACAATGGTACCATCTAATTAAAAACATATCATTCACCCAAAAGGCCATATACCTCAATAAGAAATGTCTCCCATGGGTAACCAACAGTAGCTGAAAAATAATGTAATCATGCTAATAATGAAATGAAAACTAAAATAGTTAACTCTATCTAGGCATGACCTTATGTTTCATACCATTATCCATTCCAAAAACACTAAATCCCATCTCCGGAAGTTGATCCAGTACCAGTACACAGAGACATAATGTCTACACGGGTCCCGAAGGGCCCATGTAGGGTGTGAGATGAATCTAAGTAAGATATCATCCAATAGTGTGTACCTTATATAAGTTTTTTAAGTAGTCATGAATATTTAGGAAAAGTAACAAGTATGATTCATAATGTAAAGACAACCTCCACTAGTGCTTAGCATCCACCATAGAGTGTCACATGCTTCGTTCAATGCCAGAATCTCATTCGTATAACACAGTACCAAGTGCCTCCTGACACCTTGTGTCCCAAGTACCGACTTCCCAAATGAATGCCCAAGAAATAGTAAATCCCTACAATGTGCCTCCTAACACCTCATGTCTCATGTAATGACGTCTCATAGGCACGCCCAAGCAAATGTAGTCTGGTACCAAGTGTCTCCTGACACCTAGTGTCTCAAGTACCGAAACCTCTTCACTGTCCAAGAAATGTTAAAAGGGAACTAGGTTCCTCCTAACACCTCGTTTCTCAACAAACAATGCCCCATAGGAATGCCCAAACAATATGAAGGCTCCTCACCTTCCATGTGGATACCACAACATGCACCCCAACCATAATAACCTAACTGCAACTATGGGGGCCTCTACCCTCATGAGTGGTCAAAACCATGTCATCATAGAGTCATCTATGTGCAGATGTCCCATTGTCCTGGGTGAGTGCTAATCACCAAATACATTACACTAGCCACATCGTATCGCTCACCTCGCATCCTTATGACCATGTTGCTGAAGTTCGATGGTGTCTTCATCGTTGTAACTCGGGCCATGCCCAACCTGATAGTAACAATTCAACAAGACGACATCTGTGACGCCCAATCTCATGGTCAAAACCACCCAATGTAATCCGGGCCATTCCCAACCTGTGATCAATGTCACTCAAGAATATCATGACCAAAACCAACACAACCCCACTGGTTTCATCATATGAAAAAACACGTATGACATATATAATAACAATAAAATACATTAAACAAGCATGAAAAACGAAACAGTTGAATTTCACTAGCCAGGTGTTGTCCTATACCAACATTGATCTCTTGAATGCCTCTATAAATAAATATCATTCTTTAACAAATTTAACTCAGTAGTTTAATCAAAACAAATTCATTTTAAACCATTTTTGGCACCCTCATCCAAAATGCCCCAAATGAGAAATGACATCTTGCCCAACCTCACTCATGAAATTTAGGTATAAGGCATGCCCAACGACATCCCATGGGTTTAACATGAAATTTAACTTGAAACAGCAGTTAAAATGGGGCCTTTCTCAAAATACCTGAAGATTCACCAAGGCCACACCACCCATAGGACCACGAAAACACAAAAAAAAATGGTATGCACCACCTACCTCGAAGTAGTATGATGATCCTCCTCTGGTAATAATCTCGAATTCAGCCTAAAATGCAGTAGATAATTGGGGTTCCAACGCATCTCACGTCAATCGGATCAATGTTTTGACAAGGAAACATGAAGTGTTTGATGTTCAGGCAGATTTTGGTTGAGAGGTTCTATCAAGAACCACAAAAAATCTACGACTTGTTTTTAGTGAAAAAAACAATAAACTTGTTGTGTATTTATGATCACATGCCGTGTGGGTTCTTTAACATTTCCAAAGATGACTAACCTACATTTCCAACATTCCAACATGACAACACGGTTTGTACCTAGTGGTAGATGCTATATAGTTTTCTTCTTGGCCAACATCCCCAACAAGCCATATATATCCCCATACACGGCCCCTCTACACGGTGTGTACAAATAGTAAACAATGTGTACAAATAGTACACAACGTGTACATGATAAAATATTTCTACTCGGCCAACAGGGATACACGCCATGTATGATATTCACACACGAATACAATACATGTTGTGTACATAGATGTACATGATGTATACCTTGTAAATTTCTAGAACTTCCCAGTTTAGTCTATAACTTATCCAGTGTTAGAGGTTTTCTCCAAAACAACACAAATCAGAATGAAAAAAATAAAATTGTTCCTTAATGTAATAATCGAGTTCATAAAAAATCCACCGCTTAAATAAATTTATCCCAAAATTTCTCTTCCAAGGGTGGAAAATAATAATTTCAGGGAAAACATTAACCCAAAGATTAAACCAAAAAATGTTTCACTGACTTGTATCTGGAAATAGGTTCCCCCCATGACATATCATCACCCCTGAACCATATAAGGTGTTTTTGTGTTGAATCCAACACCCAAAAACATCTGCACTCCATCGGTGTATGCCTCATTGAGGTCTTCCATCCCAAGGATGATCAAAACAATACCTGGTGTCCTTGAACTCATGTAATCGCATCCTCCATGCCCCAATGCCTACGAAACCTCAAGAAACCTCCATCCCATGGATTCCTTGATGTCTATGGAACCCCATACATACATAGATACATATATATCTATATACATCAATCACCCGAAATGGTGACAATCCCACTTACCAGAATATTTTAAATGCACATATATCTTGTGCACCTCCGGCACTCAAATCAAACATTCCCTAATAGGAAATGCCAAAAACTATTAAAAAAATAGATCATGGCTACACATTTGGTGTACCTTTAACCTTCATCATATAACCACCTTGCATAGCCCCTGGCATCTCCACGATGTGAACATGGCCTGAAAAGCGAATGCCTGAAGCCAGTTTTTCCTATGGTATTGCACCAATCCCCAGCCACTGACCCATCTTATGGGTCCCACTATCTCTTCCATGTCCTCCACATGTAGTTGAAACGCGTATAACCTCTCCTGGTACTAATCCTGAACAAACTCTAGATGTCATAGTCTGTCCTGGTCCCTAATTACCGAACGTTTGAGAAGGTTTCCTTCAAAACCTCTTGAGATTCCCAATCATTCTACATGCCCAGCACTCCTTTGGAGGCTTTTCGCACTAAGTTTGGATAGGCCCTAGACGCCAACACTTAAAGAAAACCACTTTTGAACTACCACGAGGAGGTCAATCTGATTCCATGGCTTTACTACCCTGATGGACCTCATCTCGACCTTGCTACTTGCTGTCTAAACAATCACCTGAAGCTGCCGACAAAACCACGTGAAATTTTTTCATCATGTTTCCCTCATCTATGACTACACAATTCTCTTACAATAGGAATGAGGCAAGCCTAATGATGTTTACCTTCACATGGATTGTGTTTCGTAAGCCATATTAAAAGCGCCTCACCCTCGAGGTGTCATATCATACCATACTAGGAAAAAAGAGAGAATTCTCATTGAAGGTATTTGCATAGTCCATGATGGACATTTTACCCTCTTGAAGGCTCAAGAACACTCAATATCTCTATGAACCCAACATCCCTAGGAAAAAGTTCTCAAGTAGTGTTTCTTCGATGTTCTTCCAAGCCTGTCTCTTATGTATGTGAGCCTATATCGACCCATCCAACCAGCACATTGTTAATCCTCACAGCATGTATGTTTCCAGCTTGATCCTTCTTCCTTAAGGAATCTCGAGCAGCTCTAAGATCATCTTCATGCTCTCTATGTAGTTATTATCCTCTTGTGGACCACCCTCTCCTTAAAATGAAGTGGGTACATGGACTAGAACATTCTGGTTAGACATTCCATAGAGGGATCTCTACCCTGTGCACCTATGTCGATCCCCTGCAAGACACGTACCGGGATTGTTCGGAGTTTCTCATCGAGCCACAGCCCGACCACTACAAGACCCGACTGCTTCCATGCGTGCACTAGATTCTGAACCTGATCATGTCCCTAGGCCCATACCTACGGCTCATTCTCTTACTAACATACAATGTTCATAACCTGATAATGCTCATGTGGAACTATACCATCACCTTCCTGATGCTCCATCTGAATCACTAAGAGGAACTTGTTGAATACCATTATGGTCAGACAACCCACATATATAAAAATATATATATATCACGCATATAACGAAACCAGTAAAGAGGTAGTATATAACAATTACCCTTACTCTCCCCCCCCCCATCGCAACACATGCCCAAAACATCCTGGCCTCATGGCCTCCTTACACACCCTCAATAGAGACAAGTATCAAATGTACCTTAGGCTATGCCCATATTGACAACCAAAGTTGCCTCCAACCGACGTCCTAGTCGCCCAATACTTATGACCTAAATCACCTCAACCATAGTACATGCATGATCATACAGGATTCATGCCCAAATCACCTTCCACATGCAAATTCACAATATATAAAGCATGTCATAGTACATTGCAATAAACTAGAAATTCTATCAAGAATTTCACCTATCACATTTAAAAAGCATTCAAATCAGGGAATTTCATATTATTCACATTGTTTTATCACTTCACAATGCATGTGTATAGTTATGAAATTGAAATACTCTAAAAATGTTCCTACTGAAATCCACACAACCACGCCATTCCATACCGGTCTCAGGTACAATTTCATTCTCCCTTACCTCACTGGGTCAAGGGTCACACATCCCAATCAAAAACCATCACACACAAAGTGAGCCACCATGGTGGAAATCATATAAAATGTAATCTGAGAAAAATAAAAACATCAATTCCCACCCAAGGAAACATTTTCCATCCCTCATTCCTAGGGCTATAGGAAACAATGCACATGCTATAAACTCAGTTCCCATTACAACCTATCTCTAGTCAACAATATCCCAAATAGTAAACTAGTAGAAAAAAAATTTAACTCAATATGATTTGTAGCCTGTAAAACATTGGTACTAAATCTGTATGAAGAACCCCCTTGATAAAACTTTGTAACATCCCAGAAAATAACATCCACCTGAACATTGCTAAACGGGTCGGGTGTTACAATCATAGGTACACCTCCACCAATACCAATGGCTTCCGACTAGCAGTGAGGGTGTAATAGGTATAGTGTGTAGGAAATATCCTTTGTAAGGAAGGAAATAATGGTACTGGTCTGAGAATAATATAAAATAGTTAATCTAAAAACTAGAACCAGTCCTACATAGCAGAATCACAATCAATAGAAATAAATAGAGGAAGAAATAACGATAAACAACTACAGCTGAAAGTAAACAATACATCATGCCACAAAAAATTGTAACAAATACGGAAACAAAAAAAATCCAAATAGGTCATACACATTAATAAGAAAGGGTTCTAAATACAAACTAATAGTATATATGAAATAATGTAAGCATTATGATACAGAAATAAAAGCTACCAATGTAAACTCCAGCAAAGAAAGACCTCATGGTTTATACTAGTATCCATGCAAACAACACTACATTCCAGCTCTTGAAGCTAGTCATTTACCAGTATGTAATGATATAATGTATTTTCACATCCTAAAGGCCCCAGGTAGGGTGTGAGACAAATCTCTTTAGGATACCATGAAATGGTGCATACCTAATTTATGTGATTAAGAAGGCAAGCATCTATACGAAAAGTAAACAGTATGATGAAAATAGTCACCACAACATCCACGGGTGCTCAATAACCACCATGGAGTGTCATCTTCTTCGGCCAACACCACAATCTAAGTCACGTAACCTGGAACCATGTGCCTCCTTACACCGCATGTCCCGAGTACCAATGTCCTGAAGGTACGCCCAATAAATAGTTACATGGAACCATGTTCCTCCTGACACCTTTTTTATGTAGTACCAACATCTCGTAAGCACACCCATGATATAGTAACTCGGAACCAAGTGCATCTTGAGACCTCATGTCTCATGTACCATAGGCTCCTCACCTTTCAAAAAATAGTTACCTGAAAACCCGTGCCTCCTAACACCTCATTTCTCAACTACTGATGTCCCGTAAGAACGCCCAAACAATCTAAAGTAACCTCACCTTCCTCATGGCTTTGACAGTATGAACCCCAAACATAATCACCAAACCAAAACTATGAGGGCCTCTACCTAGATGAGTGGTAAAAACAACTTCACAACAGAGTCATCTATGTGCACACGACCCAAAGTCCTGGGTGAGCTATAATCACCAAATACAAAACCCTAGTTACAACTTCTCTATCACCTCATGTCCCCACTACTATGTTACTCAAGTCAGATGGTCTCGCTATCCATGTAACTCGGGCCATGCCCTACCTGAAAATCACACCCCCTCAAGAAGACGTCCATGACGCCCAATCATTTGGTCAAAACAACCCAATTTAATCTGGGCCAAGACCAACCTGCGATCAATGTCACTCAAGAATATCTGGGCCACAACCAACACAACACCGATGGGATGCAGCATATTCAATAAAATGTATCACATATAAAATCACAATGAAATAATTTAAACAGGAAGGACAAACTAAACAGTTGAATTACACTAGCCAGGTGTTGTCCCATACCAACAATGTGGTCTGTAATGCCTATAACAATTAATATAAATCTTTAACAAATTATACTCAACAGTCTAATCAAAACAAATTCTTTTTCAACAATTTTGGCACCCCCAGCCAAAATGCTCCAAATTAGAAACGAACTCTCACCCAGACTCGCTCAAGAAAATCAAGGTATAGGGCATGTCCAGTAGCATCCCAGAGGTCGAATAGGAAATTGAATATGCAAAAACAATTAAAACGGTGCCTCTATCAAAATATGTGCAGGCACACCAAATGTTGCTCCACCCAAATTACCACGAAAACATAAAAAGAGGTATGAACCACCTAACACGAACTATTATGATAATCCTCCTCTAGTTATAGCCTCTAATTCATCTTAAAACATGGTACATCATTGGGGTTCCAAAACATCATACAATGATCGAATCCGAGTTTGGATAAGGAAACATGAAGTGTTTTAAGGTCTGATCGATTGGGGTTTGGAGGTTCTGTCCAAAACCTCAAAACGAGGATACATCACATTTTAAGTGATAAAAAATACACGATATGTAAATATGATTACAAACCACTTGGGTTCTTTAACTATTCCAAATACGACAGTCCTACTTTTCGGACTTGCCGAGAGGACTACACGACGTGTAACTAAGGGTATATGGCATGTAATTTTCTACCCGTCTGACATTCCCAACACGTCATGTATATCCCCATACACGGCTCCTCTACATGGAATATACAAATAGTACATGTAATGTTCTTTCTAAATGTTTTCTACATGGACAACAGGCCAACACGCCAGGTGTATCCTTCACACATGGCTGCAGTACATGGCGTGTACTTACAAGTACACGACCTATACTATGGAAATTTCTAGAACTGCCCAGTTTAGTCTAAAAAATAACCAGTGTTACAAATTTTCTCAAAACATCACCAAACAAAATGAAAAAAGAAACCCATACATTAATGAAAGAACCAAGTTTATACAATGATGATAATAAACTCGCATTAGTCAAGAGGATGGGTGTTCTGGCTTATCCTAACATTTTTTTTGTGAATTATCTCTATCTATAGGTCTCTCTTATAGATTTAAGTCATATTCATGAATCTTTTATAATCCTTAAAAAAAATCACCCTTCACATTTGTTATCAGTCATATATATATGTAGTATTATTCATATGTATGTATCAATGCTTCTCAAACAATGAAACCATATTTATGCATATGAGGCTCTCTATTGAGATATCCACATATATACTATAGAGGTTATCAATATTATTTTATTGTTTGTTTGGAAATGCTTTTTAAAGGATCTTGGTTTAAAGCCTCATGAATGGGAACTCCAGATTTTATTTTCAACCAGGGAGGAAATTACAATTTTTATTGGGATCTATCCCATAAGATGGGATTCCAATGTATCCTTGGGAAATGATTTAATCCCCATGTAGTTTGGTTCCATGTAATGGGGAACATCATACATTTTAAGGTTATGTGACAAGAAGCATACCACGTACTTTATCATCATGGGATATGGATGACTAAGTGGAGGGTTCCTAATAAATTATGGAGTGAGATTTATGCTAGAGAGTTCTTTTCTGGCCACTTCTATGGGGTATTTATATATATAGGAATGGATTTTTCTTATAGAAAATATGGCCCTATAAATACATATCTAACCCAAAAATCTTATGCCGATGAGGGTGATATAAAATTAACAAAAAATTAATTTTTTGGTATGGGTTATACGAATGATATTATTCTAAATATGTCCCTATATAGAAGGTGAATGATTTTTAATTTAATATTTGAAAATATTTATGGCTTCTTACACAACCCATTAGAATGTGAATAAAATCCCATATAATTTATAAGTGTTCTTTCATACACCATTTATAGAATAATATAAATAATATTTTTCATCAAGCAAGTGACATGATCACCACTAGTATGTAAGACCATGTGATTCATGATCAGTGTGAGAATCAAGAGGAAGTGGAAGATCTACCACATATAATGATCTAATGTTTCTATTGTTGGAAGAGGGCGAGTCTATGGAAGGGCGTGGGATGTACTACAAGAAATGATAGGGGCTAAATCATGGTGGGATTCCAATTTTATTTCCCTTAAAATTGGTGGAAGATTGTATGAGGTAAAGGATATAGATAAAAATATGGACTTGGAGTAATATATAATTCACATTTTAGGAAAAACATATCACCAATAAGTCTGAAAATCCATCCACCAACCCATAAAGATAGGACCCTTATTTACTTGATAATTCTGGTCTTTTTACATGATAAATATTGAGCCTATTTGGTAGGTCAAATATACGACATGTTTTCCAAAATAAGTCATGAATTGATGCGGGAAATGCTAGTGTGTCCTGACTCTAGGCCGAATGAATCTTTCAGTTGTAGGGGAGGTCACACTGGTGTAATTCATGGATTTTCTTTTGGGGTACATGACGGTTTTTGGAAATACTAAAAAGTGGAATGTAAGGGGAAATTTTCTATAATGAAATAGGGTAGTGAGATTGGATGGTAAAAATTCCATAAAGTATAACCCATTGTACATAATCAACATTGTTATATGGGGTGTGAGACACAAAAGGAGCTTTGCTGTAAAGGGAATCATCATCACGGTGGGATACCTTCAAGGTACTAAGGGTATTAAATTTATGAGTGGGTGAGTAGTTCCTTTCATGAAATATTCTTTGTGAGTTTTTCCTTTTCTTTTCCTCCTGGACTGCAGTAGGTGAATTAAATACCAATGTCTTATTTTTTCTTCACTTTTATTCATATGGTTGTATTATCTTTTTCATCTTGTTTTTCAATCAAAGAATAGGTATTTATATGGTATGTTAAATAACTATTTACATGTATTGGAATTTTATCCACATATTATTCTTGGTACCAAGTTCCCATTTGATAAAACTATCACCCTTGAAGGATTTATTTTTTTACAATGAGGCATAGTGATTGACTCACACCACAATGCGATAAATTTCTTGTGGGGGTTGTTAAATGGATTCCACATGTATAAATCAATCCTAATTATTTTATGGTGGGGGTGGATTCAAAGATTGAACTAATATAATAGAAATTATTTTATTGGGGCCTCATTTGAATACCCCCTAAAAAGGTAAAAAAATTGTGGGATTCAAATCCTTGTATCATTCCAAAAAAAGAAATTCATTTTCATGGGCATGGAATTTTTGCCTAACCGACATATAATTTTCTATTTGTAGGAACTCGATGTGAATATATGGTCCTACATAGGGTGAGTTCCATGTGGAAGGGCCAAGATTCTTTTTGGTTGGTAACATTACCAATTTTAACCCCACAAATGGTTTTCAACATTTATTCTATGTTTCCAATGATCATAATAGATTCCTTGTGAACTTTTCCAAGGCCAAAAAATACACCAATTAGAATGTGGTCTAATCAGTATGTACAGAAGGCAATTCCATAGATGAATTTGACCTAATTGAATGATATTTAGTGTGCACATAGACCTAGAGGATGGATCACTCATATAAATGATGGTAGGACTATGTCAATTTTTATGTAGAAAACTGTAGGTTGTTTTCAATTTTACCTAAACATATGTATTGAAACACTTCCCACATCCCAGTTTCACTTTTTGAAAATTATCTATCATGTACTGAATAGTTACCATTCATAAACATTTATTTCCATGAAATTAATATCATGATTTGTTGTATAAATATTCTTGCATAAAAAATTTGAAGTGAAGAACACATATCACTACCTGAATCTGTATAGTGTTTGAAATTTTATTTTATGTAAAATTAAGCACTTTTGATAAATCTAACATCTTTTGGTCATTTTTCATGCAGAGATAATAGGTCATGATTAGAATTATTTTTATGGTTAGATTATTGTGTTTGAGAGGAGAATTATTATTTCTAATAGTTTTGAAGCCAACCCCTACTAACATTCTAATCTTCAAGAAGGTATCCAAAAGAATCATCTTTCACCAGATCTTATAGACTATCTATTTTCAAATGTACTACCTCAATATTGCTTCAGGGTATAAGGTGATGTTCTAATTTATCTACTTAACTGAAATATTATTTCTAATTTGATCGAAGTTTCCTTGAATCATTTCATGTTTAAATCTTAGCTATAATTGACATTATGCCTAAATATTGTAGAGGGATTTACATCATTTTGAATAGTTCCTTCTAGACATAGAACAATTAGCATAATCATGACATATCCCAATAGTCTACTATTCAGGATTACCCATTAATTATTAATACCTCATAACAATATTCCACTAGAGGGTGATGAATAATATTTTATTTAAGGTCTAGAGGGAGGTTATCTAATAAATGGGCTTGGAAACATTGGGTGAATTATATGTGCAATGAAATTCCATAATAGTTATAAGACATTTGTTTATACCAAGCTAACTAGGTTTCCAAATACATGATGTTTCTTCCATATTGGATCTTTCTCGAATTGATCAGTTATTAATGGTCGATTACTAATACAATTCACCTACCACATGGTGATGTGAGGATCATTTTGTGGGAAATCTACCAATTGGGTGGAATTCCCATCCTTGGAAAGTTATATGATAAATTTCTTCCTACACATAAGACATTGGTAGATACCAAATATATTTCTTGCATTAGTTAGAGATCAATTGATGGTAACATAAAATTCAAAGGGTCACCGGTTAAAAGTTGTTCACTTATTTCATTGAGTGATTGGATGATACTATTCATGCGATCATTCAAGATAAGAATGATAGTTCAACACACCATGAATACTCTAACTCAACAATCACTATATTATTTAGGTCCATATTGGGCCACTTTCAAGGCTGGTGAAGATACCACCTTGGGTTATAGGATCCATATCAATATACCCTCATGTATTTGAGCCTGTATATGAATATCCCACAAGCACTTTTCTGGTCCTCATAGAAAGTATGTTTCTAGCTTGACCCTCCACCCTGGAGGCATCTCAAGATGCTCGAACATCATATGCATGCTCTCTATCCAGTTCTACACTGCCTGTAGACCACAGTCACACTGAAAAAGAAGTTGGTACTGCAACTGTAGCTCTTGTGTTATATATTCCATAGAGGGATCTCTACCCTACGCACCTGTGTCGATACCCTGCAAGTCACAATATTAGGTAGTTTAGAGCTACTCATCCAACCGTGGCTCGAATGATTCCAAACCAGACTGCTGCCCTTCTTGTACTAGATCCTGAAACTGATCCTATCGTTGAGCCTATACCCATGTCTCATGCTATGCCTACCTCTCATGAATGATTACGTGATCATTCTCCGGAGGCACTATAACATCACCCACATGACACTCCATTTTAATCTTCTAGGAGGATCCCACTAAATACCATAATGGTCAGATAACCCACATATATGACAATATATATAAATATATTTCACGCATATAAGGAAATCAGAAAAGATTACCCTTATAAAAACTACCCTTACTCTCCCCCATCGCATCCCATGCCCACGGCATCCTGGTCTAATGGCCACCTTACCCCCACCCTCAAGAGAGTCAACTATCAAAAGTACCTCGGGCCATGCCCTTCCTAACAACTAACACTATCTCAAACTGACAACCTATTCACCAAATCCTGGTGATCAAAAACACCTCATCCATTGTACAAGAATGCTCATACAAGATCCATGCCTGAATCTCCTGCCACATGTAATTCACAATATTAAAAGTATGGAATAGTAAATTGAAATAAAGTAACAATTATATCAATAATTTCACCTATCAAATTTAAAAATCATTCAAAGCATTGAATTTGATTGTATTCATAGGTTATTATCACTTCACAAAGAATGTGTGCAGTTATGAAATTGAAATACCCTAAAAATTTCCCAACTAAATGGAAAAAAATCATGCCTTGCCATACCATGTGAATATCCAATTATTTTCTCCCTTACCTCAATGGGTCAAGGGCCACACATCAAAATAAAAAACCATCACACAAAAAGTTATCCACCAAGGTAGAAATCATATAAACTCTAATCTAAAAAAATGAAAAATTGCAATTCCCACCCATGGAAACTTGGTCAATCCCTCATTCCTGGGGCTACAGGAACCCAACCACAAGCTAGAAGCCTAGTTCCAATTACAACTTATCTATAGTGTACGATATCCCAATTAGTAAAACTGCTAAAATAAAAAGAGAAGTCTGAGTCTCATTAGTATCCAGAAAAACACTACTACAAATTACCTATCGAAAACCCCTCTGATACCACATTGTAACATCCAGGACCCGAACAACCACTTGAATAGTTCTAAATAGGTCTGGTCTTACTACCTTAGGTGCACCGCCCTAAAAACCAAAGGCTACTAACTAGCAGCATGGGATTAATAGTTATTTTGGGGAGGATATACACATTGGAAGGAGGGAAATAATTGTACAGGTCTGAGAATAATAAAAAATATTTACTCTGTAGACTCGAACCCGACCCGCATTTTGGAAGCACAATCAATAGCAATAACCAGCATAAGTAATAAAGATAAAAAACTACAGTAGAAATTAAACAATACAGCATGCCATCAAACAATTGAAACAAGTACTGAAACAAAAAAGCATGCATCCAAAGTGGTCATACACATCAATAAGAAATAACGGCGATGTATAACAAATAGTAGCCGTAAAAGAAAGCAAGCATGCTAATACCTATTTTTGATGCTTTCGGTGGGGCGCGTGCACCCATATGTGGAGGACGCGCTGCTGTTGCCCCTCTTTCTAGCTTTCCAAGGGCGGGCGACATCTGTTCCTTATACAGGGACGTCAGCTCCTTGATCGAAATTGGGATAATGGGATGTCAGTTCTTCCTTCTGTGGATTCCTCCTCAGAACTCGTCACCTAGTTCGGGTCTCCATCATAGATTTAATATGTTGTTCGTGAATCTCATTCCCGGTGCCATATCTTCAGGGATGCCTGTTAATTACACTACTTCCGTTAGGACATTCAATGGGGTCCCGACATGGGAGCAACCTTCGGCCAGAGTAGATGACAACATCAGGCATATCGAGGCATCTCTGGGTGTGTGGACATTGGGGAACCTGTATTCTACCTCATAAGAGGGTATATTAAGGGTGTAGAACCTGAGGTGTCCCACGTCGAATGCAGGGAACTATATGCCATAGGCTTGTAACTGAGGTTTTCCTCAGCTTCCCATGTTTAACACAGGGTATGCAGCATGTCTAACATCTTGCGAAGACGGTTATGCCAAAGGCGTTCCATTCGAGGTTTTCCTCAGGCATCTCATGTTTATCACGAGGTAAGACGCAAGTTTAATGTCCAGTGGAGACGGAATGAGGGTGATCAGAACGTCCCATAGATATAGATCAGATTAGTATATCCCATGGGTGAATACCTAGAATATGGATAGATTAGGACACACAATGAGGACAGATCTGAGGTGGTGCGCTCATAGGAGGGAGGTGTCACACCGTAATAGCTGATCTGAACACCACTGAGGGCGGATCAGGGGATGTGCGCCCCCGGATGGGGAACACCATGGACTACCATTAGCTGGGATTGATCCTCTTGGAGGTCTCTTGCGTACCCTGTGTGGAGTACAGGGACAAAAACTCGCGTAGTTCAAAGGGGTTATGAATCGGGGTGTACACAGATGACAATGACTCGAAGACATACTGGGGAATACGGGTGGATAGCGGCCCATGCACCACTAGGATCAGCGAGGAGGTAGATGGCTTGATCCCACCAGGATGTGGCGACCTAGGTGAGAATCAGGATGGGTGATGGATGGATGGATGGAGTGGAGGGTGGATGAAATGGGACCATCACAAGGGCGATAATGAAATTGGGCTTGATCCTCGAAGAGACCTCCTACGTATCCTCATGGCAGGGAATCAAAGTCTGCGTAGTTTGATGGCGTCAGGGAACCGATGTGAAGGTGGACATTGGTCCGATGGGTGTCGTCAGCGAACCGACATCAATGTGGACCTTGGTCTGATGGGTGTCATCAGCGAACCAACATGAATGTGGACCATGGTCCGATGTGTGTTGTCAGCGTACCGACGTGAAGGTTGACCTTGGTCCGATGGGTATCGTCATCGAACCGACATGAAGGTAGAGCTCGGTCCGATGGGTATCGTCAGCGAACCGACGTGAAGGTGGTCTGAATGACCGAGTGATGGGATTGAACCCCATGGAGGCTTCCTATGTACCATGCATTGACATGGATCAAAGTCCTCAGAGTTCAGAGCGGTGCGCCGGAGGACCGACGTGAGTGGGGACCTTGGTCCGGATGGTACGGGGCTTACACACTAGGCTGCCCAGGTGCTGGTGACCTGATATGGAGAATTTCAGAGCGACCAAAAGGTGGTGGGCGTGAACCTCTGAGAGGATTCCTACATACCATGCCTGGACATGGATCAAAGACCTCGTAGTTCAAAGGGGCTTCGTCGGCGAACCGACGTGATGGTGAACTCGGGGGTCCACTGGTGGTGGTCTTCAACCTCGTGAGGCTTCTTATGTACCATTCCTTGACATGGATCAAAGTCCTTGTAGTTCGAGAATGGCGGTGGGTGTCGGAGAACCGACCTGAAGAAGGGACCTTCTTCCGATGGGAGATGGGCTTGAACCTCAGGGAGGCTTCCTATGTACCGTGCCTTGACATGGATCAATGTCCTCATAGTTTGGGTGTGGGTGTCGGTGAACCAACATGAAGAAATTATGGGTGGTGTGCTTGAACCTCATGGAGGCTTCCTATGTACCATGCCTTGACATGGATCAAAGACCTTGTAGTTTAAAGGGGCTTCGTCGGCGAACCGATGTGAAGGTGAACCCGGGGGTCCACTGGTGGTGGTCTTGAACCTCGTTAGACTTCCTACGTACCATGCCTTGACATGGATCAAAGTCCTCGTAGTTTGGGAATGGTGGTAGTTGTCGGTGAACCGATGTGAAGAAGGGACCTTGGTCCTATGGGAGATGGGCTTGAACCTCAAAGAGGCTTCCTACGTACCGTGCCTTGACATAGATCAAAGTCCTTGTAGATCGGGTTGGTCAAAACGGCTAGCCGTCGGACTGGAATGGCGGTTTAACGTCATGCTGGACGAGGGAAGAACATGATGTGAAGAAATTATGGGTGGTGGGCTAGAACCTCATGGAGGCTTCCTACGTACCATGCCTTGACATGGATGAAAGACCTTTTAGTTCAAATGGATGTGCAATTTAATGTCATGCTGGATGGGGGCATACAGTTTAACATCATTCTGGACGACACACATTTTAACGTCATACTGGATGGCGTGTTGTCATGGCCAATGCTTACTCTAATCCCACATGAGTCGTGCTCAGTGTGAGAAACAAGAGGCAGCTGGGACCTGAAAATCACATCACAAAGGGTGCATCCGTGAGAAACGAAGCGGGGATTACGCGTTGGGTGGCCCATGGTGCTGGGACTTATTACAGGATGGAGGCCCGAGGAAAAGGATGACGATAGATTCAGGCTTGAGCCTTAAAGAGGCTTCCTATGTATCCCAGTGGCAGGGAATCAAAGTCCATGTAGTTCTTCTGATGACGGCTTACCGCCGATTGGGGGTTTCAACGGCTTACCTCTATATTGGGTCACAACGGCTTACCGCTGGATGAGGATGTCAACGGCTTGGCGCTGACTGGGTCACAATGGCTCACCTTTGGATAGGATTACAATGACTTACCTCAGGATAAGAATGTCAACGGCTTACCGCTGTATATGGTAACAACGGCTTACAGCTAAATGGAGTACCAATGGTGGATGGGGATTATGCAAGGAGATACCCGGGTGACGCTATGGAGCGGCAATGGTGGATGGGGCTTATGCAAGGAAGCTGCCCGGATGCCGCTATGGGGCGGAAATGGTGAATGGGGCTTACACAAGAAGCTTCTCAGGTTCCTCTCTGGAGCAGGAATGGTGAATGGGGCATACTCTAGGAAGCTGCCTGGATGCCGCTATGGTGCGGCAATGGTGAATGGGTCTTATGAAAGAAGCTGCCCAGGTGCTGCTATGGAGTGATAATCATGGATGGGGCTTACGCAAGAAGCTCCCTAGATGCCACTATGGAGCTGTAATCCTGAATGGGTCTTACGCTATGAAGTTTCCCGGGTGCTGCTATGGAGTTGCACTGGTGAATGGGGATTACACTAGGAGCTGCCCGGGTGCCGCTATGGAGCGGCACTGGTGAATGGGGCTTATGCAAGAAGTTTCCAGTAATGTCTTCCTCATGTCAGGCCATGAGGGCATCCCAACACACTAGTGGGTTGAGGCCTTCACCTATGTGCTAGTCCACAAGCGGGATATCACCAAGGGGCGTTGGAATCATGCCACTGTAGTCATGGCATTAGGTGTCTTGTGCTTGGAGAATAAGGCATCTCTTTTTTAATGGAAGAGGCATCTTATGTTTGGAACATAGTGTGTACTGCAGTTTATAGTATTGTAGATAGGACTGTTAGCATCTCATGCTAGGAGCATAAGGAATCTCTTATTTGGAGCTAGATACATCCTATGTTTGGAACATAGGGAGAATACTATAGTTTATAGTCATTTAGGTGGGACTATTGGCATCTCATGCTTGGAGAATGAGGCATCTCTAATTTGGAGAAAGAGGCATCCTATGTTAGGAACATAGGGTGTACTACAGTTTTGAGTCATGTAGATAGGACTTTTGGCATCTCATGCTAGGAGCACAAGGCATCTCTCGTATAGGGAAAGAGGCATCCTATGTTTGAAACATAAGGAATTACTACAGTTTAAAGTCGTGTAGATAGGACTATTAGGCATCTCTTGCTTGGAGCATGAGGCATCTCTTGATTGGATCAAGAGGCATCCTATGTTAGGTACATAGGGAGAATACTACAGTTTAGAGTCATGCAGATAGGACTATTGGCATCTCATACTTGGAGCATGAGGCATCCCTTATTTGGAGAAAGAGGCATCCTATGTTTGGAATATAGGGTGTAATACTGTTTAGAATCTTATAGATATGACTATTGGCATCTCATGCTAGGATCATAGGGCATCTCTCGTATAGGGAAAGGGGCATCCTATGTCTGGAACATAATGCATTACTACAGTTTAAAGTCATGTAGATATTACTATTAGGAATTTCATGCTTGGAGCATGAGTCATATCTTGATTGGAGAAAGTGGCATCCTAGGTTAGGAACATAGGGAGAATACTACAGTTTAGAGTCATGTAGATAAGACTATTGGCATCTAATGCTTGGGGTATGAGGCATCTCTTATTTGGAGAAAGAGGCATCATATGTTTGGAAAAAAGGGATTACTACAGTTTAATGTCATGTAGATAGTACTATTAGGTATAAGGCGCCTCGTAATGGATGGTGTTGGGACTTACGCGAGGGCGGCCCTTTCTGGTTCCACCAGGCGTAGGAGCCAACTGATAGGGTTTGGAAGAGTTTCCTAAGGAATGGTTCGACTCAAGGTACTCGGGGAATTAATGATGAGAAACTCAATTCACGACACGAGAATGAAACCAAGAGGAATATGTCAACTCAAGGTGTTTCATGGTGTGTGGAGGAGTATCTCAAATCACGGTTTTCCATAGGTTGAAGGTGGATGCGCATAGGGGCGCAATGGAAAATCCCGACATCCCGACCCAAAATGTTCGTGGTGTGACTCCACATTTTTCATGGGGGTCTGAGATGGTACCGAAGGGACCGGTGGGTGAGAAGGTAGGAGTCTTGAGAAGGATAGGTCTTCGTGGAGTGGCTTCACGGAGCAAAGGTCTCGCGAAGTAGCTTCGCGGAGCAAAGGTCTCACGAAGTAGCTGATCTGAGCAAAGGTCTCGCGGAGCAGATGGATATCGCGGAGCAATGGCCTCTTGCGGAGCAAGGGTGGCTCACGGAGTAGAGGTATCCCGTGGATCATGGGCCTCTTGAGGAGCAAGGGCGGCTCGCAAAGTACTCTCACAACATGGACTCGCGGAGCATCGGATCGCGGAGCAGAAACGCGAAGGAAGCTGCTCACGGAGCATGGCCTCGTGGAGCCACAAAGCGGAGCTCCGTGGACTGGGGGATCGGCAGCCCAAGGGGCGGAAAAATGGTCGTCCAGAGAAGGGGGTAGAGGTGGGTATTTGTAGGAAAGGGGCGCCGCGAAGCAAATCTCACGTGGTGCAAAGGGGGAATTCGGTTTCTTAGCGGCGGGTTGTGAATGTCAACCGAATTCACGGAGCATTACCACCTCATCTGCTTCGTGGTAGGTTCGTGAACGTCAGGGCGTTCGCGGAGAGTACCACCTCATGTACTTCGTGGAGTGTCTTCGCGGCACATCGCGAAAATCATACGGGTTCGCAGAGTATCCCGCCTCATTGCTTCGCGGTGGCGCTCTGCAATCACAAAGGGGGCTTTGCAAATGGGCTTTGCGAACAAGTTTTTCAGCCCAACATCAAATGTCCATAACGCCTAATCCGTAGCTCCGTTTGGGCCCTATGACCTACCAAATCCAAGCTTGATAAATGGAATACGATCTTGGATCGTGTATGGAAGCATTTAGAAAAATTTTGGGGACGCGTTTTCTCGTGCCTAAAAAGGCCACCCCTAAGAATGGGGTCCAACGAGGACGAGGGGGAGAGGCGGACCGCGTTCTGAGGAAACGAATGAGGAACATTCATGCCTTGGTGTCCATTGTATCTCAATCGTATTGAGGAGACAGTAGAATAAATCTCTGAGCCTGCGTGATCCATGCTCGGTGTAGGAAACAAGAGATAATAAGTGCTTCGGTACGAGATTGTTAAACAACGGAAGGTGTGCATGGGACATCAATCACCATATGGGAGAATCCTGAAAGAGAGAGGGGTCAGGAATGGAGAGAATGGCTCTCTGGATGGCCGACCTATTTCTCCCACCGTGCTCTAGTGCATCAGTGGGGTAACGCCAGGGGCGTTAGAACCAATCCGGACAGAGGGAAGTGGAAGGTGTAAATCATGATAGCCAAAATTCAGATCACTGTGGGGGTGGCGTGACAAAAACTGGACGACCATTAACCGTGGTGGAGAAACAGTAACCTTACTGCGTTAGCCTGAAATGGGGACAACAAATGAGAGTCAACCGTTGACCATTTTCGAAACACGGGACCATGTCACAAATGTTGTCGATCAATCCATCGGGACGTTGGCCCAGGACAGTAGGCGGACCATAGGTCAGGAATCCATACTGTTAGGGGGTCTTTCCAAACACGACCAGTCTTCCGGAGCGTTGTCCCATGACAGTAGGCAGACCATTGGTCAGACATCCATACTATTCGGGGGTTCCTCAGACATGATAGGGGATGAGAGTCCGAATAAGGGGCACACAAAGCATGGGAAGTGGAGTGATGGTTTGTTCAAACAGAATCCAACACTCATGAAATTACGCCACCGTGGTGGGATTACGCTAGATGGGTGCCTCGGTTTCATCATGGATCATTCCTTCTTTCAGATAGGGCCTCTCTGGCGGGGGAGTCTGTCGCTTCCCAATATAATCTTGGGGCATCCAGACCTAGTTCGGGGAAGAGTTGTGGTTGTTCGGTTCCCTACGAGGGGTCCGGCCAAGGGGCCGGAAAAGGGGAAGAACAGGTTTTACAACTCCTGGGGGCCGGACCCTGGGAAAAATGTCGGTGTGTCTCTATGTATCCCATAATTATGAGAATCAAGACGTACATAGTTCTGGAGGCACAATTTAACGTCATGTAGGACGATAAGAATCCCGGTTGCGTCGGTACATATCCCACCAAAACTACTAAGCCCACGTGATTCATACTCGATGTGGGAAACAAGAAGTAATAGAGACCTTTCTCGATAGAAGAAGGGTCATGTTAGGGCGAAGGGACTCTCGGTGAATACCGGCCCAATAATACTAACGCGGCCACGTGGAACACCTAGATGCGTGAAGAGATAGAGCCGAGTATGTTGGAATCCCACATGAATGTGAGGAAGTGGAAATGTGTGAATCATGACGCTCGAGATTTGGATCACAATGACGGTAGCGTGACGAAAGAGGATTTCTATTAACCGTGGCGGAAACGCAGCATCCATATTGTGTTAGCCTAGAACATGGATAGACAAATGAGGGTCGACCGTTGACCATGTTCGAAACACGAGACCATGTCACAAATGTTTTCAGAGATCCGTAGGAAAGTTTTTCCCAAAATGATCAGAGGGCCCTTAGGTCCAGCGTTCATGGAGAGCACTTAAGCCTAGTATCCTGGTTGTCTGAGGGTACTTTTGGATGTAGAAGAGGATGAGAATCCAAATAGCGAGCTCACAATTCTTGGTCATGGGACGAGGGGAATGTCCCTATGAAAATCCCACACTTCGGGCTCTTTGTCAAAACACATCTGAATACGACAATGAGACGTATTAGATAGAGGGAGCAGAGTCATTTCCCATAGGGAGATCTTAGTTTAGGGTCGTAGAATTCAGACCAAAGGGCGGGAGGAAACATAGGAGGCACATTGTTGGGTAACTCAGACACCTGACGTAAATGGGAACTGGGGGTTCCGACCACCATGTGCTTCTCGTACAGTTTTAGGTCGAGGGACCATAAACGAGAGTTGAGCTGGGCATAAATAAAAATTCAATGGCGTTACTACGTACCCCATGAGGATGGGGATCATGTTGGACGTAGTTCTAAAGAGAGTTTTAGTTTAACATCATAGAACTCAGACCATGAATGGGTATGGGGAACAGGGGACACACGGCATGGCGGTTACAAAACCTGACGTGAATGGGGACATAATCCCTATTTACCATGCGTTCTATGTGGAGTGCTCGAGTCGAGGGACCAAACATGAAAGCTAGTCTAGGACTATGAGGAAGTTCCTGGGCGATCCTACGTATCCCATGAGGATGGGAATCAAGCCATACGTATTTCTGAAGGGTGGCATGGTAAGATACCAGTGCCACGGAAAAAGGGAAGGTGTGGGCATGGACCTTTTCACTAAAAGAAGTGGAATTTGATAAATCTTGTTTGTACTTTAAGATGATTGTTTTTTTGTGAAGCAACAGGCCTAGGGTAGCAAGCCCTGTTGTCACCAAAATAATCAAGCCATGATAGGCATTGAAAAATGGCATGGCGCGTGGCGAATACCCAACGTGATGTCTTCTACAATGAGGTCATCACAATGCAGTTCCATTTTTCGTCGTGTGGCCAGGACGATAATGTCACAGTTTAGGGTCGTCTGAAAGGACCAAGCATGCATTTTAACGTCATGCAGCGCAGACATAGCAGAGATGATGCTAGGCGGGGAATGTGTATGGTGTCGTGCAACATAACCGACGTGGATGGGGACATGATCCCTCATCACACCGTACACAGTCCCGAGAGAGGAACCTCAGGCCGAGGGGCCCACATACAGGTGAGAGATGAAGGGTGAGACATTAGCTCCCAAATGAGCTAGACCCAAAAACGAGACGTTTGGGTGGTCTTACGTATCCCATGAGGATGGGAATCAAGCTGAACACAGTTCTGAGGAGATATTAGTTTATGGTCTTAGAGCTCGGACTATGGGAGCCCCGAAGGACGCCTTATTGCAGCTTTGTCCCCCTGATACGCAAAGGTGCACTGAGGGGTAGCGCCAAGAGTGTCGATATTCCACCTAGACATGATGGGGTGGAAAGTGATGTGAATCATGCAACTAACTTTCGAGGACTGAAGGGGTTGACATGACGACAGAGGATTACTCCTGACCATGTTCCCAACACAACATCCTTCTGTGTTATCCTGAAATGGGGTCAAACAAATGAGCTTCGACCACTGACCATGTTCGCAACGCAAGATTTGTATCAATTTGTTGTCTGAAATCCTCGGGGGCGTTAGCCCGTATCGGTAGGAGAGCCCTAGGGCATTGTATCCAGGACGTTCATGGGGGTCCCTCTGGGTGTGAAAGGTAATGGAAGCCCGAATGGTGGGAAACACGAAGATTGAAAATTGGAAGGAACTTGACCAAGTTGAATCTAACATTCTTGGTCCTAGACCAGTGTACTATTAACACATGGGTGAACCACTGCAAGGGGTCAAGAGACTCAACTTGAGGGTAACCAAGAGATGGCGGGTTCCCGGGAGAAGGGGCATGGTGGCAAAAACCCTATATCAAACCTAAAAAATCCCCCTCCTGGAGAGGGATAGGCCATGGGGCCTGGGTGACCGAGAGATCGGGAGTTCTCTAAGAGGTGGGGCTGGACCTGCAGTCTGGACTTTCGGGTGGTCCAACGTATCCCATGAGGATGGGAATCAAGACACACGTAATTATGAAGGGTTCCTTTTAGTGTCATGTGGGACAAGGAATAAGAGGGATAACTCTTAGAATGGGGTTCACGTGGTGATGATATTGCAAACCCGATGTGAATGAGGACATAATCCTGCACTACGCCACGCAGTCCCATATTCGGGGTCCCGTAGGCAGGACCGGAGAGGAGAATTAGTTGAACTCAAGCTGGACCCAAAGACAGGGGGTATGGGCATTCCTACGTATCCCATTAGGATGGGAATCAAGATGAACGTAGTTCTAAGAGGATCTTAGTTTATGGTCATAGAGCTCGGACAATGGATGGTGACAACTTCCCGAGTAAGCACATACGTCAACCCAATCCCTATGCCCACGTGAGTTAAACTCGGTGTGGGAAACAAGGGGGGAGATCCTTATCGCAATACTTGGGGTGTCCCTCAAATGGGAGTCGACAGATAGCCCTGAAGGAAAACTTTAATGCAGCTTTGTGCCCGTAACGTGCAGATTCACACTGAGGAGTATTACCATGATCTTCAAAACTCTATTGGACATGATGAAGTGAAGAAGGATGTGAATCGTGTACACGACACTTTGGGCTTAATGGGGGTTTGTCCTGGAGATAGAGGATAACTTATGATCGTGGTGGAAAACAGTATCTATATCACGTTAGCCTGAAGTGGGAACAACAAACGAGCGTCGACCGCTGACCATCTTCGCAACGCGGGATTTTATCGATTTGTTGTCCAAAACCCTCGGGGGCGTTGGCCCGTAACGGTAGGAGAGCCCTTGGGCGTTGTATCCAGGACATTATTGGGGGTCTCACCAGGTTTGAATGGTAATGGAAGCCCTAACAAAGGGATACACAAAGCCTGAAAAGAAGATGGAAACATGTCCTACAGAGTCCTTCATTCCAGGTAATAAACCAGATTACCTCTAGGCACATTGGTGAACCGCCGAAGAGGGTCGACGAAACAGCTCGGGAGGGAGAGGTACATGGTGTGGTCATTACAAGACCGACGTGAATGAGGACATAATCTCGTACCATGCCATATAATCCCCTCATGGAGGAAGGGTAGAGCAAGGGGACAAGGTGGGATGAAGATTCCCGAGAGATGGGGCTGGACCTGAAGTCTGGACATTCAGGTGGTCCAACGTATCCCATGAGGATGGGAATCAAGCCACACGTAGTTCTCTAGAGGCAGTTTAACATCATGTGGGTCGAGGATGGGAGTAATATACCCCCATACAAGGGAGGTGTACGGTAAGGAAAATAAACCTACATGAATGAGGACATAATCCCACACCACACAATACACTCCTATAATAGAGGACCTGGGCCGGGGGCCCAAAAAGTCCAAGGGGCCTGATGGTTAGGCATTGGTCATGAAGGCCTGACCTGCTTGCATTTTAACGTATTGCAGTAAGGACAAGGGACAGGGGCCCAAGGAGGCCAAGGGGCCTAAGGCTAGGCCTCGGTCAGGAAGGTCTGACCTGCTTGCAGTTTAACGACATGCAGTTAGGATGAGGGCTAGGGGCCAGAGGAGGCCAAGGTGCCTGACGGTAGGCCTCAGTCAGGAAGTCCTGACCTGCATGCAATATAACATCTTGTAGTAAGGACGAGGGTCGAGGGCCTGAGGAGGCCAAGGGGCCTGAGGCTAGGCCTCAGTCCGGAAGGCCTGACCTGCTTGCAGTTTAATGTCTTGCAATGAAGACGGGGGTTGTGGGCCCGAAAAGGAAAAGGAGCCTGAGGCTGGGCCTCGGTGAGGGAATTCATATGTCACGGTAAGAAACCCGACGTGAATGGGGACATGATCCGGCATCATTCCGTATACTCCCACAAGAGAATCGGGGTCGTGGGCCCGACCGTCGGCACCACCCGGAGGGAAGTTTGTCGCATCGGGATGGGGATGAAAAAATCACTGTACTCGATGTTTGGGACATCTTTGGGGTGGATTTGAATATCCCGGATACTATTGACCATGTTCAAAACACAGCGTCCCTATGTTGACCTGGTAAGGGAGCAAAAAATGAGTGTCGACCGCTGACCGAATTCGAAATGCGGGACTTGTATCGACTTGTTGCTCGGAAACCCTTGGGTGCGTTGGCCCGTATCGGTAGGAGAGCCCTTGGGCATTGTATCCAGGCCGTTCTTGGGGGCTCCTTCGGGTGAGGAAAGTGATGTAATCCCAGTCAAGGAGTGGGTGAGGCATAGTTGTACCCATCTACGAAAGAGGTGAACATCTCCAGGGAGGGGGATGTACAGCCAGGTCGAGGCTTACTCAACTTAAATTGTGGAAAAAGTGTGCACCCTGCCATATGTCTTTAGCCCGAGGGGAAGATTTTGTCTTTCGGGCTGGGCCGGCGGACAAAATGTCCAGGCGTTCCTACGTATCCCATGAGGATGAGAATCAAGCCATACGTAGTTCTAAGAGTGTAGTTTAACGTCATACGGGATGGTAACACCCATTTTAGGGTCATGCAGGACCGTGCAGTTTAAGGTCATGCAGGACCAAGAGGAGATCTTAGTTTATGGTCTTTGAGCTCGGACCATTTTGCAGTTTATTGTCATGCGGGATGATAATGATCAGTTTAACGTCATGACAGACGAAGATGCTGTTTAAATTCATGATGGATGATAATGATCAGTTTAATGTCATGATGGATGAAGATGTAGTTTAAAGTCATGCTGGATGATAATGATTAGTTTCACATCATGACGGACAAATATGTGCAGTTTAACATCATGACAGACGAAGATGAACAGTTTAACGTCACGCAGGACGATGGTGTAGTTTAATGTCGTGCAGGACGATAATGTGTAGTTTAACGTCATGACGGACGAAGATGAACAGTTTAACGTCAAGCAAGATTATTGTCATTAGTTTATCATCATGACAAATGAAGTTGAACAGTTTTATGTCATATAGGATGATGGTGTAGTTTAATGTCGTGCAGGACGATAATGTGCAGTTTAATTTCATGACGGATGAAGATGAACAGTTTAACGTCATGTAGGACGATTATGATCAGTTTATCGTCATGATAGATGAAGATGAACAGTTTTACATCATGTAGGATGGTGGTTCAGTTTAATGTCGTGCATGATGAGAATGTGCAGTTTAACGTAATGAAGGACGAAGATGAACCGTTTAACGTCATGCAGGACGATGATTGTCGTGCAGTTTAACGTCATGCAACTGGGATGTGAGACCACACTGATTGTGTCGGTAGAGGGATGGTCATCTCTACCCCATTCTGGTGTGTTGGAATGAAAAAGGGTCTCGCAAGGGTAGTATGGATGACTACATTCCCTCAGTATGGAGGGGAGGAGAAGCCAGGGTCATCAGTACGACGGGGCGAAGGAGCCCAAGAGGCGTGGAAGCCTCGAACATCAATACGACGTGGGCGATGGAGCCTGGTAGGTGTGGAAGCCTAGAACGACTGTACGATGGGACGATGGAGCCCGCGAGGCGTGGAAGCCTGGAACGTTGGTATGATGGGGCGATGGAGCCCCGTGAGGCGTCAAATCCTGGAAGTTCTGTACGACAGGGCGATGGATCCTGGGAGGCATGGAAGCCTCAAACGTCGGTACGATGGGGCGAAGGATCCCGGGATGCGTGGAAGCCTGGAACGTCGGTATGACGGGGAGAAGGAGCCTGGGAGGCGTGGAAGCCTAGAACGTCGAGACGATGGGGAGAAGGAGACTAGGAGGAGTGGAATCCTCGAACGTCGGTAAGACCGGGCGAAGGAGCCCGGGAGGTGTGGAAGCCTTGAACGTCGGTGCGATGGGGTGATGGAGCCAGGGTGGCATGGAAGCCTTGAACGTCGGTACGATGGGACGAAGGATCCCGGGAGGCGTGGAAGCCTCGAATGTCGGTACGACGGTATGATGGGGCGAAGGAGCCCGGGAGGCGTGGAAGCCTCGAACGTCGGTATGACGGGGAAATAGAGGTCGTGAGGCGTGGAAGCCTAGAAAGTCGGTAAGACTGGGTGAAGGAGCCCGGGAGGCGTGGAAGCTTCGAACGTCGATACGACGGGGCGATGGATCTTGGGTGGCGTCGATGCCTGGAAAGTCTGTACGATGGGGAAAAGGAGCCCCGGAGGCATGGAAGCCTGGAACGTTTGTACGATGGGGCGAAGGAACCCGGGAGGCGTGGAAGCCTTGAAAGTCGGTACGACATGGCAATGGTTCCTGGGAGGTGTGGAATCCTGGAACGTCAGTACGGTGGGGTGAAGGAGCCCAGGAGGCATGGAAGCCTCGAATGTCGGAACGATGGGGGCAATGGAGCTCGGGGGGTGTCGAAGCCAAGAATGTCGGTACGACAGGGCGATAGAGCCCAGGAGGCGTGGAAGCCTGGAACGTCGGTACGACGGGGCGAAGGATCCCCGGAGGCGTGAAAGGCTCGAACGTCGGTACGACGGGGGAAATAGAGCCCGGGAGGTGTCGAAGCCTAGAACGTCGGTACGATGGGGCGACGGAGCCCAAGAGGTGTGGAATCCTGGATCTTCGGTACCATGAGGAGATGGAGCCCAGGAGGCATGGAGGCCTTCATGTAGAACAGTTACGGTATGGAGAACACCTCTATAGCAGTTTTTGGTAATGGAGAGGGGTCGACAAAGTGTCGTTAGAGTTGGGGAAGGATTCCTCTTACGCGGCCTCATGAGGCGCCAGAGTCGGCAAGGATCCCAAGGAGATGGGTGGCGGAGCCACCTGCGCGGCCTCTTGAGGCGGTGGAGTCAGCGAGGAGCCAATGGAAATGGGTGGCGGATCCACCTGCGCGGACTCTTGAGGCGGCAGAGTCGGCGAGGAGCCGATGGAGATTGGGGATGGATGCACCTGCGCGGCCTCTTGAGGCGGTGGAGTCGTCGAGGAGCCGAAGGGGATGGGTGGCGGATGCCACCTGCACGGCCTCTTGAGGCGGCAGAGTTCGCGAGAAGCCGATGGAGAGGGGTGGCGGAGCCACCTATGCGGCCTCTTGAGGCAGCGGAGTTGGCGAGGAGCCGAAGGTGATGGGTGGCGGAGCCACCTGCGCAGCCTCTTGAGGCGGCGGAGTCGGCGAGGAGCTGGTGGAGATGGGTGGCGGATCCACCTGCGCGGCCTCTTGAGGCGGCAGAGTCGGCGAGGAGCCGATGGAGTTCGGTGGCGGATGCCACCTGTGCAGCCTCTTGAGGAGGCGAAGTCTGGGGGAGCTGATGGAGATGGGTGGCGGATGCCACCTGCACGTCCTCTTGAGGTGGCGGAGTCGGCGGGGAGCCGATGGAGATGGGTGGCGGAGCCACCTGCGCGGCCTCTTGACGAGGCGGAGTCGGCGAGGAGCCGAAGGAGATGGGTGGCGTAGCCACCTGTGGAGACTCTTGGGGTGGAGAAGTCGGAGAGGAGCCGATGGACATGTGTGGAGGAGAAACCTGCGTGGCCTCTTGAGGCAGCGGAGTCGGCGAGGAGCCGATGTAGATGGGTGGCGGAGCCACCTACACGGCCTCTTGAGGAGGCGGAGTCGGCGAGGAGCCGATGGAGATGGGTGGCGGAGCCACCTGCGCGGCCTCTTGAGGCAGCGGCATTGGCGAGGAGCTGATGGAGATGGGTGGCGGAGCCACCTACGCGGACTCTTGAGGCGGCGGAGTCGGCGAGGAGCCGAAGGAGTCGGGTGGAAGATGCCACCTGCGCGGCCACTTGAGGCGGAAGAGTCAGCAAGGAGCCGATGGAGGCGGGTGGCCGGTGCCACCTGCGTGGCCTCATGAGGCTGTGGGATCGGCGAGGAGCTGAAGAAGTGGGGTGGAGGATGCCACCTGCGCGGCCTCTTGAGGCGGTGAAGTCGGCGAGGAGCCGGTGGAGAAGGGTGGCTGATGCCACCTGCGTGGCTCTTGCGGCGGCGGAGTCGGCAAGGATCTGAAGAAGTGGGGTGGCGGATGCCACCTGCGTGACCTCTTGAGGCAGCCGAGTCGGCGAGGAGCCGATGGAGATGGGTGGCGGAGCCAGCTGCGCGGCCTCCTGAGGCGGCGGAGTCGGCGAGGAGCCGATAAAGATGGGTGGCGGATCCACCTGTGCGTCCTTTTTAGGCGACGGAATTCAGCGAGGACCGAAGTAAATGGGTCGCGGAGCCACCTACGCATCCTCTTGAGGCGGCGGAATTCTGTGAGGAGGCGAAGGAGTCGGGTGGAAGATTCCCCCTGTGCGGCTTCTTGAAGTGGCGGAGTCAGTGAGGAGCCGATGGAGATGGGTGGCGGAGCCACCTTCGCGGCCTCTTGAGGTGGCAGAGTCGGTGAGGAGCCGAAGGAGATGGGTGGCGGAGCCACCTACGTAGCCTCTTGAGGCGGAGGAGTTGGTGAGGAGCCGATGGAGATGGGTGGCGGTGCCACCTGCGTGGCCTCTTGAGGCAGTGGAGTCAGCAAGGAGACGATAGAGATGGGTGGCGGAGCCACCTGCACGGCCTCTTGAGGCGGCGGAGATGGCGAGGAGCCGATGGAGTTGGGTGGCGGAGCCACCTGCGCGTCCTCTTGAGGCGGCGGAATTCGGCGACGATCCGAAGGAGTCAATTGGTAGATGCAACCTGCGTGGCTTCTTGAGGTGGCAGAGTCGGTGAGGAGCCGAAGGAGATGGGTTGCGGAGCCACCTATGCAGCCTCTTGAGGTGGTAGAGTCAGCGAGGAGCTGAAGGAGATGGGTAGCGGAGCCACCTACCTCATAAGGTGGAGGATTCGGCGAGGAGCCGAATGAGTCGGGTGGAAGATGCCACATGCGCGGCCTCTTGAGGCGGTGGAGTCCGTGAGGAGCCGATGGATACGGGTGGCCGATGCCACCTGCGCGGCCTCTTGAGGCTGCGGGATCGGCGAGGAGCGGAAGAAGTGGGGTGGCGGATGCCACCTGCACAGCCTCTTGAGGCAGCGGAGTGGTCAAGAAGCTGATGGGGAAGGGTGGTCGATGCCACCTACACGGCCTCTTGAGGCACCGGAGTCGGTGAGGAGCCGAAGAAGTGGGGTGGTGGATGCCACCTGTGCGGCCTCTTGAGGAGGCGGAGTCGACAAGGAGCCAATAGAGATGGTGGAGGAGCCACCTGCGCGGCCTCTTGAGGCGGCGAAGTCGGTGAGGAGCCGATAGAGATGGGTGGCAGAGCCACCTGTGCATCCTCTTGAGGCGGAGGAATTCTGCGAGGAGCCGAAGCAGTCGGGTGGCAGATGCCACCTGTGCGGCCTCTTGAGGCGGCGGAGTCGGTGAGGGGCCGATGGAGACGAGTGGCCGATTCCACCTATGTGGCCTCTTGAGGCTACGGGATTGGCGAGGATCCAAATAAGTGGGTTGGCGGATACCACCTACGCGGCCTCTTTAGGTGGCGGATTCAGCCAGGAGCCGATGGAGACGGGTGGCAGATGCCACCTGCGTAGCGTCGTGAGGCGGCGGAGTCAGCGAGGAGCTGATGGAGATGGGTGGACGATGCCACCTGCGCGACCTCTTGAGGCGGCGGAGTCGGCGATGAGCCGATGGATATGGGTGGCGGAGCCACCTTCGCGGACTCTTGAGGTGGCGGAGTGGGTGAGGAGACGATGGAGATGGGTGGCAGATGCCACCTGCGCGGCCTCTTGAGGCGGAGGAGTCGGCGAGGAGCCGTTGGAGAAGGGTGGCGGATGCCACCTGCGCGGCCTCTTGAGGCGGCGGAGTCGGCGAGGTGCCGGTGGAGATGGGTGGTAGTGCCACCTGTGCGGCCTCTTCAGGCGGTAGAGTCGGAGAGGTGCCGATAGAGAGGGGTGGTAGAGCCACCTGCACGGCCTCTTGAGGCGGCGGAGTCGGCTAGGAGCCGAAGGAGATGGGTGGCAGAGCTACCTACGCGGCCTCTTGACATGACGGAGTCGGGGAGGAGTCGATGGACCGTAGTATTCAAACACCAAATGTTACTCATCCTCTCTCATTCAATGGAGAGGGGATTCACATGGGTGATGTCTCAATTTTCCGGACACATTTGTTCTACTCTCTATTTAAGGAGAAGAGATTCACGTTGGGTTCACCTTTTCTATTTATGACGCTTTTTCTGGGGCGCGCACATCCGTCTGTGGAGGATGCGCTGCTGTTGCCCGGCATTCTCACTTTCCAAGGGTAGGCGGCATTCGTTCCTTATTCAGGGACGTCTGCTCCTTGATCAAAATCGGGAGGATGGGATGTCGGTTCTTCCTTCTATGGATTCCTCCTCAGAACTCGTTACCTAGTCCGGGTCTCCCTCATAGATTTAATACGTTGTCCGTGAATCTCGTTCTCGATGCCATATCTTCATGGACGCCAGTTAATTACACTAATTCCGTCAGGACATTCCATGGGGTCCTAACATGGGAGCAACCTTCAGTCAGAGTAGATGAAAACCTCAGGCATATTGGGGCATCTCTGGGTGCGTGGACATTGGGGAACCTGTATTCTTACTCATAAGAGGGCATCTCAAGGGTGTAGAACCCGAGGCACCCCACGTCGAATGCGGGGAACCATATTCCATAGGCATCTACCTGAGGTTTTCCTCAGCTTCCAAAGTTTAACACATGTTATGCAGCATGTTTAATGTCTTGAGAAGAAGGTTTCGCCAACGGCGTGCCATCCGAGGTTTTTCTTAGGCATCTCTTGTTTATCACGAGGTAGGGCACGAGTTTAACATCCAGCGGAGACAGAATGAGGGTGATCAGAATGTCCCATAGAGACAGCTCAGATTGGTATATCCCATGGAGAGAATACCTGGAAGATGGATAGATTAGGATGCCCAATGAGGATGGATTCGAGGTGGTGCACTCCTAGGAGGGGGGATGTCACACCGTAATGGCAGATCTGAACACCACTGAGGGTGGATCAGGGGAAGTGCGCCCCAAGATGGGGAACACCATGGACTACCATTGGCAGGGATTGAACCTCTTGGAGGTTTCCTATATACCATGTGTGGAGGATAGGGATCAAAACACGCGTAGTTCAAAGGGGTGATGAATCGGGGTGTACATAGAGGACAACGACCCGAAGACATACTGGGGCTTATGCGTGGATAGCGGCCCATGCGCCACTAAGAGCAGAGAGGAGGTGGATGGAATGATCCCATCGGGATGTGGCGGCCCAGGTGAGAATCGGGATGGGTGATGGATGGATGGATGAAGTGGAGGGGGGTTGAAATGGGGCCATCACAAGGGCGACAGTGAAATTGGGCTTGAGCCTCGAAGAGACCTCCTACGTATCCCCATGGCAGGGAATCAATGTCCACGTAGTTCGATGGTGCCGGTGAACCGACGTGAAGGTGCACCATGGTCCGATGGGTGTCTTCAGCGAACCGACGTGAATGTGGACCTTGGTCCGATGGGTGTTGTCAGAGAATCGACTTAAAGGTTGACCTTGGTCCGATGGGTCTCGTCAGCGAACCGACATGAAGGTGGACCTCGGTCCGATGGGTATCGTCAGCGAACCGACGTGAAGGTGGTCGGAATGACCGGGTGATGGGCTTGAACCCCATGGATGCTTCCAAAGTACCATGCATTGACATGGATCAAAGTCCTCATATTTCAGAACGGTGTGTCGGAGGACCGACGCGAGTGAGGACCTTGGTCCGAATGGTGCGGGGCTTACACACTAGGCTGCCCAGGTGCTGGTGACCTGATATGGAGAATGTCGGAGTGACCAACTGGTGGTGGTCTTGAACCTCTGGGAGGCTTCCTATGTACCATGCCTTGACATGGATCAAAGACCTCGTAGTTCAAAGGGGCTTCGTCGGCGAACCTATGTGAAGGTGAACCCGGGGGTCCACTGGTGGTGGGCTTGAACCTCGTGAGGCTTCCAACGTACCATGCCTTGACATGGATCAAAGTCCTCGTAGTTCGGGAATGGCAGTGGGTTTCGGCGAACCGACGTGAATAAGGGACCTTGGTCCGATGGGAGATGGTCTTGAACCTCAGGGAGGCTTCCTACATACCGTGCCTTGACATGGATCAAGGTTCTCGTAGTTCGTGGGTGGGTGTCGGTGAACCGACGTGAGGAAATGACGGGTGGTGGGATTGAACCTCATGGAGGCTTCCTACGTACCATTACTTGACATGGATCAAAGACCTCGTAGTTCAAAAGGGCTTCATCAGCGAACCGATGTGAAGGTTAACCCAAGGGTCCACCGGTGGTGGGCCTGAACCTCATGAGGCTTCCTATGTACCATGCCTTGACATGGATCAAAGTCCTCGTAGTTCGGGAATGGCGGTGGGTGTCAGCGAACCAATGTGAATAAGGGACCTTGGTCTGATGGGAGATGGGCTTGATCCTCAGGGAGGCTTCCAGCGTACCGTGCCTTGACATGAATCAAAGTCCTCGTAGTTCGGGTTGGTCACAACGGCTTGCCGTCAGACTGGAATAGCGGTTTAACATCATGTCGGATGAGGGCGGAACCTGACGTAAAGAAATGATGGGTGGTGGGATTGAACCTCATGGAGACTTCCTACGTACCATGCCTTGACATGGATCAATGACCTCATAGTTCAAATGGATGTGCAGTTTAACATCATGCCAGACAGGGGCATACAGTTTAACGTCATGTTGGACATCACATAGTTTAACTTCATGCTGGATGGGGTGTTTTCATGGCTAATTCTTACTCTAATCCCACGTGAGTCGTGCTCGGTGTGAGATACAAGAGGCCGCAGGGACCTGACGATCACGTTGAGAAGGGTGTGTCCGTGAGAAACGAAGTGGGTCCTACATGTTGGGCGGCACATGGTGTTGGGACTTACTCCAGGATGGAGGCCTGAGGAAAAGGATGACGATAGTTTCAAGCTTGAGCCTTGAAGAGGCTTCCTAGGTATCCCCGTGGCAGGGAATCAAAGTCCACATAGTTCTACTGATGACAGCATACCACCGATTGGGGTTTTCAACAGCTTACCGCTAGATTGGGTCGCAATGGCTTACCGCTAGATGAGGATGTCAATGGCTTGGTGCTGACTGGGTCACAAGGGCTTACCGCTAGATAGGATAATAGTGGATTACTGCATGATAAGAATGTCAACGGCTTACTATTGCATATGGTAACAACGGCTTACCGCTGAATGGAGTGTCAATGGTGGATGGGGATTACGCAAGGAGCTGCCCGGGTACCGCTATGGAGCGGAAATGGTGGATGGGGCTTATGCACGGAAGCTGACCTGATGCCGCTATGGAGCGGAAATGGTGAATGGGGCTTACGCAAGAAGATGCCCGGGTGCCGCTATGGAGTGGGAATGGTGAATGGGGATTACGATAGGAAGCTTATCGGATGCTGATATAGTGCGGCAATGGTGAATGGGGCTTACGCAAGAAGCTGCCCGGGTGCGGCTATAGAGTGGCAATCGTGGATGGGGCTTATGCAAGAAGCTTCCTGAATGCTGCTATGGAGCGGCAATGGTGAATGGGGCTTACACTATGAAGCTTCCCGGGTGCCGCTATGGAGTGGCACTAATGAATGGGGCTTACGCTAGGAGCTTCCTAGGTGCCTCTATGGAGCGGCACTGGTGAATGGGGCTTACACAAGAAGCTTCCCGTAATGTCTTCCTCATGTCAGGCCATGAGGGCATCCCAACTCACTGGTGGGTAGAGGCCTTCACCGATGTGCTAGTGCATATGAGGTATATCGCCAAGGGGCGTTGGAATCATGCCACTATAGTCATGGCGTTAGGCTTCGTATGCTTGGAGCATAAGGCATCTCTTGTTTAATGGAAGAGGCATCCTATGTTTGGCACATAGGGTGTACTATAGTTTATAGTCTTGTAGATAGGACTATTAGCATCTCATTCTAGTAGCATAAGACATCTCTTATTTAAAGCGAGATGCATCCTATGTTTGGAACAAAGGGTGAATACTACAGTTTATAGTCATGTAGTTAGGACTATTGGAATCTCATGCATGGAGCATGAGGCATATCTTATTTGGAGAAAGAGGCATCCTATGTTAGGAACATAGGGTGTACTACAGTTTAGAGTCTTTTAGATAAAACTATTGGCATCTCACGCTAGGAGCACAAGGCATCTCTGGTATAGGGCAAGAGACATCCTATGTCTGGAACCTAAGGCATTACAACAGTTTAATGTTATTTAGTTGGGACTATTAAGCATCTCATGCTTGGAGCGTGAGACATCTCTTGATTGGAGCAAGAGGCATCCTACATTAGGAACATAGGTAGAATACTACAATTTAGAGTCATGCAGATAGGACTATTGTCATCTCATGCATGGAGCATGAGGAATCTCTTATTTGGAGAAAGAGGCATCATATGTTAGGAACATAGGGTGTACTACAGTTTAGAGTCTTTTAGATAGGACTATTGGCTTCTCATGGTAGGAGCATAAGGCATCTCTCGTATAGGTAAAGAGGCATCCTATTTCTAGAACATAAGGCATTACTACAGTTTAAAGCCATGTAGATAGGACTATTAGGCATCTCATGCTTGGAGCATGAGGCGTCTCTTGATTGGAGCAAGAGGCATCCTAAGTTAGGAACATAGAGAGAATACTGCTGTTTAGAGACATTCAGATAGGACTATTGACATCTCATGCATGGAGCATGAGGCATATCTTATTTGGAGCAAGAGGCATCCTATGTTTGGAAAAAAGGGATTACTACAGTTTAAAGTCATGTAGATAAGACTATTAGGCATAAGGTGCCTGGAAATGGATGGTGTTGGGACTTACACGACGGCGGCCCTTTCGGGTTTCACCTGGCATAGGAGCCAAGAGATAGGGTTTGGAAGAGTTGCCTGAGGAATGGTTCGACTCAAGGTACTCAGGGAGTTGATGATGAGAAACTCAACTCATGACACAGTAATGAAACCAACAGGAATATGTCGACTCAAGGTGTTTAATGGTGTGTGGAGGAGTATCTCAAATCACAGTTTTCCATAGGTTGAAGGTGGATGCGCATAGGGGCGCAATGGAAAATCCAGACATCCCGGCCCGAATAGTTTGCGGTGCGACTCTCCATTTTTCATGGGGGTCTGTGACGATAGCTAAGGGACCGGTGGGTGACAAGTTCAGAGCCACGCAAAGGATAGGTCTTCGCAAAGTAGCTTCACGGAGCAAAGGTCTTGCGAGGTAGCTGTGCGGAGCAAAGGTCTCGCGAAGTAGCTGTGCGGAGCAAAGGTCTCGTGGAGCAGAGGGATCTCGCGGAGCAATGGCCTCTTGCAGAGCATGGGCGGGCTCGTAGTGTCAAGGGATCTCGAGGAACATGGGCCTCTTGCGGAGCAAGGGCAGCTCGCAGAGTACTCGCGCAGCATGGACTCGCGGAGCATCGGCTCGCGGAGCAGCAACACGAAGGAAGCTGCTCGTGGAGCATGGCCTCGCGGAGCAGCAAAGTGGAGCTCCGCGGACCGGGAGATCGGCAGCCCAAGGGGCGGAAAAATGTCCATCCGGAGAAGCGGTTCGAGCTGAGTATTTATAGGCAAGGGGCACCGCGAAGCGAAGCTCACGCGGCGCGAAGGGGGAATTCGGTTGCTTCGCGGCGGGTTGCAAATGTCAACCGGATTCGCGGAGGGGTACCGCCTCCTCTGCTTCATGGTGGGTCTTCACGGCATGTCGCAAACATCATCCGAGTTCACGGAGCATCCCACCTCATTGCTTTGTGGCGGCGCTCCACGATCACGGCGGGGGATTCGCGAAGGGGCTTTGCCGACCAGTTTTTTATCCCACCTTCAAATGTCCATAATTCCTAATCCGTAGCTCTGTTCGGCCCCTATGAAATACCAAATCGAAGCTTGAGAAATGGAATATGATCTTGGATCGTGTATGGAAGCATTTGAAAAAATTTTGGGGACACATTTTCCCATGCAAACAATAACGAAATAAAAGATACAATGTAAACAAAAGCTAGGAATGAACTCAAGGTTCATACAAGTCTCCATGCCCACAACACTACAGTCCATCTCTTAAAGTTGGCCCTTTAATTGTACATAAACACATAAAGTATACACGCATCGCAAAGGGCCCATGTAGAGTGTGATATGAATCTTAGTTGGGTACCACCCAATGGTCCATACCTAATATAAGTGTTTAAGAGATCATACATCAATACAAAAAGTAATTATTTGAGGAAAAAAGTAAAGACAACATCTATTGGTGCTCAACATCCACCATGGAGTGTCACCTTCATCGTCCTACATCAAAATATCATTCATGTAACCTAGAACCAGGTCCCTCCAGACACCATGTGTCCCAAGTACTGATATCCTGAAGGTATTCCGAACAAATAGTAACCAGACACCATGTGCCTCCTGACACATTTTGTCTCAAGTACTGACATCTCTTAGAAATGCCCAAGAAATAGAAACTTGACACAAAGTGCCTCATAACACATCATCTCTCAATTACTAAAGGCTGATCCCCTTCCATGAAATAGTAACCCAACACCATGTGACTCTTGAAACCTCATGTCTCAAAAACCGACGTCCCATATGAACGCCCAAATAATCTAAAGCCTACTCACCTTCAATGTGGCTTCCATGAAAAGCCCCACCAACCATTATCACCTAAAACAAATATGGGGGCCTCTTCCCACATCTGCAGTCAAAACGACCTCATAACTGTTTCATCTATGTGCACATGACCCATGGTCCCGAGAGAGCGGTAATCAAAAAATATAGAAACATTCCATAATGTCTCTGACACTTCGTGTCCCTACAACTATGTCACTCAAGTCAGATGGTCACACCATCCATGTAACCCTGGCCATGCCCTACCTGACAGTCTCACTGCCTCAAGCTGACATCTAGGACTCCAAATCTTGAGGTCAAAATAACCCAAAGTAATCTGGTCCAAGACCAAACTGTGATCAACAATACTAAATAATATCTGGGCCACACCCAACATAACCCCAAGGGTTCCAACATATGCAACAAAGAATATCACATAAAAAATGACAATTAAAAATATTAAATAGGATTGACAAAATAAACAGTTGAATTGCACAGGCTAGGTGTTTTCCCATACCAACAATGAGGTCTTGAATGCCTCTATCAATTCATATCATGTTTTAACAAATTAAACATAGAATTTTGATAAAAACATATTCATTTTAAACTATTTTAGTACCCCTAGCGAAAATTACATAAATGAGAAATGACCTATGGCCTGGACTCACCCAATAAATTTAGGTATAGGGCATGCCCAAGGACATCCCATAGATCTAACAAGAAATTTAATATGCAACAAAAATTAAAAATGGGACTCACTCAAAATACCTGAATATGCACAAAAGGATACGCAACCCAAATGAAAATGAAAGCAGAAAAATAGGTATGAACCACCTCCCTAGAACTAGTATAATGATCCACCTCTACTAATTGCCTCTCAATCAGCCTAAAACATGGTATATCATTGGGGTTTCAACACTTCCAACAACGATCGAAACTGAGTTATGACAAGGAAACAGGAAGGGTTTTATAGTCCGACTGATTGGGGTTTGGAGGTTTAGTCTTGAAACCAAAAACGAGGCTACTACCCATTTTATGTGAAAAAATTCCCAAAACATACATTAGATTACACACAATGTGGGATATTTTACTATTCTAAAGAAAGGTGGCATACTTTTCCAAAATTTTGACATGACTACACAACGTGTACCTAGGGGTACACGATGTTTACTTCTCTACCTGAATGACATCCCAACATGCCATGCATATCCCCATACACAAAACCTCTACTTAGATTGTAAAAAAAGTACACGGAATGTACATGCTAAAATATTTCTACTCAGCCAATAGGCTTACATGCCATGTATGGCCTTCACAAATGGCAATAGTACTGGTCGTGTTATTAGAAGTACATGATGTGTACATTGGAAATTTTTAGAACTGCCCAGTTTAGTCAAAAACATAGCCAGGGTTACCTATTTTCTCAAAACAACCCAAAATAGAAAGAAGAAAGAAACTCGTACCTTGATGTAAGAACTAGGTTTGTAAAATGATGATAAAAAACTCACATTAGTCAATAGGAGGGGACTGCTGTCTCTTCGCAAATTTTTCTGGGGAGATATTTAAATATATAGGACTCTATTATAGATTTAATTCATATTCATGAATATTTAATAAACCATAAAAAACGTTTCACCCTTCACATTTGTAATCAATCACATATATTTGTAGTATTTTTTATATATATATATCAATGCTTCTCTAAAAATGGGAACATATTTATGCATATGAGGTTGTCTATTGAGATATCCACATATATACTCTAGAGGTTATCAATATCATTTCATTGTTTTTTGGTAATGTTTTATATAATGGATCATGGTTTAAAGCCTCATTAATGGTAACTCAAGATTTTATTTCCATCCAAGGAGGAAATTAGAGTTTTTTTATCAGGATCTAGCCCATAAGAAGAGAATTCTTTGTATCCTTGTGAAATTATTGACACCGCATGTAGTTTGGTTCCACATAATGGGTAACATCATAACTTTTAAGGTCACGTGACATGGTCCAAACCATGTATATAGCATACTGAGATGAGGATGACTAGGTGGAAGATTCCTAACAATTTATGGAGTGATATTTTTCACAGGGAAACCTTTTCTGGTCACATCTATGGGAAATATGGATCGATGGGAATGAATTATTCTTTTAGAGAATATAGTCCTATAAAGACAACTCATACTGAAAAATTTTATGCCCATGGGGATGATATAAAGGGAACAAAAAAAGGAATAGTCTGGTTCTGGTTATAGGCATGATATTATTGGTAATATGTCCCAATAAAGAAAGTGAATGATTTATAATGTAATATTTAAACATCATAGAGGCTTCTTACACATCCCAGTAGAATGGGAATCAAATCCCACATAGTTTAAAAGAGTTTGTTCTTACACCTTTGAGGTTAGAATAAAAATAATATTTTTGATCATGCAGGTGATATTATCACCACTAATATGTAAGACCATGTCATTTCTTATCAGTGTGAGAAACAAGGGGAATTAAATGGTTAAGAACTTTTCATGATCTACTTTTTCTATTGGTGGAAGAGGGTGAGTATATGGAAGGGCATGGAATGTCAAACAAGAAATGATAGGGGATAAATAATGGAGGGATTTTAAGTTTTTTCCCATTCCAATAGGTTCTCGAGTGGATGAGGTAAAGGTAATAGAAGAAAATATGGACTACATGTATGATATAATTCCCAATTTAGGATAACAATATCACCAATTAGTATAAAAATTCATCCACCCCCTAATAATGGGACCCTTATTTCCTTGACAATTCAAGACATTGAACATTCTATGGAATGTGCCTATTTGGGAGGTTAAATACAAGACATGGTTTTCCAAAATAATTCATGAATGGATGGGGGACATGCTAGTGTGTCCTGACACAAGGTCAAATGAATCATGAGGCAATAGGGGAGGTCAAACTGATGGAATTTTGGGATTTTGTTAGTGGTATATGATTTTATTTGGACATAATGAAAAGGGTAATGTGTGGGGATAAATTGGATAATGAAAGAGGGTAGTGATATTGGATGGGAAAAATATCCACTGTATAACCCATTCCACATACTCTTCTTTGATATACGAGGTGTGAGACAAAAAACTGTGTTTTTATTTAAATGGAAACATCTCCATAGTGCGATACCTTTAGAGGCCTAATTTTATTCCATTTAGGGGTGGATTAGTAGTTATGTTCATGAAATATCCTTTGTGATTTCTCCCTTTTTATTTTCCTCATGGAATTCAGTAGGTGAATTGCCGACCAATGTCTTATTTTTTCTTCTCTATTATCTATATGTCTGTATTATCTTATTTTTATTTGTTTTCTGTCAACCAACGGGAATTTATAAGGGATAACAAATAACAATTTTCATGTATTGGAATGTTATCCACATATTATTCTTGGTACCATGTTGACATGTGATAAAAATTTAACCCTATAAGGATTTTTTTGTTTACGGAGAGGTAGGGTGATTAACTCACACTACAAAGTGTTATATTGTTTTTAGGGGTTGTGAAATGGATTCCACATGTATGAATCATACCAACTTATTTTACAGGGGGTTAGTTTAATGATTGAACAAATAGTATATAAATTATTTAGTTAGGGTCTCATTATAACACCCCCTGAACATGTAAAATTATTTATGGGGGCTTCAAATCCTTGAATCATGCCACAAATTGAAATTATTTTTCTAGGGAGTGGAATTATATCCTCAACAACATATAAATTCCAATTTTTAGGAACTACATTTGGAGCTACGGTCCTACATAGTTTGTGATCCATGTGGAAGGGGTGATCTTTTTTTTGGTTATTTATGGTACCAATTTTAACCCCAAAAACAGTTTTTTACATTGATTTTGTATTTCCCATGATCATAATTGTTTCCATAAATTCTTTTTGAACCTTTTCTTGTCTCAAAAAAATCCCCCCATCAGAATGGGGTCTGATCAGTATAAAGAGAAGAAAATTCCATGGATGAATTTTCCTTGTTTGAATTCTATTTTGTGTGCATATAGACCCATTGAAGGGACCACTCCTATAAATGATGATATGACTAACTCATTTTTCAGGACTAAAAATATAGATTCTTATATAATTAACCTAAAAATATGTATTCGAACACTTCCCACATCACATTTTCCCTTGTTGAATAGTGTCTATCAGGTACTGAAGAATTTTGATTCACAAACTTTTATTTGCATGAAATAAATATTATGATTTTTTTAATAATTATTCTTGGATAACAATTGGGAACTGAAGACCATGTATCAGTCAAAAAATAATTACAATGTTTTAAATGATATTCAAAGTGAAATTAAATACTTTTGATAAATATAAAATCTTTTTTTTCATTTTTTCATGCAGAGATAATGGGTTGTGATTATAAGTATTTATCGTGTTAAATGATTATTATTGACATACGAATTATTATTTCTAAAAATATTGAAGACAACCCCTGCTACCATTTTATACTTTAAGAGGGTATCTAGAAGAATAATCTTTCACTATATTTTATAGACTATATATTTTCAATTATACTAACTCTACATAGCCTCAGGATATAAGGTGATGCTCTAATTTTTCTTCTTAATTGAAATATTATTCATATTTTCATCGATGTTTCCTTGAATAATTTTCATGTATAAATCATATCTATGAGTGGTGTTAATCTTAATTCTAGATGAGGGAATTTATTCATTTTTAATAGATCCTTTAGGACTCATAATAATTAGCATAATCACGAATTGTCCCTATAGTCCACTATTTGAGATTACCAATTCATTTTTAATCCCTTATAAGGGTATTACACTGGAGGGTGATGCATAAGTTAGAAATTTGGGTATATAAAGAAGTTATACAATGAATGGGATTGGGAATCCTAGGTGAATTAGACTTACATCGAAATTACACAAAGGTTAGAGGACATTAGTTTATACTAGGCTACAAAGGATTCCAAATTCTTGATGATTCCTCCAAGTATGATCTTTCATGAATTGATCCTTAATTATTGGTCGAGTAACAAAACATTTCATATACCACATGGTGATGTGAGGATCATTTTTTGTGATATCAACCAATTAGGGGGCATTACCGTCCTTGGAAAGTTATATGATGAGTGTATTCATCCACATAAGTCATTGGTAGATATAGAATAGATTTCATAAATTAGTGAGCGACCTATCAATTCACACATAAATGTGAAAGGATCACCCCTTAAAATGTTTCCACTTATTTCATTCAATGATTGGATGATACTATTCATGTGGTCTTTATAGCTAAGGATGATAGTTTAACAAACCAAGAATCATTACACTCAACAATCACTATATTTTCTTGATTCATATTAGGCCACTTTCAAGGTAGTCAATGAAACCACATGGGGATTTATGACCCATCTCAATATACCCTCATGTTTGGGACCCTATATCTACATATCCTAAAAACGATTTTCTGGTCCTCGCAGCATGTACGTCGCCAGCTTGACCCTCCTCCCTAGTTGCATCTCGAGCTACTCAAAGATCGTCTGCATGCTCTCTATCCAGTTCATAGCCACCTGTGGACCACGCTAACCCTGAAAAAGTGTTGGGTGGGGTGACTAGAACTCCCATGCTAGACATTCCATAGAGGGATCTCTGCCCTGTGAACCTCTCTCGATCCCCTACAAGACACATACCAGGAAATTTTGGAGCTACTCATCGAGCCAATGCCTGAACACTGCCAAACCCAACTACTACATTTCCCACACTAGATCCTGAATCAAATCTTGTTCCAAAACATATACCTACGGTCCATGCTCTGCCTGCCCCTTAGGGTTCTAAACTTGATCGTGCTCCTATAGCACTGTACCATCACCCGCCTGATGATCCATCTGAATAGTCTAGGAGGATCCCACTAAATACTATAATGGTCATACAACCAACATATATCACAATATATATATCAAAAAGATAACTAAAGTAGTAAATAGGTAGCGTATAAAAACTACCCTTACAGTCTCCCCATGGTATCCCATGCCCACGACATCCCTGCCTCATGGCCTCCTTACCCACCCTCAATAGAGCCAAGTATCAAATGTACCTCGATCCATGATCATCCTGAAAACTAATGTTTCCTCACACCAACGTCCTAGTTCCCATTCTTAGTTATAAAAATCAACTCAACCATAGTACCTAGTCGCTGATAGAAGACCGAGGCCTAAATCTCCTACCACAAGAAATTCACAATATATAAAGCATTTCATAGTAAGTTGCAATAAAAAAACTATTCTATCATAAATTTCACCTATGACATTTCAAAAGCATTCAAAGAAAAAAATTTATATTATTCACATGATGTTATCACTTCACAAATCATGTGTGTAGTTATTAAATTTAAATACCCTAATAACGTTCCTACTAAAAGGAAATATATCACCCCTTGCCATACTGGGCCAATGCCCAATTTATTTCTCCATTACTACACTGATTCAAGGGTCACACATCACAATAAGTAACCTTCACACACCAAGTGATCCACCAAGTTCGAAATCATATAAACTATAATCTGAGAAAAATAAAAACAACAATTCCCACCCAAGGCATATTGGTGAACCCCTCGTTCCTTAGGATGCAGGAACACAAGAACATGCTAAAAACAATTTCCAATTACAACCTATCTCTAGTATAAAATATAAAAAATAGTAAACTGACATAAAGAAAGATGCCTCCATCTCATTAGTATCCAGCACAAAAACTTCTACTAAATCAATATCAAGAACCACTATGATATGACTTCATAACATCCCAGACCATAACATCTACCTAAATAGTGCTAAACTGGTCGGGTATTACAATATTAGGAACACCTCCATGAACACCAAAGGATATCAACTAGTAGAGAGAGTGTAATAGGAATAGTGGGTAGACTATACCCTTTGGAATCGGGGAAATAATGGTACTGGTCCCAGCAAAATATAAAATAGTTACTTTGTAGACTTGAACTAGACCCACAAAGTGGAACCACAATCAATAAGAATAAACAACAGAACCAATAAAGATAAAAAACTATAACATAATATAAAGAATAACGCATGCCAAACAAACTCTAATAACTACGGAAACAAAAAAACATGCATCCAAACAGGTCATACACATAAATATGCAATGGGGCCCATGGCTTACCAATAGTTTCTGCAAAAAAAGTTTAAGCATGCTAATATAGATATGAAAGCTAACAATGTAAACTCTAAATAGGCTTGACCTCAAGGTCCATACCACTCTCCACTCCAACTACACTACAATATATCTTATGAAGCTGATCTTTTACATGTACATAAAGACATAAAGGCTACACATGTCCCGAAGGGCATGTGTAGGGTGTGAGATGAATCTCTGTAAGACTCCAACCAATGGTGAATACCAAATATAAGTGTTCAAGAAATCATGAATCTATAAGAAAAGTAAGAAGTATGATGCAAAAGGAAAACACAACATCCAGTAGTTATTATTATCCACCATGAAGTGTAACCTTTTTTAGGCAACACCGAAATATTAGTCAACTAACCCAGAACCAAGTGCCTCATGACACCGCGTGTCCCGAGTAATGACGTCCTGAGGCACACCCAAGAAATATTAACCCAGCACCATGTGCCTCCTGACACCTTGTGTCTCAAGTACTTATGTCTCATAGTCAGGCCAAATCAATAGTAACATGGCACTAAGTTCCTCCTGACACCTCATGTCTCATGTACCTAAGTCTCTTCACCATCCAAGCATTAGAAACCCGGCACCATGTGCCTCCTAGAACCTTGTGTGTCAACTACTGATTTCTCATTGACAGAGACAAACAATATAAAGGATCCTCACCTACCATGTGGCTTCCATGTAAATCACCCCAACTATAATCACCTAATCGAAACTATTGGGGCCTCTATCGACACGAGTGGTCAAAAACACCTCATCATAGAGTCATCTATGTACACATGACCCAATGTCCCAAGGGAGCGGAAATCACCAAATACAGAACCCTAGCCACAAATTCATTAACACCTTGTGTCCCTGAAACTATGTTGCTCATGTCTGACGGTCTCTCCTTCCATGTAACTTGGGGCATGCCCAACCTGATAGTCACACTACCTCACACTAACATCCATGACGCCCAATTCTATTGTCAAAACAACCTAATGTAATCCTGGCCAATCCCAACCTATGATCTACATTACTCAAGAATAACTGCGCCACTCCAAACACTACCTTAAGGGTTCCAGTATATTCCATAAAACATATCAAATATAAAATAAAAATGAAATAATTTTAATAGTAATGACCAAATAAATAGTTGAATTTCACTAGTCTGGTGTTGTCTCATACCAAATATGACGTCTTGAATGCCTTTAACAATTTATATCATGATTTAACAAACTAAACTCATCTGTTTAATCAAAAAAAATTCATTTTAAGCCATTTTTCCACCTCTGTCCAAAAATACGCCAAATGAAAAATGACCTATCGCCCTATCTCGCTAAAGAAATTCAAGTACAGGGAATTCCTAATGGCATCCCATTAGTCTAAAAAGAAATTTAATATGCAAAATCAATTAAAACAGGGTATCTCTCAAAATACCCGAAGACACACCAAAGTCTGTGCTACCCAAATGACCACAAAAACAAAAAAGTGGTATGAACCACCTACCTCAAACAAGTACGGTGATCCTTATATAGTAACAGACTCTAATTCATCCAAAAACTCTTTATATCATTGGAGTTCCAACGCATCAAACAACGATCGTTTTCGAGATTGGAAAAGGAAATAAGAAGGGGATGAGGGTCTGGAAGATTGGGGTTCGAAGGTTCTATCAAGAACCTCAATATGAGGATACTGCACATTTTAAGAAAAAAAATACCCGGCATGTACTTAGGAGTACTCATAGTGCGAGTTCTTTAACTGTTCCAATGGTGGTTGTCCTACTTTTCCAATATTCTAAAATTTCTACACGGAGTGTACCTAGGGGTGCACAACATGTACTTATCTACCGAGACGACATCCCCAACATGCCTTGTATATCCCCATACACGACCCCTCTATATGGCATGTACAAATAGTACACAACATGTACTTTCTAAAATCTTTCTACCTGGAAAACATGCCTACATTTCATGTATTGACTTCACACATGGCTGTAGTACATGGTGTGTACTTAGAAGTACATGACGTGTACCTTGGAAATTTCCAAAACTTCACATTTTATTCTAGAACATAGAAAGTAGTACATTTTTTCTAAAAAAAAACCCAAATCCAAATGAAAAGAAGAAACTCATATCATAATTTAATAACCAAGTTCTTACAATTATTATAAGGAACTCACATTAGTCAAGAGGATGGGATTTCGGGCTGATCACAACCTTTTTATGGGGAATTATTTCTATCTATGGTACTCTCTTATAAATTTTAGTCATATTCATGATTCTTTTATAAACCATAAAAAAAATTTCACCCTTCACATTTGTAATCAATTTCATATATATGTAGTATTATTCATATGTATGTATCAATTCTTCTCTAACAATGGAAATATATTTATTCATATGAGGTTCAATATTGAGATATCCACATATATATACTATAGAGTTTATCAATATCAATTCATTGTTTTTTGGTAATGTTTTATTTAATAGATCATGGTTTAAATCCTCATTAATGGGAACTCAATATTTTATTTCCATCCAAGGAGGAAATTGGAGTTTTTATATTAGGATCTATCCCATAAGAGGGGATTCCGATGTATACTTTTGAAATTATTTACACCCCATGTTGTTTGGTTCAACGCAATGGGAAACATCATACCTTCTATGGTCATCGGACAAGGACTAGACCGTGTTTATTAGCATCATGAGAGGCAGATGACATAGTAGAAGGTTCTTAACAAAGTATGAAGTGAGATTTATTCCATAGATTCATTTTCTTGTAACTTCTATGGGGAATATGGATCAATAGGAAGGTATTGGTATTATAGAGAATATGACCCCATAATGAATTATCCAACCAAAAAATCTTATGTTGATGAGGTTGATATAAAGGGAACACAAAAGTAATAATCTGTTATGGGTTACAAGCACGATATTATTGGTATTATGTCTCTAGAGAGAAGGTTAAAGATTTGAATTGTAATATTTAAACATCATAGAGGCTTCTTACACGTCCCATTTTAATGGTAATCAAATCCCACATAGTTTATAAGTTATCGTTCTTACACCTATGAGGGAGAAATATAAATAATATTTTTGATCATGCTAGTGATATGACCACTAATACTATGTAAGACCATGTGATTCTTGATCGGTGTGAGAAACAAGAGGAAGTAGAAGATCTGGAACATTTCATGATCTCCATTTTTTATTGGTGGAAGAGGGTGAGTCTATGGAAGGGCATGGGATGTCGTACAAGAAATCATAGGGGATAAATAATGGAGGGATTCCAATTTTCTTTCCTTTCCAATAGGTTTAATATAGTAATAGTTAAAGGATATAGATGAAAATATGGACTAGGTGTATGATATAATTCACATTTTTTGAAATAAATATCACTACTTAGTCTGAAAATCCATCCACCCACCCCTATAATGGGACACTTATTTCCATGAGATATCATGACATTGAACATGTTAAAGAGTGTATAAATTTGAGAGGTTAAATATAAGACTTGGTTTTCCAAAATAACGCATAAATGGATGGGGGACATGCTACTGTGTCCTGACTCTACGCTGAATCAATCTGGCGGCTATAGGGGAGGTCACACTGATGGAATCGTTGGATTTTGGTATGGGGTACAAAAATTTATTTGGAATTCTTGAAAAGGATAAAGTGTGGGATCAAATTCAATAATGAAATAGGGTAGTCTGATTGGATGAAAAAAATACTCCTCTTCAGTATATATGATGTGAGACCAAAAATGATGTATTTATATAAAGGGAATAATCTTCATGGTGGGTTACCTTCACATGCCCATGTGTATTCCATTTATGGATGGATGTGTAGTTCCACTCATGAAATATCTTTTCTGAGTTCTCACTTTTTATTTTCCTCGTGGAGTGGAGTAGGTGAATTACCTACCAATGGCTTATTTTTCCTTATCTATTATTCATATTTATGTATTATCTTATTTTTATTTTTTCTGTAAAAGAATAGGTATTTAAAAGAGATTATAAATAACAATTTTCATGTATTGGAATGTTATCCACAGAGTATTCATGCTACCAAGTGTCTAAGTTATAAAACTATCACCCTTGAATTATTTATTTTTCTTACAATGAGGTAGGGTGATTGACTCACTCCACAAACTGATAAATTGTTTGTGGGGGTTTTGAAATGGATTCCATATGAATGAATCAAACCAAATTATTTTAGGGTGGGTTGTGGATTCAATTATTGGACTAATAGAATAGAAATTATTTTGATGGGGCCTCATTTTAACACCCCCTGAAAATGTAAAATTATTTGTGGGGGATTAAAATCCTTGTGTCATGCCACAAATGGAAATTATTTTTTAAGGGCATGGAACTATAGCCTCACCCATATATAATTTTCCATTTTTAGGCTCTCCCTATGGATCTACGGTCCTACACAATGTTTGTTCTATGTGGAAGGTCCAAACGTATTTTTGGTTAGTTACATTACCAATTTTAACACCACACATAGTTTTCTACATTGTTTCTATATTTCCAATGATCATAATAGATTCCATAGATTCCCCGGGAACTTTTCATGGACCAAAAAATTCTTCCCATTAGAACAGGGTCTGATCAGTATGTACAGAAGGTAATTACATCAAATAACATGAACCGTTTTAATGTTGTTTAGTGTGCATATAGACCCATAAGAGGGATCACTCCTATTAATGACAGTGGGACTAACTCATTTTTCATGTATAAAACTATATGTTATTTTTAATTTGACATATACATATGGATTGGAGCACTTTCCACATCATGGTTTCCCTTTTTTAATAGTATATATCTTGTACTGAAGAATTAACATTCATAAACTTTTATTTCCATGAAATAAAAATCATGATCTGTTGTATAATTATTCTTAAAAAAATTGGAACTAAAGGCCACATATCACTCCATGAATCTGTGTAGTGTTTGAAAAGTTATTCTATGTAAAATTAAATAATATTGATAAATCTAACATGTTTTGGTCATTTTTCATGCAGAGTTAATGGGTCTTTATTAGAAGTAATTTTCTAGTTTGATGATTATGGTTGAGAGAAGAATTATTATTTCTAAAAATATTTAAGACAACCCCTCCAACCATTTTAATCTTCAAGAAGGTATCTAGAAAAATCATCTTGAACTATATTTTATGGAATATCTATTTTCAAATATACTACCTCTATATAGATTTAAGATACAAGGTGATGTTTACATTTTACTGCTTAATTGAAATATTCTTCCTACTTTGAGTGATGTTTCCTTGAATCGTTTTCATGTATAAATCATAGATATGAGTGATGTTATTCCTAAACTGAATAGATGGAAGTTCTTTATTTTTAATAGTTCCTTATTGAGTCAAAACAATTTTCATAACCTTGATATATCCATATAGTACAGTATTCAAGATTACCCATTCATTTTTAATATCACATATGGGTGTTCCACTAGATGGTGAAGAATAAGTTACAATTTTTGGTCTATATGGAGGTTATACAATGAATGGGATTTGGCAGATTGGGTGAGTTATACTTGCAATGAAATTCCACAATGGTTAGAGGCCTTTAGTTTATACCAGGCGATCTAGGTTTTCAAATTCATGATGTTTCCTACAAGTAGGATCTTTCCTGAATTGATCTATCATTAGTGGTTGAGTACCAATACATTTCACCACTCACATGGTTATGTGATGGTCATTTTGTGTGATATCTACCCATTTGGGAGAATTCCCATCCTTGGAATGTTATATGATGAATTTTGTCTTACACAAAATACATTGGTAGATACCAAATAGATTTCATTCATTAGTGATAGACCTATCGATTGGAACATAGATGTCAAAGGGCCACCAATAAAAATTGGTTCACTTATTTCATTCAGTGATTGGATGAGACTATTAATGCGATCTTTCTAGCTAAGGTTGATATTTCAGCACACCAATAATCATCCAGCTCAACAATCAATATATTATCAAGGATTATATTGGGATGCTATCAGGGAAATTGAAGATACCACATTGGGTTACTGGATATATCTCAATATACCCTCAAGTTTATAATCATGTATCTACACATCCCAACAGTGCTTTTCCAGTATCATAGCATGTACGCCGCCATATTGACTCTCCACCCTGGAGGCATCTCGAGTTTCTCGAAGATCATATGCATGCCCTCTATACAAATCTCTACCGCCTGTGGACCACCCTCACCCTAAAAAAGTGGTGAGTGCTGCAACTAGAACTTATGTGTCAGATATTCTATAGAGGGGTCTCTAAGAGGCGTACCTATATCATTTCCCTGCAAGAAATGTAGCAGGCATGTTTGGAGCTACTCGTCGAGCCACGGATCAAACACTGCCAAACCCAACAATTACACTGCTTTCTGTGGATCTTGGACCTGATCCTGTCCCTAAGCCTATACATGTGGCTCATGGTCTGCATACCCCTTAGGGTTATGAACCTGATCATGCACCTGTGGCACTGTACCATCACCCGACTAACGCTCCATCCGAATCATCTAGGAGGAACCGTGGAATTCCATAATGGTCAGACAACCACCATATAAATATATATATATATATATATCATGCAGATAAGGAAAGAAGTAAAGAAAAAGTGTATAACAACTACCCTTACTCTCCCCCAATTACAACCCATGCCCACGACATCCCAGCCTCATGGCCTTGTTACCCGTCCTCAAGAAAGCCATGTATGAAAAGTACCTCAGGCCATGCCAGTCCTGACAACCAATGTTTCCTCAAACAGATGACCTAGTCGCCCGATCCAGGTGATCAAAATCACCTCAACTATAGTACCTTCCTGATCATACAAGAGCTAGGCCCGAATCTCTTTCCACATGAAATTCACAATATATAATGTATGTCTTATTAAATTGCAATATACAAGAAATTATATAAGGAATTTCACTGATCACATTTCAAAAGCATTCAATGCATGGGATATGATACTATTCACTTGGTATTACCACTTCACAAAGAATGTCTAAAGTTATGAAATTGAAATACACTAGAAACATGCCTACTGCAAGCCAAACTATCATGCCATTCCATACTAGTCCAAGGTCCAATTTCATTATCTCTAACCTCATTGGGTCAAGGGTCATACATCACAATTAATATACATCACACAACAAGTGAGCCACCATGGTGGAAATCATATAAACTACAATCTATGCTAAAGAAAAATTACAATTCCCACCCAAGGTAACTTGGTCCATACCTCATTCCTGGGGTTGAAGGCACCCATGAAAAATCTAGAAACCTAATTCCAATTACAACCTATCTCTATCCTACAATATCCCAAATATTAAACCATTTGAAATAAAAAGAGAAGTCTCAATATCATTAGTTTCCAGCAAAACACTACTACTAAATCTCTATCAAGAACCCCTTTGATACCACTTTGTTACTCCTTGAACCTGAACTACCACCTGAACAGTGCTAAACGGGTCAGGTGTCACTACTTTAGGCACACCTTCCCAAACACCAATGGCTGCAGACTATCAGTGTGTGCGTAATAGGTATATTGGGAATTATATAACCTTTGGAAGGGGGAAAATAATGTTACTATTCTGAAAATAATATAAAATAGTGACTCTGCAGAGTCGAAACAAACCCGCATAGCGGAAGCATGATAAATAGAAATAAATAGTGTATGCAATAAAGATAAACAACTACAATATAAAGTAAACAAATGACCATGCCAACAAACAATTTTAAAAACTACCGAAACAACAAAGCAAGCATCTAAACAGGTCCTACACATCAATATTAAATAGCACCCATGGCTAACAAAAAGTTTCTAAAAAACAATTGAAAAATGCTAATACATAAATGAAAGATAACAATGTAAACTCTATATAAGCATGATTTCATGGTCCATACAAGTCTCCATTCCAACAACACCATAGATCACCTCCTGAAGATGATCCTTTATGTGTACGTAAAGACATAAAGTCTACATGCGCCGCAAAGGGTCTAAGTAGGGTGTGAGACAAATATCAGTTGGATACCACAAAATGGTGAATACATAATATATGTGTTTATGAAGTCATGAATCTATAAGAAATGTAAGCAGTAGGATTAAAAAAGTAAACAAAATCTACACTGGTGCTCATTAGCCACCATGGAGTGTCAACTGCTTCGATCATCGCTGGAATCTCAGTGATGTAACCCAGCACCTAGTGCCTCCTGACACTGTGTGTCCAGAGTACTAATGTTCTGAAGGAACACCCATGAAATAGTAACCCAACATCATGTGCCTCCTGACACCTTGTGTCTCAAGTACCGACATCCTGCTGGAAGGGTAAACAAATAGTAACTCAAGACCAAGTTCCTCCTAACACATCTTGTCTCAAGTACCAAAGGCACCTCACATTCTAATAAGTAGTAATCCAATACCATATTACTCTTGACATCTCATGTATCAACTACCAACTTCCCATAGGCATACCCAAACAATCTGAAGTCTCCTCATCTTCCACATGGCTTCAACGACAGGCACCCCCATCCATAATCACCTAACCACAACTATGGGGGCCACTACCCATACGAGCGGTCAAAACCACCTCATCACGGAGTCATCTATGTGAACACAACCCAATGTCTCAGGTCAGTGGTAAAAACCAAATACAAGAACCTATCCACAACATCTTTGAAACCTAATGTCCCTGCGACTATGTTTTTCTAGTCTGATGGTCTCGACATCCAAGGAACTCGGGCTATTCGTAACCTGAAAGTCACACTGCCTCAAGTCAACGTCCATGACACCCAATCCTATAGTAAAAATAACCTAATTTAATCTTAGATAATCCCAACATATGATCAACATAAATCATGAATATATGGGCCAGGCCAAACACAACCCTCAGGGTTCCAGCATATGAAATAAAATGTATCACATATAAAATCACAATGAAATACTTGAAACAAGAAAGACAAAATAAATAGTTTAATATCACTATCTAAGTTTGGTCCCATACCAACAATGTGGTCTTGAATTCATGTAACTATTAATATCATTATTAATCAAATTAAACATAGCAGGTTAATCAAAACAAATTCATTTTAAACCATTTTGGGAACCCTCATCCAAAATTCCCCAAATGAGAAATGACCTCTCACCCGGTCTCACCAATGAAATTTAGTTATAGGGAATGCACAACGTCATCCAACAGGTCTATCAAGCAATTTAATATGAAAAAAAATTAAAATGGGGTCTTACTCAAAATACTTGAAGATTCACCAAAAGGGCGCACCATCCAAATATCCACGAAAAAACAAAACTTGGTATGAAACACCTACATTGAACTAGTATGTTGATCCTCCCTTGGGAACATCCCCTAATTCATCCGAAAACACGGTATATTTCTGGGGTTCCTACACATCCGACCGTGATCGAATCCATGTTTGGGAAAGGAAACGAGAAGGGTTTGAATGACCAACTGATTGGGGTTTGGAGGTTCTATCCAGAACCTCAAAACGAGGCTACTTCCCATTTTAAGAGAAAAAAATACATGGCATGTATTTAGTATTATACACCATGTGGGTTCATTTACTATTTCAACGATGTCTAGCCTTCTTTTCTATCTTGCTGACATGACTTCATGATGTTTACCTTGGGGTACACGGCGTGTACTTCTCTACCCAACCAACAGCCCTAACATACCATGTATATTACCATACAGGGCCCCTCTACACAGAGTGTTCAAATATTACACAAATTGTAATTTCTAAAATCTTCCAACCCGGCAAACTGGACTACACACATTGTATGGAATTCACACATCACTTTAGTACATGACGTGTACTTAGAAATACACAAAGTGTAGCTTGGAAATTTCCAGTACTGCCCAGTTTAGTCCAGAATATATCCAATGTTACCTATTTTCTCAAAAACTGTAACACACTGAGATTTTATGAAATATATTATTTTTAATTTCATTGATGTCTTTTATTGTACACTACACCATGATTAACTTGTACTACAAGCAACATTGTATTAGCTTCCAGTATATGCAACACTATTCTTGGCTCGTGTCACACACAATTTCAAGTTCGTTTTGTGGAAATTATTCTACACAACATTATATATTGATTTTGTTTAATGTATAAATGAAATAAATTTTCATTATCTTATACACAACACCAAAGGGAGCTTGCACTACATGCAGACCTAACTTGGCTTGAATTACACCCAATCACAACCTTCCTCGATAGCATGTGTAGTATGCAATATCGTGTTTCACTAAACAACGATATGTTATTAAAATATTATATATACTAGTTGTTATGAATAGTAATACCCACTTTTTGAAATTTTATAATTTTTAATTTTCAAAATGGACTTCAATTTTGGATTTAGAATATCGAAATTACCCTTGGGTGAATTTTTGTTATTTTTCTGAAAACATTCACTTTTTGATGAATAGTGAAAACACTGAGTTATTGGTTAAAACCAACTTTTTATTTTAATAATATTTTATTTTTTTAAATATATTTTATGTAAAAATAGATACATAATACCTATATATGATCAATGTAATTCGTTGGAGTAATTTTTAATAATTTTAGATATTTAAAAATTTTATTGAACGTTTTACCGACTTTTACCCACCTCCTAGGAGAATTTGCAAATTTACATAAAACATAATTTTATCGCTTATTTGAGTAGAATTTAAAATATCTGAAAGACACTATTGATAATAATAAGTAAAATGTTGTTCAATAAGATAAAATTAATTTTTGTGAATAGTAACTTTTTACTTTTATTACCACGGTTAAAAGCAAATATTGAAATTAAGGGTAAAAATGATATTATTATTATCCTAAAACATGTCTTAATTTTATTAGATTTATGTAATTAGACCAAAAACAACCATTGGAACAAAATGTTCCCCTTTAGGTCGACATGGAATAGATTAGTACATTTATTATTATTTTATTTAGAGACGATTTAAAATAGTTAAAATCAATGTTTAATAACTAAAACATTTTAAATATAGGGTTATACAAATGGTAAATTAGAATATAAATATTAATTAGAAAGATAATTCTATTTCCAACATAATTATATTTTTTTTAAAATTTTTATACATTAAATAAGGTAATTTATTTTTGACACAATGGTGATGTAGTAATTACCTAATTAGTAAAATATTAAAATAATTGATATTATAAATACCCAAATAAAACTAATTTGAGACTTTTTATGAATTAAAATAATTTTTTAAGTTAATATAACAAATTAGGGTTCGTTATATGAATTTAGTTCAAATAAATAATGCTTTTATGAATTTATAAAAAACGAAATACAAAATAGTGTCAAAATTGACATAAAAGAGTTTTTAAAACAAATATTATATTATTAATTGATATTCTATTCCTAAAAATCTAAGGTTCTTCAAAAATACTTATATAATAATATATATGACATTAATTAACAAATTGGGGATAGTTTGATAGTTTATAGTATGTTTATTGACCATAAAGTTAAGAATACAAGAAGACATGGTAAAATTTAAATTATTTAACATAGCGTAAAATATAAATGATAAGATTAAAGTGGTAAACTAAAATTGTCTAAATCATATTTTTTGAGAGGATTTATACCTATACCCACCCTATCCTCGGAATAAGTCACTTTTGAACCATTATAAACAGAATATTAATTTATTATAAAATAATATCTTAAGTTTTTTCTAAGGTGCCCCTCACCCCTCTTATAAAAGGGAACCTCCTCCCTCTTCTCTTCACACAATTTTGAGCCTTCAAACTCGGCCAAACCCTGCCCATTTAAATTCCCCACTTCCATAGAAACCGACTAGAGGTCCTGTTATTCTTCAAAAACTAACTTTAGTGCACTAACTGGAGGTTAAGAAGATCCGCGTCGAAGAAGAGGTAATCTCTTCTACCGATTCTTTCATGTTTTTTTATTCTTATACTTATACTTATTTAGTTGTTTCATTATAAAGTAATCACATCAGAATAACTAAAATACTTATATGTTATTATAAATATGAAACAACCCCATTTCACCTTCAATCCATCCTACGGAAAAAAAATCACCGCGCGTGTGTATGTATGGAATACCGTCTCTACGCCGTGGTGTAATCTATTTTTCGACCACCACCTTACTTGGATGGGTATAATGGTGTAAAGAATAACTATATATGGTTATTATAACATCATATTGATTATGATATATTATATCATCCACTCTAATTCCATTCAATAATTATGGGAATGATATCATCACTTGTGCGTACGTACAGATTACCATCTCCACGACGCGATGAGATTAATTTTCCATATTACTAGTTTAAGAATGATTATAATGTATATATAATGAATAATAATGATATATATGACATAATAATGCTACTGGATATATATATATATATGTCATCTACTTACTTCCATACAAGTAAATAAGGAAAGGAAAACAACGTTCATGCTTACGTACGACCTACCGTCTCCATGAACGGTGTGTCTCATTTAATTTATCTATCTATTATATATATATACTGAATTTATTTGATATTTAAATCATGTTTTACATTATGGATGTAAGTAAATCATGATATAAGTAATAACAATATCATGAACAACTAGTCCAAACATGTACAATAAATGAAATGTTTTTACCTAAAACGATGCTTTATCATGGAATTGACAAAAGAACATGAAATATAAAGTCATAATGGAATCATATATGATATCATAAATATTATTATGGTCCCGTTACAAGTGAATAATATGTTTTAACCCCCTATACAAGACTTTTTGACACGTACGTAAGAAATTGGACCTAAGGTAAGGAATAATTTTCAATCTAATTTTTATCCGAGATTTCTTATACGTAAGTATTTAGTGGGGTTATATTTTTCATCCATGTCCATAATAATGTTTTTCATATAGTGTTTAATATTCATCCATGTATGTTTAAAATCATGTTTACCCCTCTATGACTTTTACTTTGTGTTATGGAAGAAATCTTTCTTTTGTTTACCTTACGTGGTATTTTTTGACTTTTACGTTAAAAGTATGAGGAGAATGTTTTGTTATCTAATACAGAATGAACGGATTTTTATGCTTTCATATAAAGTTATTTCCATGAAGATTCCATTACAAGTTTTCATGTTTATTTTCAATTAACTTCTTTTAGTTTAAAATTTTCTAACTTTTTGAGAAAGGAAAAATATTTTTTAAGTAAAAAGTATATTTTCCTCAGGAATGGAGTTCAAGCGTTTTATGAAAATTATTTTCCATATAAGATAATACAGGGTTCTATTTCTATCCCTATTATTACATTTATTTGATTATTTTATGATGAGATTACTTTTATGAAGTTATTATATCTTTTATGGATTATGTTATGATGGCATGGTGTTTAAGAATCCTATTTTTATTACATGGGTTATGCTATGATGTATGATTTATGGTTTTGTGGCACACGTAAGAATGGTTTCATTATGAGATGGGTGAGACCTATATCACCCTCCAATGCATTGGATAAATATTTATATCTCATGTGATAGAAATCGTTGGAATGTCAAATTAATCTGGTTCAGTTATACAGGACTGGAACGAGGAGTGAACTCGATTCAGTAAGGGACTTTGTCCACTATGATGGTCTTGGCAACAATTCCTTGGCTAATATGGAAATGAAATCATGTACTTAATGGTTTTCCACAATTAAATTTTTTATTCTATTATGATTAATGTTCCTTTATGATCTATGACTTATTTACTACCAAAAAATATGTCTTTGCTCAATATTTTGATGTTTTATGTTCATGTTTTTATGTTAAAATATTTTTGGGTTGTTTTAATGTTCTCCATGATTACCCTTACTAGCATTTGAGCTCACCCTCTTTTTTTTTCTTTTCCCTTGGATATAATGAAAGGGTTCAGGTAAGAAAAACAACGGGGAAGATCTTTATGGGAGATGTTTATGATCTTTCACCACGATTGGAATATTATGTTCCGAGTTTCCAAAGACACTAAACTAATACGGTCTTTGGGTGTTTATTTTGGACATGTATTAATTATTCCGCAAATGTAATGTAATTTCTGTGTACGTCAAGGATGGGTCTCTATAGTTGGTATCAGAGTGAGGGTTTAGTTAACCTTCGGAAACTAGGATGCGAATACTTTAGTGAAATCCCTGTAGATATTTCTAAGGTATATCTAGGGATGTCTCTAAGGTTATGTCTGTGTATAGTTTATTACCCATGAATTATGGTAGCAATATTATAATTAAACCTAAGATGTTATATTTTGAAGGTACTCCCCCTTTATTAATTTTTTTCCTAGCATGAGTTTTTCCCCTCACACGATTTTTTTGGGTTTTGGAAAATGGCTGGAAGCAATAAGATTCACGATAATGGAGGATATGATGGACAATTGAATGATATTCTTCATGAGAAACCAAATTAAATAGGATTTGGAAGTCCAAACATCGTTATTATGCCGAATAAGTAATATCATAATATGAATAATAATCTAAACTTTGGTAACTATCCCGACTCAACTAATAGGAGAAATATGGAGTTTCATGATGATCATACAGGAAATAATGTTCAATTACCCTCATGTAAATCATGTGGGATGAGGCATCAAGGAGAATGATTCAAAGGATTAGGAAGATGCTTTGGGTGTAGAAAATAAGGGCATAATGCGAGTAATTTAAAAGTAAAAGTGTATCAAACAGATATTTTATGATACATATTCTTTTTAATTTATTTGATATCATGTGTTTTATGATACAACAAGATTATGTTGTGCTATACGCCAAACTATATTATCTTGAATTATAGACAACATTATTCTTAGATTGTGTTACACACAATTTCAATTTCATTTTATAATAACCATTCTACGCAACATTGAGTGTATATATATATATATTCAATGTATAAATGAAATATAGTTTTATTATGTTATACGAAATAATAAAGGATTCTTGCACAACACGTAACCCTGACTTGGCTTGCATTACACGCAATCACGACCTTCCTCGATAGCATGTGTTGTACGCAATACCGGGTTTTACAAAACAACGATATATTATTATAATATTATTATGAACTTGCCTTTATGAATAGTACTAACTAAATTTTGAATTTTATAACATTATTATTCATCTCACACATTTTCTAGAACATGCTATAAGAAAAAAATAAATATTTCGGGTAAAATAAGTATTTTTAAAAAAATGCAGTTTTGACGCCTTTTGAAGGCGCACCAAATTTATATCTAGTTTTTGACATGTTTATAAGTTCAAATTTACAAAATAAAATTATTTTTTGAATCATGATATAAAATTTTACCTTGGATATATTTTTCATATTATTCTGATAACTTTCATATTTTAATGAATAGTAAAAAAACACTATATTTTAATTAAAAACAACTTTTTTCATCATAATATCTTATGTGGTCAAATTATAATATTAAATGGTTTTAAAGTATAAATGTAATATATTTTTACCATTTAATATAATTTATGTCATTAGCCTTGATTTTACATTGAATACGTAGGTTAAATAAATTCAATCTTTTCCACTGTTTTAAACAAAAACCTGTTTTCATTCAGCAACGAGATTAATTTTAATTTAATTTCTGCAACTTCTGTGTCTTGAATTTGGAAAAATGGATTCCATATTTGGAATCAGTGGGTCCAAATTATGTTAATAGACTACTTTTTTTGGGCTTTATTAATAGACTACTTTTTTTGGGTGGAAATGGAATCCATTAGAACCCACTTGGAGGTGATTAAGACATTTATGTTTATTTTATTTAATGGAAAGTGAAATATGTCTCACTCAACTTTAATAATTAAAGTATTTTTAATATAAGTTTATAGAGAATATAAATTCGGTTATAAATACTCATTTGAAAGATAAAAACTTTTCTTTTCATTGTAAATTATTTGTAATTATTAAGAGTTATTTAATTACTTTATTATCTTATACATTAATGATGCAGAAATTATTTATTTAGTGAAAAATCAATAATATAGTTTTTATTGAAATCATAATACATATCAAAAGGCCCAAAAATCTGCAAAAAACTTTTTATTAGTGTATATATAAACCCTAATCATCCACTGGACGAATTGTAGACCATTTAGGTCCTTATTAAGGCGATTATGACACTTATATTATTTTATTTTAAATGATACCAAAGTTGTCACCTTCATAATTTAATAAATATAACTATTTTAATATTGAGATTTTCAGATGATAAATTCGAGTGAATGTATTATTGTGAATGTTAATAGATTTAAATTCATCATACGATTGTATTTTTAATTTATATGCAACATATAACTATATTAAATAATTATACAAAAATGTTTTAGTAATTATTTTATTACTGGATAAACAAAATAAATTGTTTTAAAAATAATAAAATAAATATTATTTGAACTATTTAATGTTCTCCACTAATTTTTTAGATACATATTACCTTTTATGAATCTATTTAATTTTTTTGTTCGAACATATCTTCTTTATATATTTTATTTAAATTAAAATAAATGAATAGTGTCAAAATTGACACTATTGTTATTTTATAAAAATAACATATTATAAAATTGTTTAAAAATCACAGAAATAATTAAAAATTAAAAATTTAAATTTATATGGTCTGCAATGTTATTAAGTATCCAATTATGGAAAATTCACAAAAAATAAGTAAGTATTTGCTATAATTGAAAATTCATAATGTTATTACCACAAATAAAATTAAATTGATTAAATAAGGATAAATCAAGTAGATAATGTTTAAAATAAATTCCTAACATGTCTAAATTTTATTGGTTGATGATATTACAACCCTATATCATCTAATATTCTTATTTGGGTCATTTTTATGTTTTTAAGTGGGTTTGAGATTTAATATAAACTAATATTTCTTATATATCAAAAGGTGGCCCTCTCCTCCCTTATAAAAGCGCACCTCCTCCCTCTCCTCCTCACACCAATTTGAGCCTTCAAGCTCGGAAAAACCCTAAAAATTTCTCTTCTACAGTTTCCTCGAAACATCTTAGAGGTCTTTTTCTTCTTCAAAGACCAATCTTAGTGCCTAAGATGAGGTTTCAAAGAGGCGTGTCAAAGATGAGGTAATATCCATTATCGATTCTTTCAAATTTATTTCTTCTTATACTTCTTATTATTTAGTTGTTTTATTATGATGTAATAACATCAGTATCACTTATATAATGATATGTTATTATAAATATGAAACAACCTCATTTCACCTTCTATCCATCCTACGGAAAACGAAATCATCGCGCGTGCGTACGTACGGAATACCGTCTCTACGCCATGGTGTAATCTATTTTCGACCACCTCCTTACATGGATGGGTATAATGGTGTAAATAAAAAACTATATATTATTATTTTAAAGTGATATTGATTCTGAAATATTATTCATACACTTCAATACAATTCCATGATCATGGGAATGATATCATCACTCGTGCGTACGTACGGACTACCATCTCCACGACGCGATGAGATTCATTCTCCATGTTAACCATTAATGAATGATTACAAAATATATATAATGAATAATAATTAAATATATTCCATAATAATTCTATAGTAGTTATTAATATATATATTTATGTCATCTATTTAATTTCATTCAATTCAATAAAGAAACGAAAACAGTTTTCATGCGTACATACTTCCTAAAGTCTCCATGAACGGTGTATTTCCTTTCTTTTTATAGATCTATAATATATATGTATATGATGAATATATATTATATATAAATTATCTTTTACACTCTGGAATTATGTAAATCAGGATATAAGTAATAATATCAAGAACAACAAGTCGAAACACATACGATAAATGAAATGATTTTACCCAAAACGCTGCTTTAACATGGAATTTACAAACAAACGTGTAATATAATGTCATAGGTGATACATATATGATATCATAACAATGAATATGATTATTTATTAATTAAATGACATTATTTAAATCATTATACAGGAATTTTGGATCCATACAAATCATATCAGACCTAAGGTATGGGATAACTATTCCAATCTCGTTCTTATCCGAGATTGTTTATTCGTAAGTATTTACTGGGGTTGTTGTTATTATCCATGTCCATGTTTCCTAAAAATAGTTTCATGTATGTTTAAAGTCTTTTTTACCCATTTTGACTTTTACCCAATGGTATTGAAGGAATCTATCTTTTATTTACCATACAAGGTACTTTTTGACTTTTTTGACAAAAGTACTAGAAGAATGTTTTTTTAATGTATACAGTATGAAAGGATTTTTACAGTTTTATGAAGCCTTATTTTCAGGAAGCTTCCTCCAAAATATTTCATGGAAATTTTCAACAAAATCATTTGCATTTAAAATTTCATGACATTTTGTGAAAAGAAAATGATTTTTGAATAAAAAAAGATACTTTCCTCAAGAATTCATTTCACGTGTTTTATCCAAAAAACATTTCATCTAAGATGACATTATATCATATGTGTATGTTTCAAGTACAATTTCTCTCTGATTTACATGGTTTCACTTTTCTTATTATGAAATGATATCCATTTATTTTATTTGGATTATGTGATGACGAGATGATGTTTATGAAACCCATTTTATTTATTGAGTTTTTATGAATGATGTATGTTTATTTTGTGGAACAAGTAAGAATGATTTCATTATGAGATGGGTGGGACCTATATATCCCTCCAATGCATTGGGTAAAGATTTATATCTAATTAGATAGACATGACTGGAACGGTAAGTTAATCTGGTTCAGGGTTACAGGACTGGAACGAGGAGTGAACTCGATTCAGAAAGGGACTTTGTCCACTAAGATGGTCTTGGCAGCAATGCCTTTGCTACTATGAATATCATTACATGTGCTTAATGGATGAAACAATTACCTATTTTATTACAATGATATTTTATTGTGATTTATGTTCCATTATGATCTATGCTTTATGTACATCCATGATTTATGTCTTCGCTCAATATTTTGATGGTTAGATGTTTATGGATTATTTTATGTTCTCTATGCTTACCCTAATTGAGAATTTGAGCCCCCCCTTTATATGTTTTCTTTTCCCCAGGATTTAAAGAATGTTTTTAGTTAAGAAAACAAAAGGGGAAGATCTTTATGGGAGATGTTGAAGATCTTTCACAAAGATTAGAAGATTACGTTCTGAGTTTCCAAAGACACTAAACTATTACGGTCCTTGAGTTTTGGTTTTTTTTATGTATTTAGTATTCAGAAAAAGTAATATATTGTCCATGTACGTCAAGCTTTGGGTCTCTACAGTTGGTATGAGAGGAAAGGTTTAGTCAACCTTTGGAAACTGGGATGCGAAAACTTTAGTGAGATCCCTAGAGATATTTCTAAGGTATGTCTAGGTATGTCCCTAAATTTAAGTATAAGTATAGGTTATAATCCTAGAATTACTGTATCTATATTAGAATTAATCCTAATATGTTAGATATTGAAATTACTCCCTCTTGATTATGATTTTTTTCTCTCACACTACTTTTTTGGGTTTTAGAAAATGGCTGGAAACAAGATGATTCGCGATAATGGAGGATATGATGGACAATGTAATGATATTCTTTATGAGAAACCAAATGAAATGGGATTTGGAAGTACAAACATCATTATTATTCCGAATCAGCAATCTCATAATATGATCAATAAACAAAAATTTGGTAAGTTTTCTGACTCGGCTAATAAGAGAAAGATGGAGTTTCATTATGATCATAAAGGAAAGAAAGATCAATTTCCCTCATGTACATCATGTGGGAAGAGGCATCACGGAGAATGTTTCAAAGGAACTGGAAGATGCTTTGGGTGTGGAAAAGAAGGACACAAAGTCAGCAAGTGCAAAGGAAAAGGTTCAGTTAACACCATGGACAAGGATAATGGTATTACTACGACATCAAAAATGATTAGATGTTTTAAATGTGGAATGTATGGGCATTATACAAACCAATTCCCTAAGGGAAAATCTAATGAAGATAATCAGCATAGTCATATGAGTAGTATTTATGTTGATGATGATGAAGAGGATATAAATGAAATATGAGATGAAAGAAATGATGAATCTCAGTCAGTGGTTTAAGAATTTAGTGGAATGATTGTATGTTTATAAAGAATAATGTATAGTACTATGGAATAATGAATCATCTAAGTATTGTTATACTATTGTTTTTCCTAAAGTATTTGAAAGTATATGTTGAATGGTACTGGTAACCATGAAAGGTTATTCAGATATTTTTGGAAAGTAGATGATATGCACATAATGAAAGGATAAGAAGATAATGAGAAGTTTTATTGTATTCATGAGCTCATGACAAATATAAGGACTAAGTGATAATATGGTTTGAGTATATAGAATTATTGGGATTTTAGTATGTGGAAAGTGTTAAAATTTAACAACATTCATGTTTTCACTAAAGTTCAATGGGTATTCATTATTCAATAGAATACATGATTAAGGTATTCACATTTTTGTAATTTGACCAACAAGACATATCTTATGATATATTGGGGATAAAGGATGGCATTCACGTGATTGTTATGTGACATTTCAAGTAATCATTTTCCTTATACTATGAGCTTGGACCAAATTATTTTAGATAATCCTAATGATTGGAATTGATTATGTTGGACATAAGTTAGTATTGTTTAAGGATAGAACTTTTTTCGATATTATTGATGGGATGTTATAGTAATGTAGTTTTAGAAAAAGCACAACCTGCAGGACGGGTGACAGCCCATCGCGTCGGACAAGGCTGTGGGAATCGAACACACAACCGAAGTGTGACAGGCCTTCATCGCCTACCAATGGGCTACAGAAAGTGCATGGTTAGTATAAATTAGTTTCAATTTATTATGTGGTATGATACAAGAAGTATACGTCCATTTTAGGAACCATATACGATTAATCTCACCATAGATGGACTTTGGTATATAACATTTGCCATATGTTTGAGACAAATGGAATGACCTGTCATTCAATCGGATGATCATCTAACACTTCACGAAACACAAATTCAACTTCATTTCTTTAAAAGGTAATGTGGAAATTGTTCAAGGCACAAACAACAGTGATATTGTACCAAAATCAATTAAGTAGTTCTTATAATTCAAAATTTTCAACTTTAGGGAAATGATATTGAAAACCAAAAATGGTGTCCAAGTGCTTTTATATCTAATGAATCAGATATTACCTTAGATCATCACAAATTTATGGATTTGTGATTGTTGGCTTTTTCATAGCCATGTCCTCTACCACTCTCCATCAGAACATGATGGTTAGATTTTTCTTCCATATCCATATTTTCACCTATGTTCTCCTATGTGGAAACCCAGTGATTAGTTAATTTGGGTAACCGTTATGTTTCATACTTTAGTTTTTAAATTTATGTTTTGGTATTTCATTTTACGATGTGCGTTTCAATTAAAAAAACTTTCAAGTATAAAACCATGTATAACCCCAACGAATTTCGAGGGCGAAATTCATTTTATGGGGGCTAGAATGTAACAACCCGATATTTTATGATAAGTATTCTTTTTAATTTATTTGATGTCATGTGTTTTATGCTACAACAAGATTATTTTGTGCTATATGCATCACTGTATTAGCTTGATGTATACACAACACTATTCGTAGATTGTGTTACACACAATTTCAAGTTCGTTATATAATAGTCATTCTACGCCACATTGAGTGTATATATATATATATAATGTATAAATGAAATATGGTTGGATTCTGTTATAAGAAATAATAAAGGATTCTTCCACAAAACGCATCACCGACTTGGCTTGCATTACACGCAATCGCGACATTCCTCGATAGCGTGTGTTGTACGCAATACCGGGTTTTACTAAACAACGATATATTATTATAATATTATTATGAACAAGCCGTTATGAATATTATTAACAAAATTTTGAATTTTATATCATTATTATTCATCTTACACATTTTATAGAACATTATATAAGAACAAAATAAATTTTTTGGGTAAAATAAGTATTTTTAAAAAAATGCAGTTTGGACAGCTTTTGATGGCACACCCACATTAAATCTACTTTTTGACATGTTTATAAGTTAAATTTTACAAAATAAAATTATTATTTGGAATCAGGATATAAAATTTTACCTTGAATAAAATTTTTATATTATTCTGATAACTTTCATATTTTAATGAACAGTAAAAACACGCTATATTTTAATTAAGAACAACTTTTTTCATCGTAATAACTTATGTGGATAAATTATATTATTTAAGGGTTTTAATGTATAAATATAATATATTTTTACCATCTTATATAATTTATGTCATTAGCTTTGTTTTTACATTGAATTCGTTGGTTAAATAAATTCAATCTTTTGCATTGTTTTAAACAAAAACTCCTTCTCTTTCGACAACGAGATTAATTTTAATTTAATTTCTGCAACTTCTGTGTATTGAATTTGGAAAAATGGATTCCATATTTGGAATCAGTGGGTCCAATTTATATTAATAGACTACATTTTATTTTTGGGCTTTATGAATAGTAACAATAGTAAATTTTATTTACCATAGTAAAAGGTAAATTGGGTAATTATTGGTAAATATAATATTATAAAATTATCCAAACACTTTTCTTAATACAATTTGATGATTATAATTTGTCCTAAGTCAAATTTGGGTCGAAATTGAATCCATTATAACTCACTTGGAGGTGATTAATACCTTTAGTTTATTTTATTTAAAGGAAAGTGAAATATGTCTCACTCATCTTTAATAATTAATGTATTTTTAATATAAGTTTATAAAGAATATAAATTCTGTTATAAATACTCATTTTAAAGATAAAATGTTTTTATTTTTCATGGTAATTTATTTGTAAATTTTAAGAGTTATTTAATTACAATATTATCTTATACATTAATGATGCAGAAATTATTTATTTAGTGAAAAGTCAATAATATAGTTTTTATTGAAATAGTAATAGATATCAAAAGGCCCAAAAATATGGACAAACCTTATTATTTGTGTATATATAAACCCTAATCATCCAATTTCAGGATTATTGACCATTTGGATCCTTATTAAGGCGATTATGACACTTATATTATTTTATTTTAAATGATGCCAAAGTTGTCACCTTCATAATTTAATAAATATAACAATTTCAATATTGGGATTTTCAGATGATAAATTATATTAAAAGTATTATTATGAAAGTTAATAGATTTATCTTCATCATAGGATTTTAGTTTTAATTTTTATTCAAAAAAAAGTATATAAAATAATTATACACAAATGTTGTAATAATTATTTTATTAAGAGATAAACCAAATAAATGGTTTTAAAAATAATACAATAAATTTTATATGAACTATTTAATGTGATCCACTAATTTTATAGATACATATGACCTTATATTAATCTATTAAAGATTTTATTGCGAGCATATATTATGTATATAGTTTCATTATATTCAACTAAATGAATAGTGTCAAAATTGACACTATTGTTATTTTATAAAAATAACATATTATAAAATTGTTTAAAAATCACAAAAATATTTAAAAATTATAAATTTAAATTTATATGGTCTAAAAGGTTATAAAGTATCCAATTATAGACAATTCACAACAAATAATTAATTATTTTTCATAATTTAAAATTTAGAATTTTATTACAACAAATAAAATTACATTGATTAAATAAGGATAAATCAAGTTGATAATGTCTAAAATAAATTCCTAACATTTCTAAATTTTATTGGTTGATGAGATTACAAAACTATCTCATCTATTATTTGGATATGGGTCATTTTGGAAGTTTTTATGTGGGGTTGGTATTTAATATAAACTAATATTTCTTATATTTCCAAAGGTGCCTCTCTCCTCCCTTATAAAAGGGAACCTCCTCCCTCTCCTCATCACACCAATTTGAGCCTTCAATCTCGGAAAAACCCTGCAAATTTCTAATCTAAACTTTCTTAGAAACACCCTAGAGGTCCTGGCCTTCTTCAAATACCAATCTTAGTTCCCTAAGAGGAGGTTTCAAAGAGGCGTGTCAAAGAAGAGGTAATATCCATTACCGATTTAATCAAATTTATTTCTTCTTATACTTCTTCTTATTTAGTTGTTTCATTATGAAGTAATAACATCAGTATCACTTATGTATTGATATGTTATTATAAATATGAAACAGCCTCATTTCACCTTTTATCCATCAAACGGAAAATGAAATCACCATGCGTGCGTACGTACGGAATACCGTCTCCACGCCGTGGTGTAATCTGTTTTCGACAACCAACTTACTTGGATGGGTATAATGGTGTAATTAAATAACTATATATGATTATTTTAAAGTGATATTGATTCTTAAATATTATTCATACACTTCAATACAATTCCACGATCATGGGAATGATATCATCGCTCGTACGTACGTACGGACTACCGTCTCCACGACGCGATGAGATTCATTCTCCATGTTAACCATTCATGAATGATTAAAAAGTATATATAATTAATAATAATGAAATATATGACATAATAATGCTACTTTATTTATGTATATATATATGTATGTCATCTACTTAATTTCATTCAATTCAATAAGGAAACGAAAACAGCGTTCATGCGTACGTACGGCCTACCGTCTCCATGAATGATGTATTTCCTTTCTTTTTATAGATATAAAATATATATGTATATTATGAATATATATTATATATATATAATTTTTTACACTCTGGAATTATGTAAATAAGTGTATAAGAAATAATATCGATAACGACAAGTCGAAACACATACGATAAATGAAATGATTTTACCCAAAATGATGCTTTAACATGGAATTTACAAAAGAACGGGTAATATAAAGTCATAAGTGAAACATATATGATATAATAACAATGAATATTATTATGTAATAAGTCAATGACATTATTTAAATCATTATACAGGAGGTTCGGATCTATACGAAGCATATCGTACCTAAGGTAAGGGATAACTATTCCAATCTCGTTCTTATCCAAGATTGTTTATTCGTAACTATTTACTGGGGTTATTATTATCATCCATGTCCATGTTTTGTAAAAATGGTTTCATGTATGTTTAATTTCCTTTTTACCCATTTTTAATTTTACCCAATGGTATGGAAGGAATCTTTCTTTTATTTACCCTACATGTTACTTTTTGACTTTTTCGACAAAAGTAAGAGTAGAATGTTTTTTAACGTATACGGCATGAAAAGATTTTTATAGTTTTATAAAGCCTTATTTTCAGGAAGCTTCCTCCAAATGATTTCCTGACTATTTTCAACAAAATCCTTTTCTTTTCAAATTGCACGGCATTTTGTGAAAAGAAAATGATTTTGAAGAAAAAAGGATATTTTCCTCAAGAATTCATTTTAAGTGTTTTATCAAAACCATTTTTCATCTAAGATTACATTATTTTATATGTGTATGTTTCAAGTATAATTTCTCTATGATTTATATGGTTTCATTTTTCTTATTATTAAATTATATCCATTTCTTTTATATGGATTATGTGATGATGGGATGATGTTTATGAAACCCATTTTATTTATTGGGTTTTTATGAATGATGTATGTTTATTCTGTGGCACAAGTAAGACTGATTTCTTTATGAGATGGGTGGGACCTATAACTCCCTCCAATGCTTTGGGTAAATATTTATATCTCATGAGATAGACATGGCTGGAACGGTAAGTTAATCCAGTTCAGAGTTACAGGACTTGAACGAGGAGTGAACTCGATTCAGAAAGGGACTTTGTCCATGAAGATGGTCTTGGCGGCAATGACTTTTCTACTATGGAATATCATTACATATGATTAATGGATTCCAAAATTACATGTTTTATTCCCATGCTATTTTATCATGATTTATGTTCCATTATGATCTATGCTTTATGTACTTCCATGATTTATGTCTTTGCTCAAGATTTTGATGTTTAGATTTTTATGGATTATTTTATATTCTCTATGCTTACCCTTATTGAGAATTTGAGATCACCCTTTATATGTTTTCTTTTCCCAAGTATTTAAAGAAAGTATTTAGTTTAGAAAAAAGGGGAAGATCTTTATGGGAGATGTTGAAGATCTTTCACCAAGATTCGAAGATTATGTTCCGAGTTTCCAAAGACACTAAACTATTACGATCCTTGAGTTTTGGTTTTTGTTATGTATTAAGTATTCCGAAAAAGTAATGTATTGTCCATGTACGTCAAGCTTTGGTTATCTATAAAAAGGATTAGTTAACACCATGTAAGAGGATAATAGTATTGCTAAGTCATCAACAACGGTTAAATTTATTAAATGTGGAATGTACATGAATTATGAAATCCAATGCCCTATGGGAATGTCTCATGAAGAGAATCATCATGGTCGTATGGGTAGTATTTATGTTGATGATGATGAAGAGACTACAAATGATATGTGATATGAAAGAATTTTTGATGCTCGGTCAATGGTTTCAGAACGTAGTGGAATGATTTATGATTATCAAGATTTATTATGTATAGGTAATTGTATTCTGGAATAAAGACATGTCTAATGATTGTTACACTATTGCTTTTCCTAAAATTTGAAAGTATATGTTGAATGGTACCAGTAACCATTAAATGTTATTCAGATATTTTTGGAAAGTAGATGATATGTGCATAATGGAAGGATAAAGAGATAAAGAGATGTTTGATAGTATTAATGAGCTCATGACTTATACAAGGACAATGTGATATCTTGGTTTGAGTATATAGAAATTTTGGGATTTTGGTAAGTGGAAAGATTTAAATTTTGACATAATTCATGTTTTCACTAAGGTTCTAGGGTAATTTATGTTTGAAGAGAATACATGATTATGGTATTCACATGATTGGAACGCGATCAACAAGATATATATTATGATATATGGGGGATAAATGATGTTATTCACGTGCTTGTTAGGTGACCTTTCCAGTAATCATTTTCATTATAATATGAGATTGGATTGATGTATTTTGGATAAGTCTGGAGATTGGAATGGATTATGTCAGACATCAGATAGTATTGTTTAAGGCTAGAACATTTTTTGATACTATTTCTATAATGTTTTAATAGTTTAGTTTTAGAAAAAGGAAAACCTGTAGTACTGGAAACAACCTGTCGCGTCGGACAAGGTTGCGGGAATTGAACCCACAACTGAAGTGCGACAGGCCTTTATCGCCTACCACTGTCCTACAGAAAGTCCTTGGTTAGTAGAAACTAGTTTTATTTTATTAAACAGGATGATAGATGAAGTATAATTCCATTTTTGGAACCATATACGATTAATCTCACCATAGATGGACTTATGTATATAACTTTTACTAACATTATGTTTGAGACAAATGGAATGACCTATTATTAAATCGCATGATCTACTAACACTTTACGAATGATAAATTCAACTTCATTTCTTTAAGAGATGAAGTAGATATTGTTCAAGTAATGAGCAACTATGAGATTGTACCAAAATCAATTAAGTATTTCTTATAATTCCATTTTTTCAGCATTAGGGAAATGATCTTGAAAACCAAAAACGTTTTCCAAGATGGTACCTTAGATCATCGCAAATTTATGGCTATGTGATTGTGGGATTTTTCAATGCCATCTTCTCTACCACTCTCCATCAGAACATGATGGTTAGATTTCTCTTCTATATCCATATTTTCACATATTTTTTTCTATGTGTAATCAAAGTGATGTTTTAATTTGGGTAACCGTTATGTTTCATACGTTAGTTTTTAAAATTTAGTTTCAGTATTCCTTTTTACGATGTGTGTTTCTATGAATAAAACTTTCATGGAGTAAACAATTTATAACCCCGAAGAATTTCGAGGGCGAAATTCATTTTAAGGGGGGTAGAATGTAACACCCCGAGATTTTATGGAATATATTCATTTTAATTTTTTGATGTCTTATATTGTACGCTACACCATGTTTAGCTTGTACTATACGCAACACCATATTAGCTTACAGTATATGCAACACTATTATTGGCTCATGTTATACGTAATTTCAAGTTCATTTTGTGGAAATTATACTATGAAACATTAAGTATAGATTTTGTTTCACGTATAAATGAAATAATTTTTTATTATGTTATACACAACACCAAAAGGAGATTTCACCAGCCCTGACTTGGCTTGCATTACACGCAATCACCACCTTCCTCGACAGCGTGTGTAGTATGCAATACCGGGTATACTAAACAACGATATGTTATTAAAATATTATATAAACTAACCGTTATGAATAGAAATACCCACGTTCGGCAATTTTATAAATTTTATTTTTCAAAATGGACTTTATTTTTGGATTCAGAATATCGAAATTAGCCTATGGTAAATTTTTGGTATTGTTCAGAAAACATTCAATTTTTATGAATAGTGAAAACACTGAGTTATTGGTTAAAACTGACTTTTTATTAAATTATTCATTTATTTTATTTAAATTTATTTTATTTCATAATAGATACACAATAACAATATATGTTCAATAGAATTCCTTGGAGTCATTTTATAATAATTTTGGATATATATAAATTTTATTGATCTTTTTACCCTCTTTTACTAACCTCCTTGGAGAATTTGAAAATTTATATAAAACACAATTTTACAAATTATGTGAGTGGAATTTAAAAAATCCGAGAGACACGGTTGATATAAGTAAGTAAAATGTAGTTCAATAAGATAAAAATAATTTTTGGTGAATAGTAACTTTTTACTTTTATTTACAATGGTTAAAAGTAATTAGGGTAATTAATGGTAAAAATGATATTATTATTACCCTAACACATGTCCTAATTCTATTGGATAAGTTTAAGTGGACCAAAAAACCATAGAAAAAAATATTACCCTTTAGGTTCTCTTGGATTGGATTCAGACATTTATTATTATTTTATTTAAAGAAGAGTTAAAATAGTCAAAATCAATTTTTAATAAGTAAAAGAATTTTAATATAGGGATATAAATTGGATAAATTCGACTATAAAAATTCATTAGAATGCTAAAACTATTTACGATATAATGGAATTTTATTTATAAATTTTAGACATTAAATAATTTAATTTATTTATGACACAATAGTGATGAAGTAATTACCTATTTAATGAAATATTAAAATAATTGATATTATAAATACCCAAATAAATGTAACTTGAGACTTTTTATGGATTAAACTAATTTTTTATGATAATATAACATAATATGATTGGTTAGATTAATTGTTTTCGAAGTAATATTGCTTTTGTGAATTTAGAAAAAAAAATACCAAATAATGTCAAAATTGACATAAAAGAGTTTTTAAAATAAATATTATATTATTAATTGATATTCTATTCCTAAAAATCTATGGATCTTCCAAAAGACTTATATAATAATATATATGACATTAATGGAACAATTGGGGCTGTATTGGTAGTTTATGTTATGTTTATTAACTATATAGTGTAATAATACAAGAAGACATGGTTAATGTTAAATTATTTAACTCAGAGTTAAATTTAAATGATAAGGTTAAAATGGTAACCTAAATTTGTCTAAAACGTATTGGTTGAAAGGATTTCGACCCATCCCCATCCTATCCTCGAAATAAGTCACATTGGATCCATTATAAACTGAATATGAATTTATTATAAAATAATATTTTAATTTTTTCATAAGGTGCCCCTTACCCCTCTTATAAAAGGGCACCTCCTCCCTCTCATATTCCCACATATTTGATCCTTGAAGCATAGAAAACCCCTACCAATTTCACTTATCCACTTTCATATAAACCTACTAGAGGTACTGTTCTTCTACAAAGACAATCTTCAGTGACCTAAGAAGAGGTTAAGAGGAGGCGCGTCGAAGAAGAGGTAATTTCTTCTACCGATTCTTTCAAGTTTCTTTATTCATATACATACTATTATTTAGTTATTAAATTATAAATTAATGACATAAGTATAAATAATATACTGAAATGTTATTATAAATATTAAATAACCCAATTTCCCTTTCTATCCATCCTACGGAAAATGAAATCACTGTGCGAGCATACGTACGAAATACAGTCTCCATGCCATGGTTTAATTTGTTTTTGCACCACCACCTTACATGGATGGGTATAATGGTGTACATAATAACATAATATGGTTATTATAACATCACACTGATTCTAAGACAATATATCGTCACCTCCAATTCCATTCACTATTTATGGTAACAATATCATCGCTCGTGCGTACGTACAGATTACCGTCTCCACGATGGGATGAGATTCATTCTCCATATTAATCATTCAAGAATGATTATAAGGTATATATAATGAATAAGAATGATATATATGACTTAATAATTCTACTGGATTTATTTATATATATAAGTCATCTAATGACCTCCATTAAAGTCAATAAGTAAAGGAAAATCGCATTCATGCTTACATACAGCCTACCGTCTCCATGAACGGTGTGTTTATTTCATTTATCTATATATATTATATATATATATATACTAAATATATTTGATATATACATCATTTTTTACATTCTGGATGTAATTTAATCATGATATAAGTAATAATAATATCCAAAACAACAAGTCCAAACACGTACAATAAATGAAACGATTTTACCCAAAACGCTGCTTTAACATGGAATTGACAAAAGAATGGGTAATATAAAGTCATAAGTGAATCATATATGATATAATAAATTTTATTATGGTTCCTTTAAAAGTAAATAATATGTTTAAACCCACTATACAATAGTTTCGGACACGTATGGAAGAAATTGGTCATAAGGTAGGGGATACTTTTTCAATCTCATTTTTATCCGAGATTGCTTATACGGAAGAATTTACTGTGGTTATATTTTTCATCCATGTCCATAAAAATGTTTTTCATAAAGTGTTTAATATTATTCCATTTATTTTTAAAGTCATGTTTACCCCTCTATGACTTTTACCTTATGTTATAGAAGGAATCATTCTATTGTTTACCATACGTGGTACTTTTTGACTTTTCGGTTAAAAGTACGAGGATAATGTTTATTTTAACTTATATGAAATTAACAGATTTTTATGCATTCATATAAATTTATTTCCATGATGCTTTACTTACAAGATCTAATGTTTATTTTCAATTAACTTCTTTTATTTTAAAATTTTCTAATGTGTTGAGAATGGAAAAATGGTTATGAAGTAAAAAAGGATATTTTCATTAGTAATGGAGTTCAAGCGTTTTATCAAAATTATTTTACATATAAGATAATATTGGGTTATATTTATATCCTTATTATTAAATTGATTTGATTATGTTATGATGAAATTATTTTTATGATGTTCTTTTATCTTTTATGGATTATGTTATCATGGCATGATGTTTAAGAATCCCATTTTTATTACATGGGTTATGCTATGATGTATGATTTTTGGTTTTGTGGAACACATAATAATTGATTAATTATGAGATGAGTGGGATCTATATCTCCATCCAATGAATTAGGAAAATATTTATATCTCATGAGATAGATATGGCTAGAATGACAAGTTAATCTGGTTTAGTGATACATGACTGGGACAAGGAGTGAACTCAATTCAGTAAGGAACTTTGTCCACTATGATGGTCTTGGAAACACTTCCTTGGCTACTATGGAAATCAAATCATGTGATTAATGGTTTTCCACAAATACATGTTTTATTTTATCATGATTTAAGTTCCTTTATGATATATGACTTATGTACTCCCAAGATTCATGTCATTAGTCAAGATTTTTATGTTTTATGTTCATGTTTTTACGTTCAAATGTTTATGGATTGTTTTTTAGTTCTCCATTTTTACCCTTACTATGCATTTGAGGTCACCATTTTATGTTTTATTTTCCCCAGGATATAAATAAGGGATTTAGGTAAGAAAACCAAAGTAGAAGATCTTTATGGGAGATGTTGAAGATCTTTCACCATGATTAGAAGATTATTTTTCAAGTTTCCAAAGACACTAAACTAATAAAGTCTTTGGGAATCTATTTTTGTCATGTATTAAGTATTCTGAAAAATAAATGTAATGTATATGTACATCAAGTATGGGTCTCTACAAAAACTACCCAAAAAATAATTAAATGAAGATAATCGTACCTTAATGTAAGAACCAGGTTCTTATAATGTTGATAAGGAACTCACATTTGGCAAGAGGATGGGAGTTCAACCTCATTGCATCCTTTTTCTGGGGATTATTTCTATCTATGTGACTCTCTTATATATTTAATTCACATTCATGAATCTTTTATAATCCTTAAAAAAACCTTTCACCAATCACATTTTTAATGATTCACATATATATGTATAATTATTCATATTTATGTATCAATGTTTCTCTAGTAATGGGAACGTATTTATGCATTTGAGGTTCTCTATTGAGATATCCAAAAATATACTCTAGAGGTTATAATTATCATTTCATTGTTTTTTGGTAATGTTTTATTTAAAAGATCATGTTTCAAAGCCTCATGAATGGGAACTCAAGATTTTATTTCCATCCATGAAGGAAATTGGAGTTTTTATATTGGGATCTAGCCCATAAGAGGGGATTTATATGTATCATTGTGAAATGACTTACAAGCCATGTATTTTGGTTCCACTTAATGTGACACATCATGCCTTTTAAGGTCATGTGACAAAGGACCAGACCATGTAGTTTAGCATCATGAGATGAGTATGACTAGGTGGAAAGTTCCAAAAAATGTATAGAGTGAGATTTATGCTATAGAGACACTTTCTGGTCACTTTCATGGGGAATATCGATCGATAGGAATTGATTGTTCTTATAGATAATATAGACCAATAAAGATATGTCTATCCCAAAAATCTTTTGTCAATGAGGGTGATATAAATGGAACACGAAATGAATATTATTGTACGGGTTATAGGCATGATAGTATTGGTAATATGTCCCAATAAATAAGGTGAAATATTTTTAATGTAATATTTGAACTTCATAGAGGATTCTTTCACATCCTATTATAATGGGAATGAAATACAACATAGTTTATAAGTTTTCATTCTTACACCTATAATGGAATAATATAAATAATATTTTTGATCATGCTAGTGATATTATCAACACTAATATGTAAGACCATGTGATTCTTGATAGGTGTGAGAAACAAGAGGAAGTAGATGATATGGCACTTTACATGATCTCCTTTTTCAATTGGTGGAAGAGGGTGAGACTTTGTAAGGGTGTGTGATGCCCTACAAGAAATGATAGGGGCTAAATCATAGAGGGATTCCAATGTTTTTTCCTTCCCATAGGTGTAAGAGTGGATGAGCTAAAAGATATATATGAAAATAAGGACTAGATGTATGATATATTTCACATTTTAGGAAAAATATATCACCACTTAATCTGAAAATCCCTAAACCCACATCTAATTAGGGTACATTTATTTTGTTGAGAATTTAGAAATTTTAACATGATAAGCAATATTCCTATTTGGGTGGTTAAATACAAAACATTGTTTTCCAAAATAATTCTAGAATTGATGGGGGACACACTAGTGTGTCCTGGCTCTTGGCCGAATGCATCTTGTAGGTGTATGGGAGGTCACACTGATGGAATTTTTGTATTTTGGTATAGGTTACATGATGTTATTTGGACATCTTGAAAAGGGGTAAATGTGTTCACAAATGCTATAATGAAATATCATTGTGAGTTAGGATGGATAAAAAACCCAATGTATATCCCATTCCACATACTTTCCTTTTCTAAATGGGGTGTGAGAATATAAACACTGTTTTTCTATAAAGGGAAGTATCTTTATGGTGGGATACCCGAATGGGCCTACGGGAATTCCATTGATAGGTTGATGAGTAGTTATGTTCATGAAATATCCTCTGTGGGTTCTCCCTTTTTCTTTTCCTCATTGAATGAAGTTGGTGAATTACCTAACAATGTCTTATTTTATCTTCTCTATTGTCCATATTTTTGTATTATCATATTTTTATTTTTTATATCAAAGAACAAGTATTTAGAAGGGATATTAAATAATTTTTTTCATGTATTTGAATTTTATCCACATATTATTCTTGGTGCCAAGTGGCCATGTGATAAAACTATCACCTTGGATGTTTTTTTGTTTACGGTGAGGTAGGGTATTTGACTCACGGAACAATGTGATAACTTATTTTCGGTGTTTTTTAAATGTATTACAAATGTATGAATAAAACCAAATTATTTTACATGGGGGGGATTCAATGATTGAAATAATAGAATTGAAATTATTTATATGGGACCTCATTGTAACTACGACAAACCTGCTTTTATTACAAACTTAATCATGATTTATTACATAAAACCTCACTTGATACAACAAGAAGATCTAGAGGTTTAGTGTCTTTGGGTCTTAGGATCATTACATAAAAACATGAAACATGAAATACAACATCTTTATTGAAATCTTCCTTTACATGACCACTACATTCCCTCGTACTTAGCATTGCATGGGATAACCTGAGGGCATGCATAAGAAAAGGGTGATCTATAAAGCCCAGTAAGGGAGTACACATGGAATAAAATGAGGAGTACAATATATGTTATACAATAGGCATATCAATAGAGCATAAAAGAAACATCAACATAAAGGCATGATAAAGCATGATAATCATCACATGGAAATGTGGCAACAACACTTAACTTGGAATTAGCATGAGCTAAGCCTCATTGCACATAGAACATGAGTAAATATTCATTGCACATAAAGCATGAGTTAAAACTCATTTCACTTGAATTACCATGAGTCAACACTCATTGAACATGACGTATCATGATACTATACTTTACCCAATGCATTGGAGCGCTATAAGGGCTCACCCTTATTAAACATTTCATTTCATGCATAAGTGTGCCACATGGATCATAAAACATGGATTAATTAAACATAATAATTTATTCCATGATAAAGGAATGTGTAATTAATAGATGAATCTTTATAATCAATAATTAAATGTGCATAAAGGTGAATACCCTTTATGGATAAATGGGAATGGTATTCACTACACAATGGCATTGGCTCAGAAAATCGATGCGATTTTGGCAGCGTAACGACGTGATGTAAGAATTCATAAAAAAAGGTTGATGAGAGAGAAAGGGGTTACTCATCATATTTACATGTAATTTACAGTAAGGAGATCATATAGATACTTGTACCAACAATTTTAATGGAATTTAGATTAATGATACAAAAGTGTTGCTTGAATGTAAATTACGAGAGAGAAGTTCCTTTCGGAATTTCTGCATAGTAACGGGTGTACATGGGAGGCATTGGATGAGAGAGAAAGTGGTATCCCATCATTCAAACATAAAGAGGGAAGTATGAGGGAGGTGTGAAACCATACCCTAACATTCATAATTGAAATTAAAAGTCGAAACAAATTAAAGAAAATTGGACAAAAAATGAGAAAGGAAGAAAAACCCTTACTTGGAAGTGTGCTTCCAAAGGATAGAGAGAGGCTTGTGAGAGGCTTATTGGGAGCTTGGGGAACCTTGGGAGGATTCTAGAGAGAGTAGGGAACATGTTTAATGAACTCCGAGGGATTTGAGTGAGGAGGAAGTGTGTGATTGGGTGGGTTTATATAGGAAAGTTGAGGGAATTGTTTATTATTTTGGTTTGGGACCCCTTATATTAAATTAATCCAAACCACAAACCATCCCATGGTTTTTGCCCATGGTTTTTGCCCATGGTTTTTGGAAAAGGGTAGAGGAATACAATATTTTATAAGCCCAAAGTCTGATCTTCTTAAAATAATAAGGTTGCTTATCTGGAGATGAGTCATACTCCCATGGAAATTAATTAAAAAAGGCAAAGTGTTGAATATGTCTTGAGGGGTCCATTAATGCTTTGAAAAGTAAGTAAAAAAATCCAAAATCACATTATTTTAATGTTAAAACATATATTGGACGAATATAAATATTATTGTATTTTATTATATCACTATTGGGACATTATGATGTCATAATACACATTATATATTTAAACTGTATTTATTTTTTACCCAAAAATTTGACTGTCTCAGAAAATTATGAAAAATTCACTGTTGGATAATTTCAACATCCTGATTCCAGAAATAACATTTATTCTATCTAAATAATTTTCAAAATATTTTAATTTTCACATTTAAAATAAAAACCGACATTTATCAAAAATTCACGGGTTTTGAAAAAAATGGATTTCAAACCTTAATAAAAATTTTAATTGCATTCATAAAATTATAAGATCATTTATATTTAATAAAAAATAATTTAATAATTATATTATTATTTTATTAAAATATTATTTAATTCAAAAATACCTTAATTTAATGAAATAGATTTATTAATTAAATAATAACTAAAAACACCATTTGTACTTTAAAAACTATTTACAATGTATCAAAAATGACAATAAATTATCTTCATTATTATATATAAAAATAATGTACAAGAACATAGTACTACTTATTTGTTACATAAACCCTTAAAACAGCCGCATAAGACCTAAGAGTAAGGTGTGAGATGGTGACAGACTCTTGGGGTGGCTCAGATAACATCGCTCGAGTGGTAATTTCAATCAACTTCAACTTTACCAATAGACGATCATGTTCGAGCTTGACATAATGAAGTTCAGCTTGGGATTGGTCAACGGCGAAGCCCAAAGATGCCACCTCTTTTCTGAGCTCCAACAAATGGGATTCGTATGGGGAAATTATACTGGATGAGGACATCGCTTCCATCGTTTGAGTAAATTGGGTTTTTTATAGTCCTATATTTATACTAATCATGTGATCATTGTTCAACGACTATATTAGCAACTGTCAAAGTTCGTAACATAAAACCAAAGAAGTTGAAATTTTATATCAACATAAAAAGACATATAATTATATCAAGAGGGATTTCCATTAATTAAACTTTGGGTCCTTACAAAATTCCCCACTTAAGAAATTTCGCACTAGAAATTTTCCTTTTCCCACACTAAAACAGATGTGGGTAACTTAGCTTCATCATTTCCTCTGAATCAGAAGTCGCTTCTTCAAACTTGTGGTTTCTCCACAACACCTTGATGAGGGGCATTGTCTTATTTCATAGAACTGTTTCTCTACGATCTAAGATCTTCACTGGTTGCTCCTCATAAGAAAGATCATCTTCCAATTGTACCACCTCAGAAGAGAGTACATGTGAAGGGTTCGATATGAACTTCCTTAAGAGGGATACATGCAAGACATAATTAACTTTTTCCATGGTAGGTGGAAGTGCTAGTCGATAGGCCACAACCCCAACACGATCAAGAATCTCGAAGGGGCGATGTACCTTCGACTTAACATCCCTTTCATTCCAAACCTCATGACCTTTTTCCACAGAGATATGCGTAGAAACTCCATGTCTCCAACTTTAAACTCAAGGTATCATCTATGATTATCTACATAACTCCTCTATCGACTCTGGGCTGCATTGATATGCTACTGAATGGTTTTCACCTTCTCCACCATTTCTTCGACCATTTTTAGTCCGAGAAGCTTATGTTCACCGACCTCATCCCAACATGCCGGTGTTCTGCACCTTTTCCCATATAGGGCTTCATATAGTGCCATTTGGATACTCGAGTGGAAATCGTTATTATAAGAGAACTCAACCAGAGGATGATGTTGATCCCATACTCCTTTAAAGTCCATTGAGCACGCTCTCAACATATCCTCGAGTGTTTGGATAGTCCGTGTAACACCCGAGACTTTTATGTTATATAAATCATCAAAGGGATCTTTTTCTACACAACACTTGCTTGGCTTGCTTTACACGCAATCGCGACCTTCCTCGATAGCTTGCGTCGTACGCAATACCGAGTTTCACTAAACAACAATATGCTATTAAAACTAGCCGTTATGAATAGTAATAACCACTTTTTGAAATTTTATAAATTTTATTTTTCAAAATGGACTTCATTTTTGGACTCAGAATATCGAAATTAGCCTAGGGTAAAATTTTGGTATTTTTCTGAAAACTTTCAATTTTTGATGAATAGTGAAACCACTAAGTGGTAGGTTAAAAACTGAATTTTGCATAAAACTTAATTTTACCGCTTCTGTGAATGGAATTTCAAAAATCCGACAGACACGGTTGATATGAGTAAGTAAAATGTGGTTCAATGAGATAAAAATAATTTTTTGGTGAATAGTAACTTTTTACTTTTTTTTACCGCGGTTAATAGTAAATAGGGTAACTAAGGGTAAATATTATATTAATATTACCCTAACACATGTCCTAATTCTATTGGACAAGTGTAATTCGACCAAAAACAAACTTAGGAATAACATAAGACCATTTAGGCCCACTTGGATTAGATTAGGACATTTATTATTAATTTATTTAAAGAAGGGTTAAAATAGTTAAAATCAAAGTTTAATAAGTAAATAATTTTTAATATGGGGTTATACATAAGATAAATTCAATTGTAAATATTCATTAGAAAGCTAAAAAGCTTTCCTACATGATGATATTTTATTTGTAATTTTTAGACATCAAATAATTTAATTTATTTATGACACAATGATGATGCAGTAATTATCTTATTAATGAAATATTGACAAAATTGATAATATAAATACCAAAATAAATGTAATTTAAGACTTTTTATGAATTACACTAATTTTCTAGGTTACTATGATATATTAATGTTGATTTAATCAACTTGGTTCGAACATATAATTCTGTTATGACTTTCACAAAAATCATATATCAAATAGTGTCAAAATTGACACAAAATAGTTTTTAAATAAAATATTATATTATTAATTGTTATTTTATTCCTAAATATCTAAGGTTCGGCCAAATGACTTAGATAAAGATATATATATTAATAATAAACAATTTGGGGTTCTTTTGGAATGTTATAGTAAGTGTATTAACCATATAGTGAAAGAAAACAAAAAGACACGGTAAAAGTTAAATTAATTAACTTAGAGTTAAATCTAATTGATAAGGTTAAAATAATACCCTAAACTTGTCTAAATCCTATTGGTTGATAGGATTTCGACCCATACCCACTTTATCTTCGAAATAAGACCCTTTGGAACTATTATAAACCGATTTTGACTTTAATATAAAATAATATTTTGAGATATTCCTAAGGTGCCCCTCTCCTCCCTTATAAAAGGGCACCTCCTCCCCCTCCTCCTCACACCAATTTGAGCACTAAAGCACGGCCAACCCCTGCCATTTTCTCCTATCCACTTCCCTAGAATAATCCTAGAGGTCCTGGTCTTCTCCAAAGACCAATCTTAGTTCCTTAAGTGGAGGATTCAAAGAGGCGTTCCAAAGAAGAGGTAATATCCATTACCGATCTTTTCAATTTCTTTCTTCTTCAACTTTTTCTTCTTTAGTTGTTTCATGATAAAGTAATAACATAAGTATTACTTACATACTGATATGTTATTATAAATATGAAGCAACCCTAATTAACCTTCTATCCATCCTACGGAAAAATGAAATCACCGCGCGTGCGTACATACGGAATACCGTCTCCACGCCGTGGTGTAATCTATTTTTCCACCATCACCTTACAAGGATGGGTATAATGGTGTAATGAGTAACTATATATGATTATTATGAATTAATATTGATACTGAAATAATATATATATATACTCCAATACAATTCCACGATCATAGGAACGATATCATCACTCGTGCGTACGTACGGAATACCGTCTCCACGATGTGATGCGACTCGTTCTACATGATCTTCATTTCATAATGATTATATAAATGAATTGAATGAATGAATATGGTATATACTACACTAATACCATTATGTAAATGAATTTTCTATAACCTAAAGATAAGAATAAGAATTTATTCGACAAAACACGCATAAGAACAAAAAGTTATAAAGACCCGAGTAACAAGTAACAATGAAATATTACTAACAAGAAGCTAATAATATGACCATATATGATATCATATCAATATGTATGATTCTGGAATAAGTCAATAACATTATTTAAACCATTATACAGGAGCTTCGGACACGAACAAAGAAAATCGGACCTAAGGTAAGGGAAATATCACAATCTCATTTTTATCCGAGATTGTTTATTCATAAGTATTTACTGGGGTGTATTTTATCATCCACATCCATGTTTCATCAATATGTAATATTATTTCCATCCACCTACAATTGTTTAAATCCATTTTTACCCTTCGGTGAGTTTTTAGTAATATCTATGAAAGGAATCTTTTGTCATACGCGGTACTTTTTGACTTTTCTGACAAAAGTACGAAGAATGTTTTTTTTAACTTATACGAAACGAACGGATTTCTACTGTTTTATAAAGCCTTATTTTAATGAAGCTTCCTCTAAAATATTTCATGACTATTTTCAATAAAATCTCTTTCTTTTAAAATTGCATGATGTTTTTTGAAAAGAAATTGATTTTGAAGAAGATAGGATATTTTCCTCAAGAATTCAATTCAAGTGTTTTATCAAAATTATTTTCCATCTAAGATAATAAAGGGTTCTGTTTCTATCCATATTTTTACATTGATTTGACTATGTTGTGATGGAATTATGTTTATGAATTCCTTTATCTTATATGAATTGATTTATGATGTCATGATGTTTCAAGAATCCCATTTTTGTTACATGTGTTATGCGATGATGTATGTTTTATGATTATGTGGCACACATAAGAAAGGATTCATTATAAGATGGGTGGGACCTATATCTCCCTCCAATGCATTGGGTAAAGATTTTATATCTCATGAGATAGACATGGCTGGAACAGAAGGTTATTTCGGTTCAGTGATACAGGACTGAAACGAGGAGTGAACTCGGTTCAGAAAGGGACTTTGTCCACTAAGATAGTCTTGGCAATGAGTCATGACTAACAAGAAATGATTTTCCATGATTATGTGTGCATGCCACAAATTTTCAAGTTTTATGTTATGATTATGGGGATCTCATTTTCACTTCTATGATTTATTCCATGTTAAGATATTATGATCTCTTTTGCAGGTTTTGATCTTCATAAAGATATGATATGATTTTTATTTCTTTTATTTGCCCTTGCTGAGCATTTGAGCTCACCCTTTTATGTTTTCTTTTCCCCAGGTCAGGAAGATGGATATTAAGTAGAATATGCTAAAAGGGACCCTAGATATGTTGAAATAAATGGGAGACACTGTAGAAGATTTATGAACCAGTTGTTTATGTTTCCCAGTTTCTAAAGACACTATACCTATACGGTCCTTTGTGGTTTTGTCATATGTTGTAATAAGTGTGCTTCAATTTCGAAGTATTAACAATGTATGTAAAGTATGGGTCGTTATAGTTGGTATCAGAGGAAAGGTATAGTCAACCTTTGGAAACTAGGATGTGAAAGCCTTAGTAAGAACCCTAAGGATAAGTCTAAGCATAGAACACAATCTTAGTGTTTTAGAAATGGCCTTGAATAACCTCGGATAAGACCTTAAGCATGAAAATTTTATTCTTGAATTATGTGGTTTCCTATTATAATTAGTGTTGCTCACACTATTCTTCTTGGTTTTAGTCAATGGCTGGAACCTGAAGGAACCGTGTTAATGCGGAATGCGATGGGCAATGCAATTATTGTCTCCCTGAGCAACCAAACGATATGGGAGCTGGAATGCAAAATCTTGTAGCCATGCTCACACAAATTTCTCAAGCTATGAATCATGCAGGATTTCCAAACGAGAAAAGGAGGGAGCAACATTCTGTTGAATCCTTCATGAGGCAGCGTCCACCTTCTTTCAGCGGGTCTATTGATCCATTAGTTGCTGAACAATGGATTAGTACTACTGAAAAGATATTTTCAGTTCTTCAATGTTCTGAACATGATAAAGTCATCCTAGCAGTGTATCGTTTGGAAGGAGATGCTGATCAATGGTGGAATCTTGTTAAGAATACGAGGCAAAGGGATGAAATTGAGTCTATGGAATGGGACGAGTTCAAGAACTTATTTTTCAATAAGTACTTCCCTCGTATTCTCCGAACAAAGATGGAGAAAGAGTTTCTTGAACTGAAGCAAAGGGATGATGAATCTGTTGGTACCTATGAAGCAAATTTTACAAGACTTGCAAGGTACACTTCTGGTATTATTATCCAACCTGAGAGTAAGATCGATCGATTCTTTAGTGGCTTAAAACCAAGTCTTCGAAGGGCATTAGCCATAAGGGACTTCAATAGCTACGAGGAAATCGTTCGATGTGCTCTCAAAGTCGAGATGGAGATTGGAGTAACCCATCAGTCACATGGGTTTGATAAGAAGAGGAAGATGGAATTCAAAGAAAAATCTAAAGAGCACATGGAAAAGAAGATGAGCTTTTCCTTATGCTCAAAGTGTGGAAAGAAACATGGAGGGAGTTGTCTTAAAGGGACAAGTAAATGTTTTAAATGTGGAAAAGAAGGTCATCGGGCATTTGAATGCCGTGATAATGGGAAGAAGATGTCTAATGAAGAAAACAAAGGAAGGGATACAAAGAATGAACCTACTACACTTCAATGTTTCAAGTGGAAGGAGATGGGGAATTATGCCAATCAATGCCCAAATCCAAGGGTTGATGATGATGGTCGACGCCAACAAACTCTTAAGGCTAAAGACAAAGGAAAGTCACATGCAATTTCTATCAGTGATGTGGAGTAAGATAACGATGTGGTGAAAGGTACACTTACCATCCACTCTAAAGTAGAAAATGTTTTATTTGATTCTGGATCCACCCACTCTTTTATTTCTGAAGACTTTTCTAAGGGTATCACCGTATTACCTCAACAATTAGATGTTGATTTAGCTGTGACAACACCTAATGGCACATCAATTGCATCAAAAGTTTATAATTCTTCTCCGATCGAAGTTTGTGGGAAAGTGCTTCCTGAAAATCTTGTGATCCTTCCTTTAGTGGAATTTGATGTGATTCTTGGCATGGATTGGCTTTCTCTACATGGAGCTCATATCGATTGCCAAAGAAGGGAAGTCACATTTCATATTCCAGATCAATCTACGATCGTCTATCAATGCAAGGATGAACATAACCTTCCAGTGGAAATTTCTTCCATCTTATGGGTATTGATTCCACTAAATGAAGGTTATTTATCTCAAATGGTTGGTGAGAAACTCACGATTAAGAATATGCCCATTGTATGGGAGTTTGATGATGTCTTTCCGGAGGAATTGCCGGGTCTTCCACCAAATCGTGAAGTTGAGTTTTCAATAGAACTCGTACCGGGTGCTTTGCCTATTTCAAAGACACCTTATAGAATGGCCCCAATTGAGTTGCAGGAATTGAAGAAGTAACTCCAAGAGAATCTTGATAAGGGATTCATACGCCCTAGTGCGTCACCTTGGGGAGCACCTGTTCTATTTGTTAAGAAGAAAGATGGATCAATGAGACTTTGCATTGATTATCGAGAACTTAACAATATCACTATCAAGAACAAATATCCTCTCCCATGCATTGATGACTTATTTGACCAACTACGCGGAGCTCAATACTTTTCCAAGATTGATCTTCGTTCAGGGTATCATCAATTAAGGGTCAAAAGGGAGGATATACCAAAGACGGCTTTCCGTACAAGGTATGGACACTATGAATTTATAGTGATGCCATTTGGTCTTACTAATGCCCCTGCTATCTTCATGGATCTAATGAATAGAGTCTTTGGAGACTATCTTGATCAATTTGTGGTAGTCTTTATAGACGATATTCTCGTCTATTCAAAGAGCAAGGAAGAGCATGAAGATCACTTGAGAATTATATTGAAGACCCTGAGAAAGGAGAAGCTTTATGCCAAATTTACCAAGTGTGAATTTTGGCTTCAAAAAGTTGCATTTTTGGGTCATATAATCTCAAAAGAGGGGATATCTGTGGATCCAGCAAAAACAGAGGTTATCGAAAGATGGTCAAGACCAACAACAGTAACTGAGATCCGAAGTTTTCTTGGTTTGGCAGGATATTATCGACGTTTTGTAAAAGATTTTTCACGATTATCTAATCCAATCACCAAGTTGACTCGGAAGGGAGTTAAGTTTGCCTGGACAGAGGAATGTGAAGAGAATTTCAAGGAGTTGAAAAGAAGGTTATCCAGTGCACCTGTGCTCACACTGCCTTGTAGTGGAGAAAGGTTTGTGATCTACAGTGATGCATCCAAGAAGGGATTGGGGTGTGTTCTTATGCAAAATGATATGGTGATAGCTTATGCCTCACGACAGTTGAAAATCCATGAGCAAAATTACCCAACACATGATTTGGAGTTGGCTGCGGTAATCTTTGAATTAAAGATTTGGAGGCATTACCTTTATGGTGAAAGGTGTGATATTTATACTGATCATAAAAGTTTAAAGTATATTTTCACACAAAAGGAGTTGAATATGCGTCAAAGAAGATGGTTGGAGCTGATTAAGGATTATGACTGATCAATCCATTACCACCCTGGGAAAGCAAACAAGGTGGCAGATGCATTAAGTCGACAAGACAATGCTAGTTTATCCATGATGAGGATCACAAAAGATCCAATATTTATGGATTTACAAAGGATAGATCTTGGAATTATAATGGAAGGGGAAAAATCTTATCTTTCTCAAATGAATGTTCAACCATCTATACATGTGAAGATTAAAGAGCCACAGAAAGAAGATGTCGAGTTACAAAAGAAGGTGAGAAATGTTCCTGAATTCAACCTTGATTGTGATGGGATAATAAAGTTCAGGAATCGGGTTTGCGTTCCTCCCATCCCCGAATTAAAGAATGAGCTGCTGGATGAGGCTCATAGTTCATCATTCTCTATTCATCCTGGAAGCACGAAGATGTATAGGGACCTGAAAGAGTACTTCTGGTGGGATGGCATGAAAAGAGATGTTGCTGAATATGTCTCTCGATGCTTGGTTTGTCAACAAGTTAAAGCTGAGAGACAGAAGTCTAAGGGGATGTTACAACCATTACCCATACCCGAATGGAAATGGGAAAACATCACTATGGACTTTCTCACAGGACTTCCTAAAACATCCAAAGGCAATAATGCTATCTGGGTCATAGTTGATTGTCTTAAAAAGTCTGCACACTTCATTTCTATTAGAGAAGATTTCTCTCTAGATAAGCTTGCCAGGATATATCTAAAGGAAGTGGTAAGATTGCATGGAGTACGACTTTCTATTATATCTGATCGAGATCCGAGATTTACCTCGAAGTTCTGGCGAAGTCTTCAGCATACTCTGGATACAGAGTTGAGTTTCAGCACTGCTTATCATCCCCAGACAGACGGTCAGTCTGAGAGAACAATTCAAACCCTAAAAGATATGTTGAGAGCTTTCTCTATGGATTTCAAAGGAGGTTGGGATCAACACCTACCTTTGGTGTAATTTTCTTATAATAATAGCTTTCACTCCAGTATTCAGATGGCTCCTTATGAAGCTCTCTATGGAAAGAAATGCAGGACTCCAACTTGCTGGGATGAAGTTGGGGAAAGAAAACTATTAGGACCTGATCTTGTTGATGAAATGGCAGAAAAGGTCAGATCTATTCAACAACACATAAGAGCAGCTCAGAGTCGACAGAAAAGTTATGCCGACAACCGAAGAAAAGACCTAGAGTTTGAAGTGGGCGATAAAGTGTTCTTACGAATATCTCCCTGGAAGAGGGTTATGAAATTTGGAAAGAAGGGGAAGTTGAGCCCTAGATATATCGGTCCTTTTGAAATACTGGATCATGTTGGGAAGGTAGCTTACCGATTGGCGCTTCCGCCGAATCTCTCTCAAGTTCACGATGTGTTCCATGTATCTCTCCTGAGAAAGTACATACCAGATCCTTCACATGTACTCAGCTCAGAAATTGTACCGCTGGAGCAAGATCTTTCTTATGAAGAACAGCCGATAGAGATTCTGGATCGTAGCGAAAAAGTCCTACGAAACAAGACCACTCTCTTGTTGAAAGTTTTATGGAGAAACCACCAACTTGAAGAAGCTACATGGGAGATTGAGGATATGATGAGGGAGAAGTATCCTCATCTGTTTGTTGCAAAGTGACGAATTTCGAGGGCGAAATTCTTTTTAAGGGGGGTAGAATGTAACACCCGAGACTTTTATGTTATATAAATCATCAAAGGGATCTTTTTCTACACAACACTTGCTTGGATTGTTTTACACGCAATTGCGACCTTCCTCGATAGCTTGCGTCGTACGCAATACCGAGTTTCACTAAACAACAATATGCTATTAAAACTAGCCGTTGTGAATAGTAATAAACACTTTTTGAAATTTTATAAATTTTATTTTTCAAAATGGACTTCATTTTTGGACTCAGAATATCGAAATTAGCCTAGGTTGAAATTTTGGTATTTTTCTGAAAACTGTCAATTTTTGATGAATAGTGAAACCACTAAGTGGTAGGTTAAAAACTGAATTTTGCATAAAACTTAATTTTACCGCTTCTGTGAATGGAATTTCGAAAATCCGACAGACACGGTTGATATCAGTAAGTAAAATGTGGTTCAATGAGATAAAAATAATTTTTTGGTGAATAGTAACTTTTTACTTTTTTTTACCGCGGTTAATAGTAAATAGGGTAACTAAGGGTAAATATGATATTAATATTACCCTAACACATGTCCTAATTCTATTGGAAAAGTGTAATTCGACCAAAAACAAACTTAGGAATAAAATAAGACCATTTAGGCCCACTTGGATTAGATTAGGACATTTATTATTAATTTATTTAAAGAAGGGTTAAAATAGTTAAAATCAAAGTTTAATAAGTAAATCATTTTTAATATGGGGTTATACATAAGATAAATTCAATTGTAAATATTCATTAGAAAGCTAAAAATATTTCATACATGATGATATTTTATTTGTAATTTTTAGACATCAAATAATTTAATTTATTTATGACACAAAGATGATGCAGTAATTATCTTATTAATGAAATATTGACAAAATTGATAATATAAATACCAAAATAAATGTAATTTAAGACTTTTTATGAATTCCACTAATTTTATAGGTTACTATGATATATTAATGTTGATTTAATCAACTTGGTTCGAACATATAATTCTGTTATGACTTTCAAAAAAATCATATATCAAATAGTGTCAAAATTGACACAAAATAGTTTTTAAATCAAATATTATATTATTAATTGTTATTTTATTCCTAAAAATCTAAGGTTCGGCCAAATGACTTAGATAAGGATATATATATTAATAATAAACAATTTGGGGTTCGTTTGGCATGTTATAGTAGGTCTATTAACCATATAGTGAAAGAAAACAAAAAGACACGGTAAAAGTTAAATTAATTAACTTAGAGTTAAATCTAATTGATAAGGTTAAAATAATACCCACTTGTCTAAATCTTATTGGTTGATAGGACTTCGACCCATACCCACCTTAGCTTCGAAATAAGATCCTTTGGAACTATTATAAACCGATTTTGACTTTAATATAAAATAATATTTTGAGATATTCCTAAAGTGCCCCTCTCCTCCCTTATAAAAGGGCACCTCCTCCCCCTCCTCCTCACACCAATTTGAGCACTAAAGCTCGGCCAACCCCTGCAATTTTCTCCTCTCCACTTCCATAGAATAATCCTAGAGGTCCTGGTCTTCTCCAAAGACCAATCTTAGTTCCTTAAGTGGAGGATTCAAAGAGGCGTTCCAAAGAAGAGGTAATATCCATTACCGATCTTTTCAATTTCTTTCTTCTTCAACTTCTTCTTATTTAGTTGTTTCATGATAAAGTAATAACATCAGTATTACTTACATACTGATATGTTATTATAAATATGAAACAACCCTAATTCACCTTCTATCCATCCTACGGAAAAATGAAACCACCGCGCGTGCGTACGTACGGAATACCGTCTCCACGCCGTGGTGTAATCTATTTTTCCACCATCACATTACAAGGATGGGTATAATGGTGTAATGAGTAACTATATATGATTATTATGAAGTAATATTGATACTGAAATAATATATATATATACTCCAATAGAATTCCACGATCATAGGAACGATATCATCACTCGTGCGTACGTACGGAATACCGTCTCCACGATGTGATGCGACTCGTTCTACATGATCTTCATTTCATAATGATTATATAAATGAATTGAATGAATGAATATGGTATATAGTACACTAATACCATTATGTAAATTAATTTTATATAACCTAAAGATAAGAATAAGAATTTATTCGACAAAACACGCATAAGAACAAAAAGTTATAAAGACCCGAGTAACAAGTAACAATGAAATATTACTAACAAGAAGCTAATAATATGACCATATATGATATCATATCAATATGTATGATTCTGGAATAAGTCAATAACATTATTTAAACCATTATACAGGAGCTTCGGACACGAACAAAGCAAATCGGACCTAAGGTAAGGGAAATATCACAATCTCATTTTTATCCGAGATTGTTTATTCATAAGTATTTACTGGGGTGTATTTTATCATCCACATCCATGTTTCATCAATATGTAATATTATTTCCATCCACCTACAATTTTTTAAATCCATTTTTACCCTTCGGTGAGTTTTTAGTAATATCTATGAAAGGAATCTTTTGTCATACGAGGTACTTTTTGACTTTTCTGACAAAAGTACGAAGAATGTTTTTTTTAACTTATACGACACGAACAGATTTCTACTGTTTTATAAAGCCTTATTTTCATGAAGCTTCCTCTAAAAGATTTCATGAATATTTTCAATAAAATCTCTTTCTTTTAAAATTGCATGATGTTTTTTGAAAAGAAATTGATTTTGAAGAAGAAAGGATATTTTCCTCAAGAATTGAATTCAAGTGTTTTATCAAAATTATTTTCCATCTAAGATAATAAAGGGTTCTGTTTCTATCCATATTTTTACATATATTTGACTATGTTGTGATGGAATTATGTTTATGAATTCCTTTATCTTATATGAATTGATTTATGATGTCATGATGTTTCAAGAATCCCATTTTTGTTACATGTGTTATGCGATGATGTATGTTTTATGATTATGTGGCACACATAAGAAAGGATTCATTATAAGATGGGTGGGACCTATATCTCCCTCCAATGCATTGGGTAAAGATTTTATATCTCATGAGATAGACATGGCTGGAACGGAAGGTTATTTCGGTTCAGTGATACAGGACTGAAACGAGGAGTGAACTCGGTTCAGAAAGGGACTTTGTCCACTAAGATAGTCTTGGCAATGAGTCATGACTAAAAAGAAATGATTTTCCATGATTATGTGTGCATGCCACAAAGTTTCAAGTTTTATGTTATGATTATGGGGATATCATTTTCACTTCTATGATTTATTCCATGTTAAGATATTATGATCTCTTTTGCAGGTTTTGATCTTCATAAAGATATGATATGATTTTTATTTCCTTTATTTGCCCTTACTGAGCATTTGAGCTCACCCTTTTATGTTTTCTTTTCCCCAGGTCAGGAAGATGGATATTAAGTAGAATATGCTAAAAGGGACCCTAGATATGTTGAAATAAATGGGAGACACTGTAGAAGATTTATGAACCAGTTGTTTATGTTTCCCAGTTTCTAAAGACACTATACCTATACGGTCCTTTGTGGTTTTGTCATATGTTGTAATAAGTGTGCTTCAATTTTGAAGTATTAACAATGTATGTAAAGTATGGGTCGTTATAGTCCGCTCGAATTGTCCATCAGTTTGAGGATGATAGGACGTACTGAAGTTCAGTTCAGTATTCAGAACATGTTGAAGACTCTTCCATAACATAGAGGTGAATCTTGGATCTCGGTCAGACACAATAGATAGGGGTACTCTATGCAACCTTACCACTTCCTTGATATATATCTGTGCCAGTTGATCCAAATTGAAATCCTCCCGAATAGCTATGAAGTGTGCAGTCTTTGTAAGATGATCCACAACAACCCAGATTGCATTGTTGCCTTTCGATGTCCTTGGAAGTCCGGTGACAAAGTCCATGGTGACGTTCTCCCATTTCCATTATGGTATGGGCCATGGTTGCATCACCCCCTTAGACTTCCGCCTCTCTTCCTTCACTTGCTGACACACCATGAACTTTTTTGTATATTCAGCCATCTCATTCTTCATATTATGCCACCAAAAGTTTTCTCTGAGATCTCAATACATCTTTGTGCTCCCTGGATGAATAGAGAAATTTTAACTATGTGCATCATAAAAAAGTTCCTTCTTTAGCTCCGGACGTTATGGAACACATATTCTTTTCCCAAACCGCACAATTCCTTCTTCATTAACATTCAACTCTGAGGATTTCCCTTTTTTGATAGCTTCCACTTTTTCCTGAATTCCCACATCATCCTTTTGAGCATCCATTAACCTTTCCAAAAGAGATGGTTGAGCAATAATTTGTGAAAGTATTGATGATTTTCCCTTCTTTATGATTCCCACGTCCATCTTCATCAAGTCTAAGAAGATTGGATCCTTCTCAATTCTCATCATTGATAGAATTGTTGGGTCCTTTCTACTTAGGGCACCTGAAACCGTGTTCGTTTTCCCAGGGTGGTATTGTATTGAATAGTCATAATCCTTGATGAGCTCTATCCATATTCTCTGGTGCATATTAATCTATTTCTATGTGAATATATATTTAAGACTCTTGTAGTCAGTACATATCTCACATTTCTCTCCATAGAGATAATGCCTCCAGATTTTCAAGGCAAAGATCACCACCACCAACTCCGGATCATGCGTTGGATAGTTTTGCTCATGGATTTTCAACTTCCTTGAGGCATAGGATATAACCTTATCATTCTGCATCATCACACATCCTAAGCCTTTCTTTGAAGCATCACTAAAAACAACAAAAAGTTCTCCACTTGTGGGTAAAGTGGGCACGGGCGCAGTGATAATCCTCCTTTTCAACTCCTTGAAGATTTCATCACATTCATCACTCCAATAAAATTTTACTCCCTTTCGAGTTAGCTTGGTAAGAGGGTTGGACAACCATGGGAAATTTCTCACAAATTGTCGATAATATCCAGCTAACCCTAAGAAGCTACGGATATCCTTTACTGATGTTTCCCTCGGCCATCCCTCAATTTCATCTGTTTTGGACGGGTCCACAGATATCCCATTGTTTATGATGATATGGCCCTTGAATGAGACCTCCTTCAACCAGAACTCACATTTTCTGTACATTTTATAGAGCTTCTCCTTGCGCAAAGTCTCTAGTACATTTTTTAAATGCTCTTCATGATCCTCCTTGGTTTTGGAGTATACTAGTATATCATCTATAAAGACTACCACAAATTTTTCAAGGTAATCTCTAAAGACCCTATTCATCAAGTCCATGAATATTTATGGAGCATTGGTGATTCCTAAAGGCATTACTATGAATTAATAGTGCTCGTACCTTGTACGAAAAGAAATCTTAGGGACATCTTCTTTCTTTACCCTTACTTGATAATATCTCGACTGCAAATCCACCTTTGAGAGGTATTCTTCTCCACGTAGCTAATAAAACAAGTCATCGATTCTTGGGAGAGGATAATTGTTCTTTATCGTGATTTTTTTAAGTTCATGATAATCGATGCAAAGCCGCATTGACCCATCCTTCTTGACGAAGAGGACTGGTGCACCCCATTATGAAGCACTTGGGCGTAATAACCCTTTATTCAGATTCCCTTGTAGTTGTTTCTTCAGACCTTCAAGCTCTACAAGAACCATTATATATGGAGTCTTGGATATTGGTAGCACCCCAGGTATAAGTTCAATTGATAACTCAACATCTCTTCTTGGAGGAAGACCAGGCAGTTCCTCGGGAAACACTTCAGCAAATTCCCTCAAAATAGGCATTTCTTCAAGGATGTTTTCTTCCTTGGACTCAATCATCTGAGCCAGATACGCATGCTCATAAGGCAGTAATATCCATGCTTGAGATGATGGAGCTAAAGGAGATTCATCTTCCTCCTGACACTTGTAAAGGATCATGGGTCAATCCTCCATATGGAGTGTAATTTCCCTCTCCCGACAATTTTTGTTGGCTCTATATAAGGAAAGCCAATCCATGCCAAGAATTGCATCAAATTCCACCAGAGGGAGTATGATGAGGTTCTCTAGGAAATTCAATCCACAGACTATAACAGGGGAGGGCTTATATTCATGGGATGCAATGATTGCCCCATTTTCCGTATTTACCGACATCTTTACTTCCAGGATTTGTGGTGGTGCTGAGATTGTTCTAATAAACATCCGAGATATTAAATAATGTGTAGAACCTGAATCAAAAAGTATGTTCACTATTCTTGAATGAATAACTAGCGTACCTATAACCACTTCATTGTCGGGGTTCACTTCTATAGAAGTGATTGCAAAAGCTCTTCCTTGCTGCCTTGGAGGTTGTTGGTTGTCTCCAAAAACTCGTGGATTAGGGCACTGATTTGAAAAATGACACGGTTATTTGAATTTGTATAATTGAAAAATGTGTTGAGGTTTGAACGGAGCATTCCTATCCTCTGTCGCAATCGGGGGTCTTTCTTGCCGACAGTTAACAGCTAGGTTCCCTTCTCTTCCACACCTCAAGTATTTTCTCATCCCCTTAAGGCAATTTCCAGGGTGCTTCTTTCAGCACTTTTGGCAAGTGGGGTGCTGGATCATCAAAGGACAATTGGATTTATCCATCAGACCACCAGCATTGAAGTCCACCTTACCCTTCTTGTCCCCATGATACCCTTGTGATTCCCTGATCTCCATTTCGACCTTGAGGGAATATCAAACAATTTCCTCATAGCTGTCGAAGTCACGGATCGCTAATTCTTTCCGCAAGCTAGACTTCAACCCACCAAAGAAGCGGTCAACCTTGCATTATGGGGAAATGACAAAAACAGAAGTGTATCATGCAATCCTTGTGAAGTTTTCCACGTACTATCCAATTGATTCTTCATCTATTTGCTTGAGGGAAAGGAATTCCCATTCCATCTTAAGCCGGAGGGTGCGCGGAAAATATTTATCGAAAAAAATCTTCCAGAAATCCTTCTTTTCCAACTCCTCGATCTCATCCTCAGGCTTTGTATTTTTTATCAACTTCCACCATTGATCAGCTTCACCCTCCAGACGATAAGCCGCCAGGATAACCTTCTCTTGTTCAGAACATTGGAGGATGGAGAATAACTTTTCAATGTAGTTGATCCATTGTTCAGCAATCGTGGGATTGGATGATCCACTAAAAGTAGGAGGAATTTGTCTCATGAAGCTCTTGATAGCAACTTGTTATTTCTTGGGGGGAGGGGGGGTGAACGTTCCTCTTGACCCATGTTTCTATTCAACACTTCAATTAGGTGAGAGGGAAGTGTGACAAAGATCATGATTCACGCTCCCATTTGATTTGGAATCTCATTAGTATAGTCATCACACTGATCTTCACAACAGTTGTTAGCCCGAGTCCTCCTATTACCGGCCATTGGCTGGAATAAAATTAAAGTTTGGGGTAACACATAAAGGGTAATCCAAAGACAAAAGATTATAAATTATAAATAAACATTTATTTCCTTACTCAAGAGTCTATAGGCTTCAATCATGGCTTTTCATGATCTACTTTCTAACATATATTCGTAGGGGAATTATTTAATTCACTTAATAAGGTTTCATACTAAGATTTTGAATTGTTAAAAACATATCCCCCAGGAGTTTCATAACCAAGAGTGCAGCAAGGCCCGTTTTCATGCACGCGTTCCCGATCGAGTCTATCTCAAAGTGGTGTTTTCCGGTTTTACCCCTAGGATACATCTGTGCCAAAGCCGCCTCTACCTCCTCGTATCCAGACATGGATGTATTTTTTTGATAAACCACTTACTCAGTACTTACCAAAACATAGAGGTGATTTTATTATACTCAGTCATGTATCTAAGGCGTTACTAGGGTTTCCTAATCCCAAAAACAACTAAACTTATCCTCTGATACCAACTATAACAACCCTGCTTTTATTAAAAATGTAAACATGATTTATTACATAATACTTCACTTGATACAATAAGAAAATCGAGAGGATTAGTGTATTTGGGGCTTAGGATCATTAGATAATGACTTGAAACATGAAATACAACATCTTTATTGAAAACTTCCTTTACATGACCACTACATTCCCTCGTACTTAGCATTGCATCAGATAACCTGAGGACATGCATAAAAAAAGGGTGAGATATAAAGCCTAGTAAGGGAGTACACATGGAATAACATGAGGAGTAAAATAAATGTTAGAAAATAGTCATATCAATAGAGAATAAAAGAAACATGAACATAAAGGCATGATAAAGCATGATAATCATAACATGGAAATGTGGCAACAACACTTAACATGGAATTAGCATGAGCCAAGGCTCATTGGAATAGAGCATGAGTAAATCATCATTTCACATAAAGCATGAGTAAACCCTCGTTGCAATTTAATTAGCATGAGTCAACACTAATTTCACATGACTTATCATGATACTATACTTTAACCCATGCATTGGAGCGCTATAAGGGCGCACCCATCTTAAACATTTAATTTCATGCATAAGTGTGCCACATGGATCATAAAACATGGATTCATTAAACATAATATTTTATTCCACGATAAAGGAATGTGGAATTCATACATGAAAATTTATAATCAATAAGTAAATGTGCATAAAGGTGAATACCCTTGATGGATAAATGGGCATTGTATTCACCACACAATGGCATTGTCTTAGAAAATTGGTGCGATTTCGGCAGCGTAACGACGTGACGTAAGAATTACTAATAAAAAGGATGATGAGAGAGAAAGGGGTTCCTCATCATATTTACATGTAATGGACAGTATGGATGTCATATAGATACATGTCCCAACAGTTTTAATGGAATTTAGATTCCTGATACAAAAATATTGCTTGAATGTAAATGAAGAGAGAGAAGTTCCTTTTGGAATTTCGTCATAGTAACGGGTGTACATGAGAGGCATTTAATGAGAGAAAAAGGGGTCTCCCATCATTAAAACATAAATAGGGAAGTCTGAGGGAGGTTTTAAACCATACCCCAACATTCATAATTGAAATTAAAAGGCAAAACAACTTAAATAAAATTGGACAAAAAATGAGAAAGGAAGAAAAACCCTTACATGGAAGTGTGCTTCCAAAGGATAAAGAGAGGCTTTGAGAGGCTTCATGGGAGCTTGGGGAACCTTGGGAGGATTTTAGAGAGAGTAGGGCAGAGGTTGGACGAACTCTAAGGTCACTGAGTGAGAATGAAGTGGGAGCTTTGGTGGGTTTATATAGGAAAGGTGAGGGAATTCTTTAGTATTTAGGTTTGGCACCCCTTATATTAAATTAATCCAAACCACAAACCATACCATGGTTTTTCCCATGGTTTTTGGCAAATGGAAATGGAAAACTATATTATATAAGGCCAAAGTGCGAACTTCTTAAAATAATAAGGTTGCTTATGTGGAGGTGAGTCACACTCCCATAAAAATTAATTTAAAAAGGAAAAGTGTTGAATATGTCTTGAGGGGTCCATTAATGCTTTGAAAAGTAAGTAAAACAAACCCAAAATCACATTATTTTAATGGTAAAACATATATTGGCCGAACATTATGATTATAGTATTTTATCACATCACTATTGTGTCATTATGATGTCATAAAACATATTATATATTTAAACGGTATTTAATTTTTACCCAAAAATTTCTTTGTCTCAGAAAATTATGAAAAATTCACCGTTGGATAATTTTGACGTCCTGATTTTAGAAATAAAATTTATTTTATCTAAATAATTTTCTAAATATGTTAATTTTCACTTTAAAATTAAAAATTGACATTTATCGAAAATTCACGGGTTTGGAATGAAATGGCTTTCAAACCTTAATAAAAATTTTAATTGCATTCATAAAATTTTATGATCATTTATATTTATTAAAAAATAATTTAATAAAATATTATTATTTTATTAAAATATTAATTTATTCAAAAACCTCTTTATTTAATGAAATAGATTTATTAATTAAATAATAACTAAAAACACCATTTGTACTTTAAAAACTATTTACAATGTATAAAAAACGACTAGAAATTATATTCATTATTATATAAAAAAATAATGTACATGAACATAGTACTACTTATTTGTTACATAACCCCTTAAAACAGCGGCATAAGAACTAAGGGTAAGGTGTGCGATGGTGACAGACTCTTGGGGTGGCTCGGATAACATCGCTCGAGTGGTAATTTCAATCAACTTCCCCTTTTCCCATAGACGGTCACGTTCGAGCTTGACATGATGAATCTCAGATTGGGCTTGGTCAAGGGAAAATCCCAAAGACCCCACCTCATTTCCGAGCTTCGACAAATGGGCTTCGTATGGGGAAAATCTACTGGATGAGGCCATCGTTTCCTTTGACTGGGTAAATTGGATTTGTTAAAGTCCTATATTTATAAAAATCATGTGATCACTGTTCAACGGCTATATTAGCAACGATCAAAATTCTTAACATAAAACCAAAAAAGATGAAATTTTATATAATCATAAAGAGGAATTTAATTAGATCAAGAGGGATTTCCATTAATGAATCATTGGGTCGTAAAAATATTCCCCCTTAAAAAATTTCTCACTAGATATATTCCTTTTCCCACACTAAAATATATGTGGGTAACTCAGCTTCATCAATTCATCTGATTCCCAAGTCGCTTCTTCAAACATGTGGTTTCTCCACAACACGTTGACGAGGGGCATTGTCTTATTTCGTAGAACTTTTTCTCTACGATCTAAGATCTTCAGTGGTTTCTCCTCATAAGAAAGATCATCTTCCAATTGTACCACCTCACAAGAGAGTACATGTGAAGGGTCCGATATGTACTTCCTTAAGAGGGATATATGAAAGACATCATGCACTTTGTCCATGGTAGGTGCAAGTGCTAGTTGATAGGCCACAACCCCAACATGATAAAGAATCTCGAAGGGGCTGATGTACCTTTGACTTAACATCCCTTTCTTTCCAAACCTCGTGACCTTTTCCCATGGAGATATTCGTAGAAACACCATATCTCCAACTTTAAACTCATGGTCTCGTCGACGATTATCTGCAAAACTCTTCGGTCGAATTTGGGCTACCTTGATATGCTACTAAATGTTTTTCACCTTCTCCACCATAGCTTCGACCATTTCTGGTCCAACCAGCTTACGTTCACCGACCTCATCCCAACATGCATGTGTTCTTCACCTTTTCCCATACAGGGATTCATATGGTGCCATTTGGATACTCGAGTGGAAACTGTTATTATTAGAGAACTCAACCAGAGGAAGATGTTGATCCCATCCTCCTTTAAAGTCCATTGAGCACGCTCTCAACATATCCTCAAGTGTTTGGATAGTCCACTCGAATTGGCCATCAGTTTGAGGATAATAGGTTGTACTGAAGTTCAGTTCATTATTCAGAGCATGTTTAAGACTCTTCCATAACATAGAGGTGAATCTTGGCTCTCGTTCAGGCACAATAGATAGTGGTACTCCATGCAACCTTACCACTTCCTTGATATATATCCGTGATAGTTGATCCAAAGATAAATCCTCCCGATTTTCTATGAAGTGTGCAGTCTTTGTAAGATGGTCCATAACATCCCAGATTGCATTGTTTCCTATGTATGTCCTTGGAAGTCCAGTGACAAAGTCCATGGTGATGTACTCCCATTTCCATTATGGTATGGGCAATAGTTGCATCACCCCCTTAGACTTCTCCTCTCTGCCTTCATTTGCTGACACACCAGACACTTTGATGTATATTCAGCGATCTTGTTCTTCATATTATCCCCCAAAAGGTTTTCTCGGAGATCTCGATACATCTTTGTGCTCCCTGGGTGAATAAGGAAATTTGAACTATGTGCATCATACAAAAGTTCCTTCTTCAGCTCCGGACTTGATGGAACACATAGTATTTTTCCAAACCGCACGATTCCTTCTTCATTAACATTGAACTCTGAGGATTTCCTTATTTTGATAGCTTCCACTTTTTCCTGAATTCCCACATCATCCTTTTGAGCATCCTTTATCCTTTCCAAAAGACATGGCTGATCAATAATTTGTGGAAGGATTGATGATGTTCCCTTCTTTATGATTCCCACGTCCATCTTCATCAAGTCTAAGAAGATTGGATCCTTCTCAATTCTCATCATTGATAGAATTGCTGGGTCCTTTCTACTTAGGGAACCTACCACCATGTTCGCTTTCCCATGGTGGTATTTTATTGAACAGTCATAATCCATAATGAGCTTTATCCATCTTCTCTGGATCATATTAATCTCATTCTGTGTGAATATATATTTAAGACTCTTGTGGTCAGTATATATCTCATATCTCTCTCCATAGAGATAATGTCACCAGATTTTCACGTCAAAGATCACTACTGCCAACTCCAGATCATTTGTTGGATTGTTTCGCTCATGGATTTTCAACTTCCTTAAGGCATTGGAGATAACTTTATCATTCTGCATCATCACACAGCCTAAGCCCTTCTTTAAAGCATCACTAAAAACAACAAAAATTTCCCCACTTGTGGGTAAAGTGAGAAAGGGCGCAGTGAAAATCCTCCTTTTCAACTCCATGAATCTTTCTTCGCATTCATCACTCTAAGAAAACTTTACTCCCTTTCAAGTTAGCTTGGTAAGAGGGTTGGACAATCGTAAGAAATTTCTCACAAATCATCGATAATATTCGGCTAACCCTAAGAAGCTGCGGATATCTGTTACCGATGTTGGCCTCGGCCAACTCTCAAATACATCTGTTTTGGAGGGGTCCATATATATTCAATTACTTGTGATGATATGGACGAAGAATGAGACCTCCTTCAACCAGAACTCACACTTGTTGTACTTTGCATAGAGCTTCTCCTTGCACAATGTCTCTAGTACAGTTTTTAAATGCTCGTCATGAACCTCCTTGGTTTTGAAGTATACTAGAATATCATCTATAAAGAGTACCACAAATTTGTCAAGGTAATCTATAAATACACTATTCATAAAGTCCATGAATATTTCTAGAGCATTGGTGCGTCCAAAAGGCATTACTATGAATTCATAGTGCCCGTACATTGTACAAAAAGGAGACATGGGGACGTCTTTCTTCTTCACCCATACTTGATAATATCTCGACCTCAAATCCACCTTGGAGAAGTATTGTGCTCCACACAGCTGATTAAACAAGTCATCGATTCGTGGGAGAGGATAATTGTTATTTATCGTTATTTTGTTAAGTTCATGATAATCGATGCAAAGCCGCATTGACCCATCATTCTTCGTGACAAAGAGGAGTGGTTCACCCCATGGTGAAGCACTTGGGCGTATAAACCCTTTATCTAGATTCTCCTGTAGTTGTTTCTTCAGCTCTTCAAGCTCTACAACATCCATTCTATATGGAGTCTTGGATATTGGTAGCACCCTAGGTATAAGTTCAATTGAGAACTTAACATCTCTTCTTGGAGGAATACCAGGCAGTTCCTCAGGAAACACTTCAGCGAATTCCCTCTCAATAGGAATTTCTTTAAGGATGGTTTCTTCCTTGGACTCAATCATCTGAGCCAAATACACGTTCTCATAAGGCAGTAATATCCATGCTTAAGATTATGGAGCTAAAGGAGATTCATATTCCTCCTGACAGTTGTAAAGAATCGGGGGTCGATTCTCCATATGGAGTGTAATTTCCCTCTCCCGAAAATTTATGTTGGCTCTATATAAAGAAAGCCAATCCATGCCAAGAATTGCATCAAATTCCACCAGAGGAAGTATGAAGAGGTTTTCTGGGAAATTCAATCCACAGACTATAATAGGGGAGGACTTATATTCATTGGAAGCAATGATTACCCCATTTTCCGTACTCACCGACATCTTTACTTCCATAATTTGTGGTGGTGCTGAGATTGTTCTACTAAAAATTCGAGATATAAAAGAATGTGTAGAACCTGAATCAAAAAGTATGTTTTCTATTATTGAATGAATAACTAGCATACCTGTCACCACTTCATTATTGGGGTTCACTTTGGTAGAAGTGATGGAAAAAGCTCTTCCTTGCTGCCTTAGAGGTTGTTGGTTGTCTCTGAAAACCCGTGGATTAGGGCACTGATTCGAAAAATCACCATGTTCGTTGCATTTGTAGAAGTGAACAATGTGTTGAGGTTTGAACGGAGTGTTCCTCTCCTTGTCGCAGCCGTGGGTCTTTCTTGCCGACAGTTAACAGCTTAGTTCCCTTCTCTTCCAAACCTAAAGCATTTTCTCGTCCCCTTAAGGCAATTTACAGGGTGCTTTTTTCAGCACTTTTGGCAAGTGGGTGCTGGATCTTCATAGCACTGTTGGATTTATCCATCAGACAACCAGCATTGAATTCCACCTTACTCTTGTTGTCCCCATGACACCCTTGTGATTCCCCGATCTCCATTTAGGCCTTGAGGGAACATCGAACAATTTTCTCATAGCTATCGAAGTCACGGATCACTAATACTTTCCGCAAGCTAGGCTTCAACCCACCAAAGAATCGGTCAACCTTGCATTCGGGGGTAACGACAAAGCCGGAAGCGTATCGTGCAAGCCTTTTGAAGTTTTTCTCATACGCTCCAATAGATTCTTCATCTTTTTTCTTGAGGGAAAGTAAGTCCCATTCCATCTTAAGATGGATGGTGTGCAGATAATATTCATCGAAAAACATTTTCCAGAAATCCTTCCATTCCAATGCCTTGATCTCATCCTCGGGCTTTACATTTTTTATCAACGTCCACCATTGATCAGCTTCACCCTCCATACGATAAGCCGCCAGGAGAACCTTCTCTTGTTCAGAACATTGGAGGATGGAGAATATCTTTTCAATGGATTTGATCCATTGTTCAACAATCGTGGGATAATATGATCCACTAAAATTAGGAGGCCTTTGTCTCATGAAGCTCTCGATAACAACTTGTTATTTCTTGGGGGGTGGGGGTGGGGGTTGATTGTTTCTCTTGACCCGTGTTTCTATTCAGAACATCAGTTAGCTGAGAGAGAAGCGTGATAAATTTTGCGATTCCTGCTCCCATTGGATTTTTCATCTCATTAGTACTATCATCACACTGATCTTCACAACGATTGTTAGACCGAGTCCTCCTATTACCAACCATTGGCTGGAATTAAAGGAAAGTTAGGGGTAACACATAAAGGGTAATCCAAACACAAATGTTTCTAACTTATAAATAAATTTTTATTTCCTTACGCAAGAGTCTATAGGCTTCAATCAAGGCTTTTCATGATCTACATTCTAACATATATTCGTAGGGGCATTTTTTAATTCCCATAATAAGGGTTCATACTAAACTTTTGAATTTATCAAAACATATCCCTTGGGAGTGTCGTAACCAAGAGTGCAGCAAGGCCCATTGTCATGCACCAGTTCCCCTTTGAGTCTAGCTCAAAGTGGTGTTTTCAGGTTTTACCCCTAGGATACATTTGTGCCAGAGCTGCCTCTACCAGCTCGTATCCAGACATGGATGTATTTGTTTGATAAACCACTTACTCAGTACTTACAAAAAATTATGGATGTTTTTATTATACTTATTATTGTATCTAAGGCCTTACTAGGGTTTCCTAATGCCAAAAATAACTAAACCTATCCTCTGATACCAACTATGAAAACCCTACTTTTATTACAAACTTAAACATGATTTATTACATAAAACTTCACTTGATACAACAAGAAGATCGAGAGGTTTAGTGTATTTGGGGCTCAGGATCATTACATAAAAACTTGAAACATGAAATACAACATCTTTATTGAAAAAATCCTTTACATAACAACTACATTCCCTCGTTCTTAGCATTGCATGTGATAACCTGAGGGCATGGATAAGAATAGGGTGAGCTATAACGCCCAGTAAGGGAGTACACATGGAATATCATGAGGATTACAATACATGTTAGAATATAAGAATATCAATAGAGCATAAAATAAACATGAACATAAAAGCATGATAAAGCATGATAATCATAACATGGAAATGTGGCAACAACACTTAACATGAAATTAGCATGAGCCAAGGCTCATTGCACATAGAGCTTTAGTAAATCCTCATTATACATAAAGCATGAGTAAACCCTCGTTGAACATGAATTAGAATGAGTCAACACTCATTGTACATGACGTATCATGATACTATACTTTACTCCATGCATTGGAGCGCTATAAGGGCGCACCCATCTTAAATATTTCATTTCATGCATAAGTGTGCCACATGGATCATAAAACACGGATTCATTAATTATAATAATTTATTCCACGATAAAGGAATGTGTAATTTATACATGAAACGTTATAATCAATAAGTAAATGTGCATAAAGGTGAATACGCTTGATGGATAAATGGGCATTGAATTCACTACACAATGGCATTGGCTTAGAAAATCAGTGCGATTTCGGCAGCGTAATGACGTGACGTAAGAATTCATAAAAAAATGTTGACGAGAGAGAAAGGAGTTCCTCGTCATATTTACATGTAATGGACAGTAATTATTTCATATAGATACATGTCCCAACAATTGTAATGGAATTTAGATTCCTAATACAAAAGTATTTCATGAATGTAAATGAGGAGAGAGAAGTTCCTTTCGGAAATTCGGCATAGTAACGGGTGTACATGGGAGGAATTTAATGAGAGAGAAAGGGGTATACCATCAATCAAACATAAAGAGAGATATATGTGGTAGGTGCGAAACCATACCCCAACATTCATAATTGAAATTAAAATGAAAAACAACTTAATGAAAATTGGACAAAAAATGAGAAAGGAAGAAAAACCATTACTTGGAAGTGTGCTTCCAAAGGCTAGAGAGAGGCTTGTGAGAGGCTTCTTGGGATCTTGGGGAACCTTGGGAGGATTTTAGAGAGAGTAGGACAGATGTTGGACGAACTACAAGGGCTTTGAGTGAGGAGGAAGTGGGAGCGTGGGTGGGTTTATATTGGAAAGGTGAGGGAATTCTTTATTATTTAGTTTTGGGACCCTTATATTAAATTAATCCAAACCACAAACCAACCCATGGTTTTTCCCATGGTTTTGGAAAAGGTAAGAGGAAACCAATATTTTATAGGGCCAAAGTACTAACTTCTTAAAATAATAAGGTTTCTTATGTGGATGTTAGTCACACTCCCATGGAAATTAATTTAAAAAGGCAAAGCGTTGAATATGTCTTGAGGGGTCCATTAATGCTTTGAAAAGTAAGTAAAAAAATCCCAAAATCACATTATTTTAATGGTAAAACATATATTGGCCGAACATAAAGATTATAGTATTTTATTACATCACTATTGGGACATTATGATGTCATAAAACACATTATATATTTAAACGGTATTTATTTTATACCCAAACATTTGACTGTCTCAGAAAATTATGAAAAATTCTCTGTTGGATAATTTCGACGTCCTGAATCCAAAAATAACATTTATTTTTACTAAATAATTTTCTAAATATGTTAATTTACACTTTTAAAATAAAAACCGACATTTATCGAAAATTCACGGGTTTTGACAGAAATGGCTTTCAAACCTTAATAAAAATTTTAACTGCATTCATAAAATTATAAGTTCATTTATATTTAATAAAAAATAATTTAATAATAATATTATTTTTTTATTAAAATAGTATTTAATTCAAAAATACCTTAATTTAATAAAATATATTTCTTAATTAAATAATAACTAAAAACACCATTTATACTTTAAAAACTATTTACAATGTATAAAAAATGACTAGAAATTATACTCATTATTATATAAAAAAATAAGGTACATGAACATAGTACAACTTATTTGTAATATAAACCCTTAAAACAGCCGCATAAGACCTAAGGTTAAGTTGTGCGATGGTGAGAGACTTTTACGGTTGCTCGGATAACATCGCTCAACTGGTAATTTCAATCAACATCCACTTTTCTCGTAGACGGTCACGTTAGAGCTTGACATGATGAAGATCATCTTGGTCTTGGTCAAGGGAGAATCCCAAAGATGCCACCTCTTTTCCGATCTCTAACAAATGGGCTTCGTATGGGGAAATTCTACTGGATGAGGCCATCACTTGCTTTGTCTGAGTAAATTGGATTTGTTAAAGTCCTATATTTATACTAATCATGTGATCACTGTTCAATGGCTATATTAGAAACGGTCAATATTCTTAACATAAAACAAAATATGTTGACATTTTATATAAACATAAAGAGACATTTAATTAGATCAAGAGGGATTTCCATTAACGAAACTTTGGGTCATTACTGTAACACCACCTGAAAATGAAAAATTATTTGTGGGGGATTCAAATCCTTGCATCATGCCACAAATGGGATTTCATTTTCAAGGGACTAGAATTATATCCTCATCCACATATAACTTTCCATTTATATAAACTCCATGAGAATATATGGTCCTACATACAATGTGTTCTATATGGAAGTGCCAAGCTTCTTTTTGGATAGATAAATTATCAATTTTAGCCCCAAAAATAGTTTTAAACATTGAATATGTATTTCCGATGATCATAATAGATTCCTAAAATTCCTTGTAATGTTTTCCTAGGCCAACAGATGGATCCTATCCGAATGGGTTCAAATTAGTATGTAGAGAAGGAAATTACATGGAAGAATTTGACCCGTTTGAATGCTATTTAGTGTGCATATAAACACATAGGACGGTTCACTCCTATAAATGATGGTAGGACTAACTAACCTTTCATGTAGAAAAATATAGCTTCTTTTCAACTTGACATAAACATATGGATTGGAACACTTCCTACATCACAGTTTCCCTTTTTGAATAGTATCTATCATGTACTAAAAAATTGCCATTCATAAAATTTTATTTATATGAAATAAATATCATGATTTGTTTCATAATTATTCCTTCATAAATTTTTTGAACAGAAGACCACATATCACACCATGAATGTGTATATTGTTTGAAATGTTATTCTATGTGAAATTAAATATATATGATAAATCTATCACCATTTGGTCATTTTTCATTCACAATTAATGGGATGTGATAAGAAGTATTTTTCATGTTAGATGATTTCGGTTGAGAGTAGAATTATTATTTATAAAAATATTAAAGCCAAACCCTGCAACGATTTTATTCTGTAAGAAGGTATCCCGAAGAATATTTTTCACTAGATCTTACGGACTATATATTTTCAAATATAATACCTCTATATAGCTTCAGGATATAGGGTGATGCTCTAATGTTTCTTCTTAATTGAAATATTATTTATTCTTTGATCAAAGTTTCCTTGGGTCATTTTCATGTATAAATCTTTTCTAGAAGTAATGTTATTTAGAAATCAAGTATTGGGAAGTTATTCATTTTGAATAGTTCCTTCCAAACTCAGAATAATTAGCACAATCATGACATATCCCTATAGTCCGCGATTCAAGAATACCCAATTATTTTTAATCCCTCGAAATTGTATTCCCCTAGAGGGTGGAGAAAAAATTAGAATTTGTGTTTTTGAGGGAGGTTATACAAGGAATGGGATTGGGAATTTTGGATGAATTATACTTGCGATGAAATTCCACAATGGTTAGAGGTCGTTAGTTTATACTAGGGTATCTAGGTTTCCAAATTCATGATGATTCCTCCATGTAGGATATTTCATAAATTATCCATCATTAGTGGTCAAGTACCAATACATTTCTCCTACCACTTGGTGATGCCAGGGTCATTTTGTTTGATACCTACCAATAAGGGGGAATTACCATCATTGGAAAGTTATTTGATGAGTTTCTACCAATACATAAGACATTTTTAGATACTGAATTGATTTATTGCATTAGTGAGAAACCTATTTATTAGAATATTAAATTCAAAGGGTCACCCAGTAAAATTTGTTAACATATTTCATTCATTGATTGGATGGGACTATTCATGTGATATTTCTAGATAATGATGAAAGTTCAACACAACAAGAATCATCCAACTCAACAATAACTATATTTTTGAGGTTAATATTGGGCTGCCTTCAAGGTAGGTGAAGATACCACCTGGGGTTGTTGGATCAAGATCAATGTACCCTTATGTTTTCGATCATGTATCTTCATATCCCACTAGTGATTTCTCGGTCCTCACATCATGTATGCCTCTAGGTTTAACCTCCACCCTGAAGGCATCTTTAGCTGCTTGAAGATCATCTACATGCTCTCTATAACTTTTTCAGCCACCTGGGGTCCACCCTAAGCCTATGAAAGTGGTGGGTTCTATTACTAGAACTGTCACGAACTGCCTTCACCAAGATGAGAGAAGCAACAACAAGTTGCCAGACCCTTCCTTCTTCATGTTGAAGGATATATAATGACCCCCGAGACCCGCCTACAATAACTCCCGGAGTGGCAACTAGCACAAAGGGAATAGAATCACACACAAGATCGAAGGTATTATCCTATTTATTTAATAGGATCAGGAGATAAGATAGTAAATCCCAACACCAAAAGTGGTACTACTGGTAAAGAAAAAACAAACCATTCTCATATGCATGTTCCAAAAGTAAAATAAAAACCCAAAAAGAATTACAAAAAGAAATAAAAACTGCAACAATAATTATCCCAAGGTCTGAACTAGTACGACCTAGCGTGATCCCTGATGTCCTCCTGGAAACATGAAAATAGTTTTATATATGTAGGGTGATCATACAAGTACACTCAGTAAGGAAAAAGAATGACTCTCAAGCACATGTGGGGAGGCATTCTAATGCCCTGTGAGAAAAGAGATAACCAAAGCACCTAGTAAGGAAAACTATCCACCCAAGCCTCACCAAGTCATACTCTCCAAATAATGCAAGTAATGTAATGTATAGTAATATCACATCGATATTTGGGTACCCCGCCCCACTTTCCCACTGGTTATTGAAGACATCATACGCATCAAACCTCTCCCACCATTCTCATTGCAGTCTCACTGCCACTCCCCGCCCGCACACACCTAGGCCATCACTACCACACATTCCTCCCACAAACAACTTGGCCCCAACAACCACCCATAACCATGCTCGCACAAACCTGGTCCAAAACAACTACTTCCATGCCAGAAGACACCTAGGCCTCATCCTCAAGACTGTTGGGAAACAACTTGCCAGCACACACCTGGGTCAACCACCACAACTACCCTTCCCAAATAATCTTGGCCTATAATGAACCTCAGGACGTCACAGCCTGCTTGAAGAGTCTTGGGATATTCTTGAATTGGAGAAGAAAAAGAGATAATAACCAGCCACTCATAAGAGTGTTGGAAAACACACTTTCCCCAATGAAATGAGGGTGTTCATCACTAAGTGCTCAACCTGGGTGGGGAGCGAATAAGAAACATAAGAACTAAAATTATATAATATATATATATAAAGCACTCTTCCCAACCTAGGAGTTACAAAACCAACATAATCAAAAACACCATCATTACTATTCATACACAAGAAACACCAAACTCATGACCATGTCACCACTCATCCCGGAAAACAATTCCTCATTGATCCCAATCTTGTTTTCATGTTCAAGTGATACCATTTATGAAAATTCTGCACTACTGGGCAACTAACAGGCATAACCACAAGCCAGAGAAAGAGAAACACCCAAATATAAATTTAAGCATTCACACCCATTTCTCTTGTAATGTCACAATAACAAATGGATCTATGAGATCCCTAAAAGTACTATAACCAAACCCTTCCTCGAGATACAGCCCCACACAGCTACAAATTGACAACCAACAACAGTTCCACAACAGAGGATGCCGTCCTCATCCACACCACCACATAAGTATCACATAGAACAACGCACCTACTACCAAAATAGAGTAGGGAAAACATCTAGGTTAAGAACAGAATTCATTAGGTTCTTCCTTCTATTGGTTAACCGGGGTGACCACACAAAGATTGAGGATCACTGGTCATCCATTTAACCATTCGAGTTTAGGTGATTAACCAATTTCCATGTTATAGTCATTTAATCATAACAGAAGAAAAGGGTTCAGTATTGTGCAAGGAAAGACCACCAATGACCATGATGTTCAGTGAGCATATTCCCATACAATTCACAACATATAGAAATTATAAAAGTGTACAACATAATTTTCAAACATAGCCCATCATTCTTCAATAGTCTATTTATTATCGTTGTTAAGGTTTGGGTTCATCCATTCCCACAAAAATAGTAGCGTACCCACCCTCCATGATACACAGTAAGGAGAGACGATGGAAAATCCTTACTTGGTTGATCAAGGATCGAAGTATTTCTCCATGCGCCAAGAACGGGGGATGTGTGACTTACAGGGGAAGAACTTTGGGGGCTCCAAGGGTGAGTAGAAAGGCTCCAGCACAGGCGAAACACTTTCCTCGGGAAGGGGAAATCCAAACTCACAAAGAAGAAAAGGAAACTAACCAAGAGGATGAAGAAAGAATTTATAGCGTGATATAAATATGAGATCCCATTTTTATGGGATATGGAATTTTGAATGGCTATAAAGTCAGATTCTGGTTTCACCATGTAGTTGGGTGGTGAAACACGATGGAATTTCATATCATTTAACAATTCTCTTTAGAGAGGTGGTCATAACGGATATGTGTTAAACTGTTTTCATTAACTATAAGAAAATGTGTAATAGTGGCGGATTTGGAAGGTATGGGGAAGGGTGTGACACCAAGGAAAAAACAAACGTTTTGGGAAGTTAAGGGTTGCCCGAATCTTGGGGGATTTTATTTATTATTTATGGGATTTAAATGGCTTTAAAAGGGGGAATTAAATCATCTGTATGTCAAAATATATGTTGTAGGATCAGAAAAGTCTGGAAATGGGAAGAGAAAGAAGACCACTCGGTGAGGACACTATGCCACTGTCACGGTGCCACCATCATGGTGCCACCGTCACTCTGCCATGGTCATGGTTCCACCCTCACAGTTCCATAGTCACAGTGCCACCCTCACAGTGGAGCCGTGTTCTGGAAACATAATAGACCAGGTGGGTCTGGGCCATTACATCATATACCTCTTAAACTATTCTCGCCCTCGAGAATAAAAAGTAGACTCGAAGAAAAGAGGGGTTTTGAACAACCACCTAAAAAGATACCTCTCCGGAGTTTTTCTCATCGACATCTAGGAACACCTCTCCCTCAAGTAACTAGGAAACCCTCGAGGTTCAAACTGTCCAGTCATATGGGTTAGGGAGTTTTTCCCCCATGTCAAGATACTATCCACTTTCGGTGCCACTGACTCACCCGCACGGGTTTAATCGCATCCACATTAATGCGTCTTGATTAGGGATTGGGTCCTCTCCTCCCCAAAGTCAGCACTCTTCACAAAAATCCACAGAATAAGAAAAAATGATTGTCCCATAGTTAACAAGGTAAAGCGTTCCATCATAAACAAGTAAAACAAAACAAAACAAAACTCAAAACAGATGTGGGTACTAGTCGCGCATCTACATCTACCATTCCCAAGTACTATCCTCTGGCCCGCCATGCCTCCACAACACTCAAACCAAAGTAATAGTCCATCCCTGGAGCACCTTCTTCTCACTGTCCTCAATCCTCATTGGTCATTCCACAAAAGTTAGGTCATCCTTGATATCCCGCTTTCCCCATTCAAGGATGTGATAATCACCGTGTAGATATCATCTGAGTTGAGACACATGGAAGACATCGTGTAGTGTCACTAGCGGCGGTGGTAGTGCTAGCTGATAAGCCACTTCACCGACCCTCCACAACACTTCAAACGGTCCGATGAACATAGGAGAAAGCTTATTACCCCTACCAAACCTCCATTGCCCACACCGAGTGGATACCTTCAAGAACACATGGTCCCCAACCTCGAAGTCCAAGGGTCTCCTCCTATTATAGGCATATGTCTTTTGCTGGTCCTAGGCCACCTTCTTCCCCTCCCATATAAGATTATCCTTCTTTGTCATGCTCTGCACCACCTCCGGGCCAAGAACACCTGCCTCCCAGACCTCTGTTCAGAACACGGGTGAGCGGCACGACCTCCCTTACAAATATTTTAACAGAGCCATTCCAATGATAGAGTGATAGCTATATTTGTTTCAAAACTCTACCAGAGGAAGGTGTTGTTCCCATGACACCCCAGAGTCTAGAATACATGCTCGTAGCATATCCTCCAATGTCTGGATGGTGAGATCTGTCTATACATCTGTCTGGGGGTCGAAAGAAGTGCTAAGATGTTGCTGGGTTTCAAAAGAAAATCAAAATCCTCTCCAGACTCGTGAGTTAAACCTTGCATCCCTATGAGAGACTATGTATCTCGGGACTCCGTGCAATCGCACCACCGCATCCACGTACCTCCGTGCTAGAGAATCCACCGTACATGACTCCTTGATTCCCAGGAAGTGGGATTATTTCATTATTCGGTCCACCACTACCCAGATAACATCGCAACCCCCTTGAACTCTGGGTGGTCCTGTGACGAAATCCATCGAGATGCCATCCCACTTCAACTCAGGGACATGTAAAGGTTGTAACAGACCCCCTGGGAAGCGGTGTTCCTGCTTCACCTGTTGACACACGAGGCACTTTGTTACGAACTCTACCACAACCCGCTTCACCCAAGGCCACCAGAACTGACCTCTCAAGCCCCAGTGCATTTTGAAAGCTACCGGGTGTACTAACAGGGGTGAGTTGTGGAATTCACTAAGAAATCTCTCACACATCATCTCCGGAACAAACAAATTCCATCAGAAAAGCATCTGATTCTAACCATCCTCCATCAAACATTCTGGCGCATCGCATTGGTTAAACCAGTCACGAATTAATTCACTCCCTATGTCTCCCAACTAAGACTCCTCCACCATCCTTAGGGGAGAGGATTTCATTTTCATTTGAAACAGACAACCTCTACCACCATCATACCTTACATCCAGGTGTAGGAATCCAACTCTTCCATCACCTTCAAAGCATCTACCGACTCTCGAACCGCATCCTTCTATGACTTACTTCTCAAGGCATCATCCACCATATTCTCTTTTCATTAGGTGGAGCAAATATCGAAGTCGTAGTCCTAATGGAACCCCATCAACCTTCACTTCCAAAAGTTCAGGTCCCGCTGTGAGAAGATATAGTTCAAGATTTGGTGATCTGTGATGAACATGAATTACTCCCTAATGAGGTAATGTCGCCCCAACATTAGTGCTAACATGACAACCGCAAGCTCCATATCATGGGTGGCATAATTACGCTCATGGGGACGTAACTGTCTAGACCCATAAGAGATCACCCCTTGTCATTGCATCAACACACACCCGAGTCCTGGTCCTGAAGCATTACAGAACACCTCATACACCACCACTTCTACTGGAAACCTTAGCACTGGGGTACTTACCAACTTCTCCTTTAGATATCTAAAGGCTGCCTCGCACTGCCCATCCCATACGAAAGCGTGGTCCTTCTTAGTCAAAGCTGTCAAAGGAGCTGCAACCCAAGAGAAGTTGTGTATGAACCTCCGGTAGTAACCAACTAGTACAAAGAATCTACGAACCTCTTCCACATTATTGGGTGCTTCCCAAGAAACAACTTCCTTGACCTTCGATGGGTTCACCGATATTCCCTGCTCAGACACCACGTGCCCAAGGAAGGGCACTTCTCACGTACAAAACTTGCTCTTTGAAAATTTCCGAAAGAGTTGGTGCTATCAAAGGTCCTCTAAAACCGTTATCAGGTGTTCTGCGTGATCCTCCTCTGGCATCGAGTAGATCAGGATGTCATCAACAAACACGACTACGAACCGATCCAGGTATTCCTGGAAGATGATGTTCATGAGTCCCATGAACACAGCTGGTGCGTTCATAACACTGGACGACATGACTACAAACTCGAAATGTCTATACCTACACCTGAAGGAAGTCTTTGAGATGTCACCCTCTTTCACCCTCAACTGGTGATATCCAGACCACAGATCGATCATAGAGAACCAACCTGCTCCCCTCAATTGTTCAAAGAGATCGTCTATCCTCCGAAGAGGGTAGCGATTCTTGACTGTCACCTGATTCAGTCTCTTGTAGTCTATGCAGAGCTTCATAACACCATCTTCCTTCTTTTAAAACATGATAGAAGCACCCCATGGTGACACACTTGGTCGAACAAAACACTTCTCTATCAGATCATCAATCTAAATCCGCATCTCCCCCCAACTCAGAAGGTACCATCCGATGGGGAGCCATCAAAATCATACAGGAACCATGTTTCAAGTCTATCACGAACTCAACATCACGCCAAGGGGGTAGAGTCACCACCTCTCTAGGGAAGATGCCCATAAACTCACCGAAGATTGCTGGTACTTCCACCATTTCTGTATCCTCCGAATCCACTAATAGTTCAGCTAACAAGGAAAGGAGGGGCTCTACTCACCGACTACATTCTCGGTAACCCCGCTCGCCGATGAATGTCACACGTCGGCCACCCAAGTCTGAAAACACGATCCTTCCTCAGAATCTTTCAATAACGGCACATACAAAGAACATCTAGTCAATGCCTAGGATGAAACCGCATGGATGTATCTGCAACAGTAGAAGATCCCTGATTGGATGATGTGGCCCTATCATCAGTCTACACCCTCAACAAACATAAAACAAGTTAGTCTAAACCCTGACTAGCATGCTTAACACCAAGGGCACTGGAAGTCTCTATGCATATAGAACCAGAGCACGGGCCAGACTAGGCACAACAAAGGAGTGTGAAGCTCCTATATTGAACATGTCATAACAAGAGTACTAAAAAAGCTGATCGTACATCGAACGACATTCAGCTCTGCTGGAGCTGCTGCCTTCACGGAGTGTAATTGCCCACGCCCAGCCCTCATGCCCCTAGGTTGTCGGCTGCCTCCCCGACTGCGCCATATTCGGATTCCATGAGGAGTGCCCTGTGGTCGGCCTCCTCATGTGACGTCTACCCTTGGAGGAGTGGTAGCTCGCTGTCCCTGCTGCTGTTGCTGAATGGGCCTGGCAGGAAACTATTGCTGCTGGGCCGGGTGCTGCACTGGCCCACCCCCATTGTACTGTACTTGGTCCAGGCACTGATTCTGAAGGCTCCCATGGCTGCCACAGATGAAGCATCTCGGTCCTGGGCCTGAAAGTAAAGGGAAAGGACTAGGAGATCGGAACTGGAACTGCTGGGGCTTGCTCCCTACTGGTTGAAACCTTGAGGGCCTTGATTTTGGAGGTATTCTACTGATGGCCCTACTCTTCGACGAGCCCAAATGGATTCCCTCTCGTGGTACTCCTCCTAGAGTGTGCATCCTCTCCACCACTTCATCATTCTTCATGACCTCCACGTATGTCGGTAAGGTGAAAGGAGTAACAACATACTGGAAAAAAGGTCGAATTGCCTCCTCCAAAAGTCTCTCCAGAGACTCCTCATCTAGAAAGAGGTCTAGAGAAAGTGGAGGAGATCCTTGAACATGATCCCAAAATCTCTCACTGACATGACCCCCTACTGTAGGGAGAGTTGTTCATGCCTTTTCTCATCCTTCATCATGGGAGAGAGGATTTTTGCCCAGAAATCCCTCTCAAAGTTAGCCCACGTAACCACAGCCTCCCTCTTCTCCCCGAGGTAGAGCATCCACCTCTGACGTGCTACTCTCTACATCTGGCATATAGTTAGAGGGACCCTATATTCTATCAGAGCCCAGATCAAGCTAAAATCTATCACTAGCTCCTCTAGCCAGCTCTCTATCTGCATGTCCAAGGTGCTTCCCTTGTACTTCCAAAGGGTCTGTCGCTGAAAGGCCCAATGTGTCCTCTGCCACTGATCATCCTCCTCCTCTTAGTCAGTCCTCTACCGATCGTCCAAGTCATCCTCCTGGGGATCGATCTCCCGCACTACTCGCGGTCTTCTCCCAGGTGCCATAGCTGCAAGGTAAGCAAAGAATTCCAAATTAAGAGTAGTGTATAATATTGTTCTTAAATTTTACTAGACTTATTATTCATTTAAAATCCCCAATTACCCATGAAACACAAGAACACAAGTCATTATGTTGCTTGAAACTTCCCTATAGTCTCTACATTGCAATTATTGTAGCATTACACGGTCATTCGGTAGACCTAGAGTCCTTGCATCGGATCACGGGGGCCCCTAAAATCCCGTGTCCTAGCCTGTCTTCCCTGGCCTATTTCACGCACAAAGATTGTATAACACTATTTCCCTACCATCCCATTCAATTCTCAATATGACTATCCCCAAACTCCATCCTATCTCTCAACCTCCTCCTTTGATACCATTCTGTCATGACCTGCCTTCACCAAGATGAGAGAAGGGACAACAGGTTGCCCGAACCTTCCTTCTTCAAGTTGAAGAAGTGATAATGACCCCGAGACCCACCATCAATAAGTGCCAGAGTGGTGAGTAGCACCAAGGGTATATAATCACACACAATATGGAAGGAATTACCCTTTTTATTTAATAGGACTGGGATAGAAGATAATAAATACCAAAAACACTAAAAGTGGATGTACATGTAATTCCAAAACAAACCATTGTCATATGCATGTTCAAAAAGTAAAAGAAAACCCCAAAAATAAGTACCAAAGCAAAGAAAAACAACAACAACAACATTCTCAATGTTTGAACTATTATTACCCTACACGATCCCTGAAGTCCACCTGGAAACCTGAGAACCATTTTATATATGTAGGTTGAGCATACAAGTATACTCAGTAAGGATAACCAAAGACTCTCGTGCACAGGTGGGGAGGCATTATAATGCCATGTGAGAAAAGAGATAACAAAAGAACCTAGCAAGTAAAACTATCCACCCAAGCCTCACCAAGTAACACTCCCCAAATAACACAAGACAAGTAACATATAGTAATAGAACATCGATATTTGGGTACCCCACGCCACTTTTCCACTGGTTATTGAAGACATCCTATGCATAGAATCTCTCCCGACATTCTCACTGTAGTCCCACTGTTGGTTCCCACCTACACACACTTAGTCCATCACTATCAAAAATTCTGCCCACAAACACATGGGCCAAAACAAACACCCGTATCCACGCTGACAAACACTTGGTCCAGAACATCTACTTCCACACCCAAAGACACCCAGGCCTCATCCCAAAGACTCTTGAGAAACAACCTGCCCACACACACCAGATCCAACCACCACAACTACCATGCCCGAAGGATCTTGGGCCATAATGGACCTTACTTCATAATAGCCTACACGAAGGGTCATGGGAAATTCAGGAAAGGGAGAAGAAAATGAGCTAATAACCAGCCACTCATAAGAGTGTTGGAAAAAACACCCTCTCCCATGAAATGTGGGTGTTCAACACTAAGTGCTCAACCTGGATGAGGCATGAATAAGAAACATAAGAACTAAAATTATATAATATATATATATATATAACAAGCACTCGTTCAAACCTAGGTGTTCCAAAACTAACTTATACATAAGCACCCTTTTTACTATTCATTCACATGAAACACCGAACCCACAACCATGTCACCACTCATCCCGAAAAACAATTCCCCATTGAGCCCATTCTTGTTTTCATGTTCAAGTGATCCCATTTTAGTAAATTCTGCACTACGGGGAATCTAACAGTCATAACCAAAATCCAAAGAAAAAGAATCACCCAAACAACAATTTAAGCATTCACACCCTGTTCTCTTGTAAAGTCACAACAACAAATGGATCCGTGAGATCCCTCAAAGTACTGTAACCAAACCACACCTCGAGATATAGCCCCACCCAACTGTAGATTCACAACCAACAACTATGCCACAATAAGGGATCCCATCCTCATCCACACCACCACATAAGCATCAATCAGAACAACACACCTATACCAAACAGAGTAGGAAAAACTTCCAGGTTCAAGCACATCATTCATTAGGTTCTTCCTTATTTTGGTAAACCAGGGTGACCACACAAGGATTAATTTTCTTTGAGAATCCATTTAACCAAGCAAGTTTATGTGATTAACCAATTTCCATGTTACATTCATTTAACAATCACATAAGACAATGATTCATTAGTGTGCAAGGAAACACCACCAACAGCCATTATTTTCAGTGAGCATAAGCCCATACAGTTCACAACATATATCAATTATAATAGAGTACAATAGAATTTTCAAACACACCCCTTCATTCTTTAACAGTCAGTTTATTTTCATTGTTAAGGTTTGGGTTCATCCATTCCCAATGAAACAGTAGCATACCTTCCCCGTATGATACACAGTAAGGAGAGATGAAGGAAAATACCTACTTGGTTGATCAAGGATCGTAGTTCTTCTCCTCGCGCCAAGAACTGGGGATGCGTGACTTGTAGGGGAGGAATGTCGGGGACTCCAAGGGTGAGAAGAAAGGCTCCAACATAGGTGCACCACTTTCCTCAGGAAGCAGAACTCCAAATGCACAATGAAGAAAGGAGACTAGCCAAGAGGAAGAAGAACAAATTTCTAGCGTGATATAACAATGAGATCTCGTTGTTACGGGATATCAAATTTTCAATGGCTATAAAATCAGATCGTGGTTTCACCACGTGGTTGTGTGGTTACACATGATGAAATTAATTGTCATTTAACAATTCTCCTCGGAGAGGTGGTCATAACGGCTATGCGTTAAACAATTTTATGTAACCATAATGAAATGTGTAACAGGGGTGGATCAGGACGGTATGGGGAAGGGCATGACACCGAGGAAAAACCACAAATTTTGGAAAGTTAAGGGTTTCCTGACACTTGGGGGATTTTAGATGTTATTTATGGTCTTTAAATGTCTTTGAAAGGGGGCATGAAATCATCTTTACATCAAAAGATATATTGCGGGAGTGGAAAATTCTGGAACTGGGAAAAGAACGATGACTACTCGGTGAGGACACGGTGCCACCTTCACGGTCCCACCGTCACGGTGCCACCTTCACGGTCCCACCGTCACGGTGCCACCCTCATTGAGCTACTGTCACAGTGCCACCCTCAGGGTACAACCGTGACTGGTTCCACCCTCACTGTTCCATCCTCAAGGTGCTACCCTCACGGTTCCACCCTCACAGTGCCACCCACACAGTGGCACCCTCACAGTGGAGCCATGTTTTGGCAATGTAATCGACCAGGTGGGTCTGAGCCATTACAAGAACACCCATTTCAGAGATTCCATAGAAGGATATCTACACTTGGCACATTTGTCTATCCCATGCAAGACATGTACCAGGCTAGTTTAGAGCTACTCATCGAGCCACAACCAGAATGCTGCCAAACAAAATAGCTGCCCTTCCATCACTAGAGCCTAAACCTAATCATGTCCCAAATCGTATAACAGTAGCTCATCCTCTGCCTACCACTCAGGGTTCTGAACCTGAGTGTGCTCATGTGGTACTGTCCCTTCACCCGCCTGACTCTCCAACCAAATAGTCTAGGAGGAACACGTTGAATACCATAATGGGAAGACAACCCACATATATAAATATATATATATATCACAAAGATAAGGATCACAATAAAGAGGCAGTGTATAACAACTACCCTTACTCTCCCCCATCGTAACCCATGCCCATGGCATCCAGAACCTCCTGGCCTCCTTACCCGCCCTCAATAGAGCCATGTATCAAAAGTACCTCGGGCCACGTACATCTTAACAAACAATACTTCCACAAACCAAAGACCTATTCACCCAATCCTATTGATCGAAATCATCACAACCATAGTAACTACCTGCTCGTTAAAGTGTCAGGCCTGAATCTACTACCACATGCAATTCACTATATATAAAGCATGGCATAGTACATTGCAATAAACTAGAAATTCTATTAGGAATTTGACCAATCACATTTCAAAAGCATTCAAATCATGTAATTTTATATCATTCACATGGTATTATCACTTCACAAATCATGTGTATAGTTATGAAATTGAAATACCCATAAAATGTGTCTACTAAAAGCATAACAATCATGACTTACCATACCGGTCCAAGATCAAATTTCATCCTCCCTTACCTAACTGGGTCAAGGGTCACACATCAAAATCAATAACCTTTACACACCATGTGATCCACCAAGGTGTAAATCATATAAAATGTTATTTGAGAAAAAGAAAAACTACAATTCCCACCCAAGACAACTTGGAAAATCCCTTGTTCTTCAGGCTGCAGGCACCCAAACACACGCTAGAAACCCAGTTCCAATTACAACCTATCTACAGTCTACAATATCCCAAATTTTAAACTATACGAATCAAATAGATAAGTCTCAATATTATTAGTATTCTACAAAACAGTTCTACTAAATCCCTATTAATAACCCCTATGACACCACTTTGTAACATCCCAGACCTGAACAACCAACCAAATTGTGTTAAACGGGTCGGGTGTTACTACATTAGGCGCACCTCCTCAAACACTGAAGGTTTCTGACTACAAGTGTGGGTGTAATAGGTATAGTGGGGAGGATATAACCTTTTTAAGGAGAGAAATAATTGTACTATTCTGAGCATAATATAAAATAGTGACTAGGAAAACTCGAACCAGACCTGCATAGAGGAAGCACAATCAATAGAAATAAACAACGCAATCATTAAAGATAAAAAACTACAGTATAAAGTAAACTATACAACATTCCAATGAACAATTTTAACAACAACTGAAACAAAAAATCATGCATTCAAATAGGTCATAAACATCAATAAGAAATGGCACCCATGTCTATCCAATAGTAGCTGCAAAACAAAGCAAGCATGCTGATATAGAAATGAATGCTAACAAAGTAGAATCCATTTAGGCCTGACCTTAAGGTTCATACCAGTCTCCATGTCAACAAAACTATATTAAAACTACTGAAGATGATCCTTTACCTGTTTGTAAAGGCATAATGACTACACTCATCCCAAAGGGACCATGTTGGGTGTGAGATGAATCTCTGTAGGATACCACCCAATGGTGTATACCTAATATATGTGTTTTAGTTGTCACGAATCTATAATAAAAGTAAGAAATATGATTCAAAAAGTTAACATAACCTCCACTAGTGCTCAGTAGGGACTATAGAGTGTCACCTACTTTGGAAAATGCAGAAATCATAGTCACGTAAACCAGAACCAAGTGTCTCGGGACACTGAATTTCCTGAGAACCGACGTCCTGAGAACCAATGTCTTGAAGGCATTCCCATGAAATATTAACCTACCACCATGTGCATGCAAACACCTTGTTTCTCAAGTATCGATGTCCCATTGGCACACCCAAACAAAAATAACTCAATACAGAGTGCCTCCTGACAACTCATTTATCATGTACCAAAGGCTCCTCACGTTCTATGAAATAGTAACTCGGCATTATGTGCCTCCTAAAAACTCATGGCTCAACTACCGATGCCCCTTAGGCACGCCCAAACAATCTAAAGGCTTCTCACCTTTCACATGGCTTCCACGTCAATCACCCACAAATATAATCACCTAACCACAACTCTGGGGGCCTCTAGCCACACAAGCAGTCAAAACCAACTCATCATAGAGTCATCTGTGTGCACCCAACCCAATGTCCTGAGTGAGAAGTAATCACCAAATACATAACCCTACCCACAACGACTATAGCTCCTTATATACCTATGACTATGTCACTCATGTATAATGGTTTCTCCATCCATGTTACTCGGGCCATTCCCATCTTGATAGTCACACTACCACAATTCAACATCCATGACTCCCAATCTAGGGGTTAAAACAACCCAACGTATTCTAGGCCAAGCCCAACCTATGATCAACATCACTCAAGAATATCTGGTCCATGCCCAATAGATCCCAAGGGTTCATTTATATTCAATAAAATGTATCACATATAAAATCACAATGAAATTCTTTATATAGTCAAGAAAAACTAAACAATTGAATTGCACTATCTACGTGTTGTCCCATACAAACAACAATGTCTTAAAGGCTTCTAAAAATCTATATCATGCTTTAACAAATAAAACTCATTAGTTTAATCAAAACAAATTCATTGTACACCTTTTTGGCACCCCCATACAAAATGCCCCAAATGAGTAATAACCTATCACCCGTCCTTTTTCATGAAATTCAGGATTAGTGCATGCCAAAAGTCACCCAATGGGTCTAACAAGAAATTTAATATGAATGAGATTAAAATGAGGTCTCACTCAAAGTACCCGAAGACACGCCAAAGGTCGTGCCACCCAAATGACCATGAAAACACAAAAATAAGTATGCACCTCCTACCTCTAACTAGTATGATGATCCTCCTTGGGGAAGAGCCTCTAATTCAAAAAAATATATGGTTTATTGTTGGGGTTCCAATGAAACCGACAAGGATCGATTCCGAGTTTGGATAAGGAAATGGGAATGGTTTCAATGTCTGACCGATTAGGGTTTGGAAGTTCTGTCCAAAACCTCAAAAATATCCAATTTTAATTGAATCAAAACAAAATACTTGGCATGTACTTATGTTTACATTCCATTTGGGTTCTTTAAATATTCAAAATTTGGATGGCATACTTTTCCAACTTGCTGACATGACTACGCGATGTGTACCAAGGGGTACATGGCATGTACTTCTCTACCCGGCCGTCATCCCCTACATTGTATGTATATCCCCATACATGGCCCCTCTACATGGCATGTAAAAATAGTATATGACATGTACTTGATAAAAACAGTATACCCAGCTAACAGGCCTAAATGCCATGTATTTCCCTCACACACGGATATAGTACACGACATGTACTTAGAGGTAGATGAGGTGTACCTTGAAAATTTCAAGAACTACCCAGTTTATTCTAGAACATAGCTAGTGTTACTTGGTTTCTCTAAAACAACCAAAAATAGAATGAAAAAATAAACCCATTCCATAAAGTAATAACCGGGTTCTTACAATGATGACAAGAAACTCAGATTTATTAAGAGGATGGGAGTTCAGTCTCATCGTATCCTTTTTTGGAGAAATATTTCTATCTATGGGACTCTCTAATAAATTTAAGTCATATTAATGAATCTTTTATACACCTTAAAAACATTTCACCCTTCACATTTTTCATAAATCACATATATGTGTAGAAATATTCATATGTATGTATCAATGCTTCTCTAACAATTGGAACATATTTATGCATCTGACGTTCTCTATAGTGATATCCACATATATAAACTAGATTTTATCAATATCATTTCATTGTTTTTTGGTAATTTTTTATTTAAATTATCATGGTTTAAAGAATCATGAATGTGAAATCGAAATTTAATTTCCATCCAAGGAGGATATTGGAGTTCTTATATTGGGATCTATCCCATAAGAGGGGATTCTTTTGTATCCTTATGAAATGATTTACACCCCATTATTTTGGTTCCTTGTAATGGGAAACAACATACCTTTTACGGTCATGTGAAAATTACCATATCATGTAGTTTAGAATCATGGGATGATGATGACTCGGTTTAAGGTTCCTAATAAAGGATGGAGTGAGATTTATGGCATAGAGACCTTTTCTGGTCCCTTCCAGGGGAATATGGATCAATAATAATGGATTGGTCTTATATAGAATATGGACTTATAAAGACATATCTAACCCAAAAATCATAAGTCAATGAGGGTGATATAAATCGAATACAATCAAAATATTTTGGTACGGGTTACATTCATGATAGTATTGGTAATTTTTACTTATAATGAAGGTTAATGATGTGTAATGTAATATTTAAACATCAAGAGGCTTCTTACACATCCAATTTCAATGGGAGTGAAATCCAACATAGTTTATAAGTTTCCGTTATTATACCAATGAGGGAGGAATGTAAGTAATATTTTGATCAAGCTAGTGATATGATCACCACTAATATGAATGTCCATGTTATTACTAATCGGTGTGAGAAACAATAAGACATTGAAGATCTAGCTCTTGGCATTATCTCATTTTTCTATTAGTGGAAAAGGGTGAGTCTATGGAAGGGCGTTTGATGTCCTACAAGATTCAATAGGGGAAAAATATTGGAGGTATTTCAATGTTTTTTCAATTACATTAGGTGTAAGAGTGGACAAGGAAAAGCATATCGAAGAAAATACGGTCTAGTTGTATGATATAGTTCATATTTTAGGAAAACAATATCACCAATTGGTCTGAAAATCCATCCAACCACACCAAATAATGGGACCCTTATTTCTTGGAGAATTCAGGACATTGAACATGATATGGAATGTGCCTATTTTTTAGGTTAAATACAACACTTGGTTTTCCAAAATAATGCATGAATGGATGGGGGACACACTATTATGTCCTTACTCTAGGCCAAATGAATCTTGCGGTTGTAGGGAAGGTCAGAATGATGAAATTTTAGGATTTGGGTATGGGGTACATGATGAAATTTGGACATATAAAAAATGGGAATGCATGTAGAGAAATTCTATAATGAAAGAGGGTAGTGTGATTATATGGGAAAATACCCCCAAAGTATAACCCATTCCACGTACATATATTTTCAATATGGGGTGTGAGACCAAAAATGGTTTTTTTATATAAAGAGAAACATATTCAGAGAGGGACACCTTCAAAGGCATAAGGGTATTCCATTTATGGGTGGATGAGCAGTTCATTTCATGAAATATCCTATGTGAGTTCTCCCTTTTTCTTTTCCATAAGGAATGTAGTTGGTGAATTACCAACCATTGTCTTATTTTGTCTTATTTAGTATCTATATGTCTATATTATTTTATTTTTTTCTGTCAAAGAACAATTATTTATAATGGATTTTAAATAAATTATTTCATGTATTGAAATTTTATCCACATATTATTCAAGGTACCAAGTTTTCAAGTGGTAAAACTACCACCATTTATGTATTTTTCGATTTACGATGAGGTAGGGTGATTAAATCCCACCACAAAGAGATAACTTGTTTGTGGTGGTTGTGAAATGGATTCCACATGTATGAATAACACTAAATAATTGTGGGGGGGGGGATTAAATGATAGACCTAATAGAATAAAAATTATTTAGTTGGGGCCTCATTTGAACACCCCCTAAAAATGTAAACTTATTTCTACTGGATTCAAATCCTTGTATCATGCCACAAATGGAAATACATTTCCAAGGGAATGGAATTATAGCCTCACCCACATATAATTTCACATTTGTAGGAACTCCATGTGGAGCTGTGGTCCTACATATTGTGTGGTCCATGTGGAAGGGTAGAGCATCTTTTTGGTTAGTTACATTAAAAATTTTAACCCCAAAAATAATTTTCTACATTGATTCCATATTTCCCATGATCATAATAGATTCTTTAGATTCCTTGGGATCTTTTCCTAGCCCAAAAATTGCCTCCCATTAGAACGGGATCAGATCATTATGTTTTGAAGGCAATTCCATTGAAGAATTTGACATCTTTGAATGCTATTTAGTATGCATATAAACCCATAATAGGGATCACTCCTATAAATGATGGTAGGAATAACTCTTTTTTAATGTAGAAAACTATATGTTTTTTTCAATTTGACCTAAACATATAGATTGGAACACTTAGCACATCATTGTTTCCCTTTTTGAATAGTATATATCAGGTACTGAAGAATGACAATTCATAACTATTCATTTCCATGAAATAAACATCCTGGTTTGTTGTATAATTATTCCGGCATAACAATTTTGAACTGAAGACCACATATCACTCCATGAATCTGTATAGTGTTTGAAATGTTATTATTTGTGGAATTAAATACCATTGGTAAATCAAAAATCTTTTAGTCATTTTTAATGCAAAGATAATGGGTCAGGATTAAAAGTATATTTTTTATGTTAGATGATTACAGTTTAGAGGAGAATTATTATTTCTTAAAATATTGAAGCCCACCCCAACTACCATCGTATTTCACATGATGGTTTCCAGAATAATCTTCTTTCACTACATCTTATGGATTATCTATTTTAAAATATACTACCTTCATATAGCTTTAGGATACTAGGTGATGCTCTAATTTTGATGCTTAATTGAAATATTCTTCATACTTTGATCGAAGATTCCCTGAATCATTTTGATTTATAATTCATTGCAATGTGTAACATTTTCCAAAATCGAGTAGAGGGAGGTTCTTTATTTTGAATAGTTCCTTATATACTCAAAACAATTAGCATAATCACGACATATCCCAATAGTCCACTATTCAAGATTAACCATTCATTTTTATTCCATCATAAGGGTATTACACTAGAGGGTGAAGCATAAGATTGAATTTGAGGTCTAGAGGGAGGTTATACAATGAATGGGCTTGGAAATTTTTGGTGAATTAATCTTGAAACGAAATTCCACAATGGTTAGAGGCCATTAGTTTATACCAAGCTATCTGGGTTTCGAAATACACTATGTTTCCTCCAAGTAGGATCTTTCTTGAATTGATCTGTCATTAGTGGTTGAGTACCAATATCTTTCTCCTACCATATGGTGACGTGGGGATCATTTAGTGTGATATCTAAAAATTGGGGGGAATTCTCATCTTCTGAAAGTTATAAGATGAGTTTCTTCCTAAAAATAAGACATTGGGAGATACCGGATAAATTTATGTCATTAGTGAGAGACCTATCGATTAGAAAATAGAATTATAAGGTTAACCCCTTAAAATTTGTTCAAATATTTCATTCAATGATTGGATGAGACTATTTATGAGAAATTTGTACCTAAGGATGATAGTTCAACACACAAAGAATCATCCATCTAAACAATCACTATATTTTCAATGTTCATATTGGGCCTTTTTTAAGCCAGGTGAAGTCACCACCTGGGGATATAGGATCCATCTCAATATACCCTCATGTATTTGAGCCTATATCTGTACACCCCACCAGTGCTTTTACATTCCCCGTAACATGTACGTCCCTAGCTTGACCCTCTTCCAAGGAGGTATCTCGGGCTGCTTTAAGATCATCTGCATGCACTATATCTAGTTATCTTCTTCTTGTAGAACCCCCTCACCCTAAAAAATTCAGTGGGTGTTGCGACTAGATCTCTTTTGTCAGACATGGAATAGGGGGCTCTCTACCACGTGCACATCATTCGATACAATGCATGACACCTACCAGGCTAGTTCGGGTCTTCTCGTCGAGCCACTTCTCGAACACAGCAAAACCTATTTGATATCATACCTGCACTAGATCTTGACCCTGATCCTATCCAGGAGACGATACTTTTGGATCATGCTCTACCAACCTCTCAAGGTTATGAACATTATCATGCTCATGCGGAACTATACCATCGCTCGCCTAATGCTCCATCTGAATTGTCTAGGTGGTACCCGTTGAATACCATAATGGTCAGACAACCCACATATATAAAAATATATATATATATATATATATATATATATCACACAGATAAATAATGACATAAAGTGGATGTTTATAACAACCACCCTCACTCTCCCCAACCGAAACCCATTCCCATGGCATTTTAGCCTCATGACCTCCTTACCCACCCGCCATCCACTAAGCCAAGTATGAAAATTACCTCAGGCCATGCCCATCCAGAAAACCAATGTTTCCTCAAATCGATGACCTAGTCACCCAATCCTAGTGATCAAAATCACCTCAACCATAGTACATGCCTGCTCATACAAGAGTTGTGCCCAAATATCTTGCAACCTACAATTCACAGTATATAAAGCATGGCATATTACATTTTAATAAACTATAAATTCTATGAAGAATTTCACCTATCACATTTAAAAAGCATTAAAATCAAGTAATTTGATATTATTCACATGGTATTATAACTTCACAAAGCATGTGTGTAGTTATGAATTTGAAATACCATAAAAATCTCCATAATAATATCCAAACAATCACGCCTTGCCATTTCGGGCCAAGGTCCAATTTCTTTATCCCATACCTCACCGAGTCAAGGGTCACACATCAAAATCAATAACCACCACACACCAAGTCATCCAACGAGGTTGAAATCATATAAAATGTAATCTATGAAAAAGAAAAGTGAAATTCCCACCCATGGTAACATGGTCTATCCCACATTCTTGGGGTTTTAGGAACCCAAGCACAAGATAGAAACCTAGTTCCAATTAAAACCTATCTGTAGTCTCTGATATCAAAAATAGTAAACTAGAAGAAATAAAAAGAGAAGTATCAATCTCATTAGTATCTAGTAAAACAATGATTCTAAATCCCAACCAAGAACCCTTCTTATTACACTTTGTAACATTCTGAACAGGAATGGTAACACAAACAGTGCTAAATGGGTCAGGTGTTACTACCTTAGGCGCACCTCCACAAATACCAAAGTATGCCAACTACTAGCTAGGTTATTATAGGTAAAGTGGGAAAATATACTCATTGGAAGGAGGGAAATATTGGTACTGGCCTGAGCATAATATAAAATAGTGAATCTGTAGACTCGAACAAGACATGCATAGAAAAATTATAGTCAATAGAAATAATTAATTGAATCAATAATGATGAACAACTACAGTAGAAAGTAAACAGTACAAAATGCCCGAAAACAATTGTAACAACTACTAAAACAACAAAGCATGCATCCAATCATGTCATACACATTAATAAGCAATGACACCCATCTCTAATAAAAAGTATCTTAAAAAAAGTAAGCATGCTGATGCAGAAATGAAATATAACAAAATAAACTCCAACTAAGAATAAACACAAGTTCCATACCAGACTCGGTGCAAAAAACACTACAATCCAACTCCTAATGCTGACCCCTTACCTATATGTAAAAAAATAATGTCCACATGCATCCCGAATGGCCCGTGTAGGGTGTAAGAGGAATCTCAGTAGGATACCACCCAATGGTGGATACCTAATATAAGTGTTTATGTAGTCTTGCATCTATTAAAAAGTAAGCAGTATAATGAAAAAAGTAAACACAACCTTTACTGGTGGACAACATCTACCATAGAGTGTCACCTGCTTCATCCAACACCAGAATCTCAATCACATAACTCAGAACCAAGTGCCTCTGGACAGCACATTTCCTGAAACCAGACGTCCTGAAGGCTCTCCCATGAAATAATTACCCGACACCACCTCAGAAATCCATTCTAATTTTTCTATGGGAAAATAGAATTACTCTTTCAATGTTTTGAATATCATTATACCATGATGATTCCTTGTTCTTTTTTTCACCCCAAACATCAATATACTTTTTTCTTTACCCGAAATACATTGATTTTGATTGTGTTATTGAGAAACTAAGGGGTTTTAGCTTCTATTCTTTTTTCTAATTATTTAAATCCTTCTAGAGTGGTCACAGAAAATGGATGGGATAATTTGGAAGAATTCTCTTACATTTTCTTATTTCAATATGGGATTATGGAATATCAAATAAATGGGGTTGAAAATTTTCAACTTTATTCCCCTTATTTGTACATGTTATTTTAGCGATGTTTGCAACAAATTGCTTCTATACCTCTCACTAAGGTCAATAAATAATTATACCCATCCCAACTCTTTAAACATTGGGTTTTCTAATGCATATGAATTCATTCATTGAGTTTATCTTTTATTCTAATGATGTTCCAAAAAAATCTTCATGAGGTTGTGAAAAAAATGGGAGGAATATTATATGTATAATATGTTTTATAAAATGGTCAGATTAGAATATAAGCCACTAAACTTTCCATCTTCCTAATATATCATGTTTCCAATGCTGCTTTAGGAGGTAGAGATTAATTTATTTAAACATTCCATGAATACAAGGTGAGATTCATAGTCATTTTCCCCTCATATTAAAAGAATTATATACAGATGATTTTCATTCAATAGTGTTGATTATTTCAATAACACTGGTCTCATCAAAATGGAACCCGACACTTCAACAATAGACGTTAGTATTACTGGAACAATCCCTAAAATTAAACATGAATCAATGATGGAGGAATTTCTTGAAACTTAATAATTGATTGGGTTGATCCCATCCATAGTTAAATTGATTCTATATAATATACATATTTCAAAATATGAATGAATCAGGATCCAATGATAGCTTTGGTAAATCATGCTACGCATTGATGGACATGGAGCACTTTTTTTCAATATTATCATAGAGAATCCTCTTGAGAATATTGATTATTCGTTGGATAGTAATTAATAACTTTTACTTATCTTAGGTATTGGTGAGGTCGATTACTAACATTTCATATAATTATCCATCAAATTATCATCCATCTGAAGAAATTGGTGACTCAAAAATCAGATATCCTCTAATTAATTCATTCACATCATTATCTGTAAGCTTTTGAAGAAGAAGTTGAAGAGATGTTTCATCTGGATATTAAGGAAATGAAAATTCATTAATGGATTACAATATTGGAAGTAGAGATATTCTAATATGATTATCATATAACTAGAGTGAATCCATAGTTGTAATTAGAAAACATAGGTCTAGAATCCATTGAAAAAAAAACAAGATCTAGATGCACATGTTAGAAAACATGCAAATTGGATAAAGAGGAATCTAATCTGAGAACCTATCATAAAGAGTTCCTCAATGTTTCTCATTAGCAAGTAACATATTTTTTCAATAAAACTAAAAAATTATTATTATTCTTAATTTCTTTATTTTCCATTCCTTCTTTATATTAATGTGAATCAATGATGTAGATGTTTCTACATTCCATTTTTTTCAAAATATTAGAATCCTGGTAATTCAAAATTGTGTTTTTTTATTTTCTTATTGTCACTTCATATCATCTTGTGGTGCATAAAATGGTATTCACAAGGAACCACTTGGATACTGACTAATATTACTTGCTGTGATGATTGAAATTTATGAAAAATTTATTCAATTGTGTTTTTTTGGAATGGATATTGGATAGATATTGGTATAATTACCATCCCTGTAACCCTAGTGATGACATATTTAAATCAGTGAATAATCTTGTATCACAGATTTTATTTTTCTGAATAGATATTTCATCAATGAATATTCACACCAAAAAAATATTTCATTAGTTCAAGGATATAGTGAGTGTAATTTTACTATTTCAAGAGTCTCAATATAGAAACAACAACCGTTATTTATATTCTAGAACCTCCCTCATTTTTTCCAAAAATATAATGTGATTGAGAATTATTTGGAATGACTCAGATTTTTATTGGGATTCCCTTTAAAGGGTTTTAACTAGATTAGTTTTTTTAAAATTTTCAATTTCAATTGTTCGATATTACTTTGATCATATAGAGTGCATTATTAGAGTGTTGAGAATCATCTTTTTTCGATTTCCATTTTTTAGGTTTTTCACCTAAAGAGTTTTATGTGTCCATTCATTTGATGTTTATAATCATTAATGTTATACCAATGTGGCAAATGTTTTAGGTCTAAAAACATTGACATGAGTTTCCCAGATATATATTTCTAGTCAAGAATTCTTCAAAAAAAAATTCATGTAAAGTGGTTAGTTTTTAGGTTAGGATATTGATATTTTTTTCATTTTATGAAATGGTGAGAGAAAAATATTTAGGTGATAAATGTGGGGAAAATTCAAAAATATTCTTCTTCTATGATGTTATCAGGGAATATATAGATAAAAGGGGTTTCTATAAGTGATGAATGTGAAACAATTTGACTTGACACATTTGGAGGTGTATTATACTAATCATTATTTCATCACATATTTCGTAGATAAAATACATTCCCTATAGAAATGGATTATATTATCACTAATTTCTAAGGGAGGCATTCAAATATTGAAATTTATCCTGGAAATGATGTGTTGTTTGTGAAAATAATCTGTCCAATTATGATGTGGGGATTTAGGGAATCATTTTCCTTAGTAGGGAAATGTCCCACATAGATTTGATTTGTTTATAAGGAAGGATAATTTTACTTCAATAAAAAATTCACCAATGTGGGAACCCATTCTAGATTAATTTATACATATTGGGACTATATGAAAGTGATAAGGGGAAAAATAATTTTATTTCTTATTTAAAGGTTATTGGATGTTGGTTAAAGGATCTAGGTGTCATTTTTTATCTCATTGAAATTATAATCAAGCCACACATAGTTATATGATAGGGTTCACTACATATATCTGAACTATATGTTTGGAAGTACTATATAGTGTAATCTACTATGAACAATTTATGTTCATACAATGTGGAAAAATGACTAATTGGTATTTTGTCATCACACTGTATGGTAATGTAAAGAAGAACAATAACAAAAAATATCTAATCTCATGCGAGTCGTGATCAGTGTGACAAATAAAATATGAGAACATATAAGTATTTGGTTTTTGAGAAATGGCTCAGTTAAAGGTTGTTTTAGTAGGAATTTTATAAAAATTTATCATATGGTGGAGGCACAATCCCAAAACCACATGGTTTAGGGAAAATGTGAAAAATATTCTAGAATAGTATATATTAAAGGGGTAAGTGAGTGATGGAATTCAAAAACCATGAATTTTTGGGTCATTGGATCTAAAGGAATGACATGTGATAAACACATAAGGGGTGATTATAAGCTAAATTCCAAAAGGGGCTTCCAATATAATTTCATTAGAGCATACCTATACAAATAGGTTTTCACATGGGAAAGGAGGTGTCTTTGGTTAAGGGGAAACATTTAGAGGAATATTTTGTAGACTCATATTGTGAAATATTATTCATAGTGAAAAAATATTTTCCTTTAAATCCAAATTCTATTATCACTGATAGCAAACAGATGGTTATTGGGATCCGTGCTTTATGAGACATCAAGTGTTATTTGTGGAATTAATATTTATGGATTATTCTGATATCATTTAGATATATTATGGACATAATATAGTGGAATGTTAAATACATATAACTATCTCATATATAGGTTATGGAAATCAGTGTTTCTCTATTGCTGGGCCTAGAATGAAGGATTCTAGTGTCACTAAAAATATAAATTACATTATAATCAATTCACATGTAGTTTTTATATTAATTTCTAATATGATATCATCATTATGAATGATGTTCATCTAATGACAAGTACATTAAAATTCATATTTTTACACCATATGGTTAGGAAATGAACCATGCAGTTTAACATCATATAGTGAGGATGTGAACCATGTAGTTAAACATCTTACATCAAGGATGTTTCACTACAGTTTAACATCATGCGATTAATATGTCTGGTGTGAATTGTATGGTCTTTCTTCTAAGATAATATTAAATATGATGTGAATTGTTCAATGTTAATATTGTGTAGAAATCCATTATTAAATTGTGGCTAGATCAGGATATTGTATCCATGTGCCACTACATATCTCATTGAGATGAGAATCAAATAACTCATAGTTATTGTGTAAAGGGACTCTTTTTACAGATCATGTTATTTTTATGGAGAGGGAGAATTTTTAACATATTGATGTTGGACCAGAATGTAAGAATTGGTGGTTACTACATACCTCATTATGTTGAGAATCATGCCATCTGTAGTTCTATATGGAAGAAATTCCCAAGATAAATTTTAAATTTTATATGAGGAAAAATGGAATAATTGTTTTGAACATGGGTTTAACTAGTTAATGGGGAAAACCCTTCTAAAGTCTTCCATTTAGATTTTGTTTAGAAAAAAGATATTGTTTGTACTTATTTTGGTTATGACATGGTATCGGTTTAGAAACTCATATTTCACAACATACCCCATTGAGATGACAATGAAGTGGAAACTCGTTTTGAAGAGAAGGTAAGGTAGCAGATCAACACCTGGAACATTGGTTATTTTAGGAGATGGCCACAACAGTCTTCAATTTAATGTTGAATGAAAATGATGTTAACATAACATGATGAGAAGGTATGAGGCATCACATAATATAAAATTTTATGAGAAACACACATTTTATGGTAATTATTCCAGGACTATGAAGTCTTCCAACCATGTGAGGAGGTCTTTACCAAGAATCATTACCCCACATGACCTATGTACTATGTGAGAAACAAGGAATAATGAATATTTTCCTTATCATGTGTGGGATATTCATATAAATCTAGTGAATAAAGAGATCTACACAATAATATAAGGTTATATATTAAAATGCCATAGTAAATCATTGGTTTATGCCATACGAGCGGGGACCTCAATCAAGGAGTTTATATATAAAACCTCACTTTCCATACAATGACATGACATATTTTTTATGGAATACTTAATAAAATTTTAGATATAGACAACACAACACCTTATTAGTCTATTTTATTTGGAAACATGGAAATGTAAACATTGGTACATAAGAAAGATACATTTTCTCTCACTAGGTCCGCTAAGACTAGAAACCCTCTAATAAATATCATACATGAAATATATCTTTATAACACGGGGAAGTAAACATAAAAAGTGGTGAGAATATATTCTTAGTAAGGTTAAACGAGGGAGACATTTAAGAATACACATTAACAAATGTGTATGAGAACATGATCATTACATTAGAAGATCATAACATGCATATCCATGATCATAAAAATGAGTTATGAGATAAATCTCAGTTATTCATAAGACATGATTCTTATGTAAATAAACATTTTGATCCATAAAATTGTAACTGTTGAATAATTCATAGAATTTTTGTCATACATATAAGAAAAAACACAATAATGTTTAGTATACATACCAAGACCTTTCTAACATGTTAGACTTGGGATACGACCATTGTAACTACTTCAAGCATGGGATAACAATCCATGTTCTATATTAATTTTAGGATTATGCTAAAACCAATCTAACTTATTGTTTTTAGGCAAGTGATATAACCAATTTACCCACTTACTTATAGGCTTGGGATACAATGAATCTTCTCGGTTTTAGGCATGGTATAAAACCCTCGTACCTTCTTGTTTGAGATCTTGGGATATAAGCATTTTACCCTATGATATAATGAACAATAGATCACTTCCCAATGCATTGGAGGGAGATATATGTCACACACATCTCATAATGAAATCATTCATTCATGTTCCACAAAATGATAAATAATCATATCATAAACCATATAATGAAATGGGTATTATAAATATGTTATCATATCCTAACCTATGGAAAAGAAACAAGTTTCATAATAATTTTATCATATACATAACCATTTTAAATAAGTGGGTTTCAAAATAATATAACCCATGAAAGATAAAATGGTTTCATAAAAATCATAACATCAAAACATAATCCATCCAGAGAATTTATATGTGTGGAAGAATTGATTAATTTCCCAAAAAATGTTTGAGTAAGACCAAAAAATGTTATCATATATGGGAAATTATTTTTAAAGTTATTTTAATATATTTATTTAAGAAATAAATTTTCCTCTTTGAAAATTTAATTATTAAAAATAAAACATTTTGAAAATCATTTTTCTTAAAAATATAATTGAAAACATATAAAGGAAGATTCGAAAACAATAAAACATTTCCACAATCATTTTTTCATGATAATGTTATTCAAGGATAATTTCAAAACTTTCATGATTTTTATTGAAAGCATGTTTCCTAAAATTAAATATATTTTCGATTGAAGATAGAGATACAATCATATTTTCTAAAATACATTTTATTAATTAACTTTAGAACAAATGTGTGAAAAAATGGTACCCATACATGGATATTTCATGAATAAATATAGAATAAGGATACTCATGATTTTTCATGACATATGGATCATAATATTTATTCAATGAATCATAATCATTACAATCATTAAATCTGATTAGATTTTTTCAATAAAATAATACGACTTGGTTTATTGTAATCATAATCTCCATGTTAGAAATTGAAATTATATGAGGCATAAAATATCAATAAAAAAATTATATTAATCATATAACATGTAAAATTGATTTATATACACATCAAAAATTAATTTAGGGGAATAAAAAACCTGAGTCTTTAAGAGATAGATTATAAAAAAACTATTTTACTAATTTAGTAATTTTTTAAACCAAAACCCCATGAATGAAATATCTTAAAAAGTATATGTAAATACCCATAAATTTATGTATAATAATAATTGAATACATATATTGGTAGTATACACACCACATTAAATTAATTATTGGTTAAAAAAGCATTTATCTCATGGAAATAGAAAGTGAGATGAAATCCCCATTCCTTATTTTTTGACTCTCATCATACACTTACTAGCTTCCACATAATCTGGTAACTCCATTTTGTAGAGAAAAAAGGATTCATTGAAATTATTTTTACCAAAGGGGAGGCTTCTAGGTGTAAGGGATGGATATTGTGAAGTTGATTGGAAATATATTGGCTAAACCTAAGTGGTTTGAGAGGTGTGAAGAAGAGGGATATGTGGTTGCATTTTATAGGTAATGGAAAGGTCACAATTGAAATTTTTTAAAATAAGTTAGGTGTACCAACGTTTTTCCTTAAATAAATTCATACCAAACCAAATAATAATAATTAATGGAAGGTAATGATTTTTGGAAACTTTAGTAGGTTATTTTGAGTCCTAAACTTCTGGTTTAGTACTTTATTAACCTAATTTTTTATCCTAATCATTGTAATTTATTTTAATCACATTCCATAATATTATTGGTCAAAACAAATTTGATCTATTAGAAATTATAAATTATTATGATTCCAAATATAGAAATCATTTTTTCAAATCCTAATCACCGAAGTGGAATAAAATAATTTAAAAAATATTTATAATGACAGGATCAGACTACAAGGTTTTATAGTAAAAATGTATAATCTTTTTCAATGTTCTTATACACAATTTCATTGTAAAATTTATTTAAATTAACAAAATTGGATTAGTTGATAAAATTATTAATTAAATAAAAATTTAAATCAAAAACAAAATATAAATTTATATTACAAATAAAATAGATTAAAATCCATAATTGATTTAAAATCTTGTATTTTTAACTATTCATTAGGAAATGATGTTTCTCAGAAAAATCCCAAAAATTCTCCCTATTATAATTTATACATTCAAATTTAAAAAATTATGTTCATTTTATCAAAATATGTATCTAAATAAGTATAAAATTAATTTTACTATTTTTTAATAGAATAACATTAACAATAGTTTATTTTAGAAAATGGTAATTTTAAACTTCTATTGAATTTAACAAAAAATAAGTCTTTCATTATCAATATGTTTTAATTATATAAAATCATTATAAAAAATATTTTAAAAGTAGTTATCACTATCCATATTACTAATTGTTTCTTCATGATTATAATTATATCATTTAAATAAATATAAAAAACACATTTCATAGAAACTCAGTGTTGTGTGTAGCATACGCCATGTTGGTGTTTCCTGTTGCATATTCCCAGTTGGGGTTGGAAGAAACATATGGTATGTAAAAATATAAACTTTAAGTTCTTTGTATAGAAAGAAAAAAAATTACTTTGTGTGTAGTTATTTATTAACTTGGTGTTGTGTATAATGAAAGAAAGTATAGTTATTTAATATAAAATAAACTCTTTTCAGTGTTATATGAAATTAAAAATATCACAAAGGTAAAATTAATTCAAAAAAATTAATTCATAAAATATTGGGGTGTTACATTATATCCCCCATAAAATGAATTTCTTCCTCAAAATATTTCTGGGATATCAATGGATTAGTACAAGAATGTTTTATTCATAGAAACCCAAATTGTAAGAATTGATACTAAAACATCACATAGAATGGGAAAGATATAACTATAATAGTTACCCAAAGTTACATATAAGTATATTTACAAATAGGAAAACATTGGTTGTGAGAAAATATTTAAAATTATGGAAAATTATAAATATTTATAGGTAGTGATTGAGGTCATCAATCACAAATATGAAAATGATGAAAAAAAATTTGAGAGCCTAAAAGTCATAAATTTGTGATAATTTTAAAAGTATATAGGTTCAAAAAATTGAGGTATTAGGACAACATATTTTTTATCATTAACTTAATGTGGAGTAATTCATTAATTGGTTAAGAATATAAGGAAATATAATTGATAAATTTCTCTAAATAGAATTTCTTCCTTTTTTTGTTATTTTATTGATTTCTAATTCATCCATTACTTCATGAAATGGACATCCTGAAATTAATTTTGATGCTCAAAATTTTAAAATAATTTTTATTAGATCTTAAGACCAATAATAAAATGAAAAATATAACTATTTATCTCCAATTATTCCTTAATATATATATGTTTAATATGTTAATAGATAAACATAAAAAGTAAATCTATTATTTTATAATTAACATTTATTCCACAAAAAATTATTACATGCTGACTAGGACATCACGTAGGCATGTGGTAGGCATGATAACCTTATCATCCTTCGCGAATGGGTTAAAGACCCATTTACATGCCTGACATGATTGGTTGTCACATCACATACATCATGTCCTTTTCTAAAACCACAAATTTAATTTCAAAAATATGATTGTCTCCCTTGAGATATTCGTAATCACTAAATAGCCAATTATCTATGGGTTTCATTACATCCTTGATAAATTAATTCTTCATCCAATGTTTAAATTAAATTTTTTATGAATGGTTAACCATATTACATTTTTCAATGATGAAAATCCTAAATAGTATAAATAAGGTCATCAGATATCCTTATCATTGATTACCCATGTGTCATCACATACAAAACATGGGAATAAATTAATCATATATTCTATTGAAAACATGTTCTTAATATGAATTTCCATAAATACACATTGAAAACATATATGAATCCAAAGGATAATTGACCTTTTATTCCTAAAATAGGCTTTTATCATAAAACAAATTTTATTTGAAGCTGGTATATCCATGAAAACCAAGACAATTAAATTGATTTTATTAATCTAAACATCATGTAGAGAAATATAATCAATGATTAGACTCATAATAAGTTCAAATAAAGAATCAGTAAGATTTTAATAGTTCCCATTTTTACAAAAACCCAAAAAAGTTCCCCATTACGGAGTTCCACAATTATTATGGATCACTATATCAGTTCTGATTTCACATGATTTCCCATTCATTACGATCTTTAAAGGATGATGGTGATTTTCACCACTATTAACCCTTTTATTTGGTATTTTTTTGGAATAAATTACCAAACTCACTGCAATTGAAACACTAAAGTGTAAGGGGTTAATCCGGTAGTGTTTTTTATTCATTCATTATATAACCCTTTCCAATCACATCATCATTCACCCACTCAATTTTCTTCCATTCCAAACATAAAAAATTTTCTAATCCCATTAAAAAATCCTAGCAATCCTCTTTCCACACATAGATCACAATAGAAGGTTTATATTCTTATCATCATGGCTTGTGAATTGCCCATTGAAATCTGTCTTCCACTTCTTGTTAAAATCCAAATATTGATACAAAATTCCAACCCCAAATTATGACATTGATTTAAAAATAAGAAATCTTTAAATAGCTACCAAATTCTCTTATGTCCAACTCTTTTCCGATACATGGCTTTGAGACACTGAAGAACCTATCAACCATACATTCTGGTTGGATGATAATTCCATAAACGTATATTGCATATCCTGGGATATTAGCCTCAGTAGAACTGATAGATTTATCATCCATTTTTATCAACTCAATGAACTCCTTTTCCATATTTGTAATAAAAACAAGAGGAAATTACTTATTGAATAATAATATATTTAACTTATCCTAATCCATGGATTCCATTTCAAATTACTTCGTCATATTATTTGTTAGAGTCCACCATTGGTCTACTTCACCTTCTAACCAATAAATATCCTGAATGACACTCCCATGATCCAAATACTGGATAAAAAATAATACCTTTTCTATGGTACTGATCCAGTGTTCAACAACAATTGGATCAAAAGGCCCTTTTAAATTAGGTGGATGTTTACATAGGAAGGATTCAATAGAACAATGTTCTGTCCATTAATTTTTCAGAATTTCATCAAGATTCAAAGATTAATAATGTTGTGTGAGCATAGAAATGATTTTTTTTTTCATTCTAGATCCAAATGAATTCATATCAATAGGAGAAAAATTATTTCATTTTCCCTCAAAAACACCAATAACAAGGTTCCTTTTAGTTATGAAATTTTATTAAATCCCAAAATCAGAGTAAGAAACAATTATCTTATAAGGTAAACACATTTTCAAGAAAATCAATTTTATGATGTCTATATTTTGACACATTTCTCATAATTTCAAACCGTAATTTTATCCTAGGTTATATAGAGAAAACATATATTTAAATATTTCATCATTTTTTTGAACAGTCTAAAATTTCCAAAGAATATCCCCCATGAGTTTCAAACCAAGTGTGAAGAAAGGTTTGTTGTCGGGACTCATATTACCCTAAGTCAGGCCCAAAAAATCTTTTCAGTGTTGTTACCCATAGGTAATTTTTTTCCAGATCCACATCCACTTATAGTATATTGGCATGTAAGTATTTCTAGGAAACCACTCACTTTATCCTTTTGAAAAATTCTAAGACATTTTCATATACTTATTTTATCCTTAGACATATCCGTAGACATGTACTTAGAGCTCTTACTATGGTTTTATCATCAAATATTCAAAAGTAAAACTAGAAATTTTATTTGATACCAAATATAGGGACAGTTGATTTTTGTACATATAAATGACATACATTTTTCATAATAATTAAAAACATTTTACATATGGACAACCAAGGAACGCATTAGTTTAGTGTCTTTAGATAGACGGAAACATAAACACTTTTATATAATCAAGATACATTATCTCTCAATAGGTTATCCAAGAATAGAACCCACATAGACATGTCATACTTGAAATATATAATTATATCCTAGGTAAGTATATATAAAATGGGGGATCTGGGGTGATCAATAGAGGTAAACATGTGAGACGTATAAGCATAAACATGAAAAAAGTGGTATGATAAAATAATCACATCATTAAAAGATCATACCCTACATATCAAATATCATAAACATAAGTTATGTGATACATCAAATAAATTCATAAGACATGACTCGTAGGGAAATAAACATCAAGATCCATTAAATCATAACTATTGAAGAAGAAATATAATTTTTTCTCATACATATAAGAATAGAAACTTTCATTCCAAGGTTACCTACCAAGACCTTTATAACATGTTAGGACTGGTGTACGACCTCTATACTTGATTTGGGATTTGGTTTAAAAACTGTGTACCCTCTTATGTTTATTCATGGGATACAAACCTTGTACCTTTATGTTTTCTGTCCTAGTCGACAACAAATGTTACCTCTTAATTTTAGTCTTGGGCTACAACACTTGTAACTTGTTGTTTTTAGGCTTGGGCTATAACCCATGTACCATATTATTTTCAGGATTGGGATACAACCTTTTTAACCTATGTTCTTAAATAAAAATTATCATTACACAATGATGTGGAGGTATATCGACCCCCACTTTCGAAAAATTAACATTACATACTTTTTTCGGAATAATTAGGCATTATAAAAATATACACTAGAATATCAAATGAGTTTAGTTCCCTTTGGAAACATTTAATACATAAACAATGGTACATAATTGAGTTAAATTCTATCCCACTATTTTTTTGTTGACTAGAACCATTCTTAGACACCTCAAATATAATACATATATTCAAAACCTAGGGAAGGAAACATAAAAATGCGTGAGATCAAATTCTCAGTAATGGTAAACAAGGACGAAATTTAAGAATAATCCTAATCATATGGGTGTGAGAACATGATCATAAAGATATTATATCATACCCTTCATGTCAGAGATCATAACAGAGATCATAACATAAAAATTGGTAGTTTATAAGACATGAATATGAGTGAAATCAAAGGAATAATATATGAAAGAATAACATATGAATAAGACATGGAATTGTGGAAACACATACACATATAATTATTTACATAGTATCTAAAGAATCATTTTCAAGACCGTATTTGTGGAAAAAGTCATTTACTGAACTGGGTGAACCTGCATTCCGGTCCTGTAATACTTTATCGAGTAAACCGTCATTCCATCATTTTATTACTAAAACAAATAAACCCTCATTCCATCCCGGTAATACTAAACCAAGTAAACCCTTATTCCACCCCTATATATCTCATGAGGTATAAATCATTACCCAATTCATTAGATGTAGATATAGGTACCACCCGTAACATAATGAAATCATACATACATGTGCCACTAGATAATAAATAAACATATTATAACCCATGGAATGAAATGGATATCATAAACTCATAAAAATATCTAAACCTATGGAAATAGATAGGTTTTATAATCAGTTAATCATAAACAATACCCATGAAAAGATGTGGGTTTCAAAAGCATATAACACGTGAAATGAAATGGGTTTTATAACATCATGCCATCAAAACATATACCATTTCGAGAAAGAATATAAATGAATAAAATGAATAATTACCCATAAAGGCATGATTAACACAAATGGATGTTTTCACATTGGGAAAATAATTTTTAAATATCTTTTAAACAAAATTCTTGAGGAAAAAACCCTTTCTTATTTGAGAAATAATTTTCTTACATAAAAACTTTTGAAAAAAATTTCATCGAAAGTTTCTTTGAAAACATACAAATTAATATTTTTAAAAAATAAAACAGTTTTAAATTCCATTTTTTTTATATTTAACTTCAAGGATATTTTGAAAAAATATTTGAAATTTTTTTTGAATTTTTTTTGAAAACATGGTTTTTTAATATAATATATTTCAGACTGAAGAGAGAGGTGGTTAAATTTTACTAAATCATTATCTTAAGAACCAAAGCTTGGAAAAATAGTTCTAAAAAATATGACTTTTTGGAAAAAATAGAGGATATAAAAACTGATTAATATTCATGAACTATTGATCATAATATTTCACCAAAGTAGGCATAAACATAACCATTATTATAAAAACTATGCTATTGTCTCAATAAACTCTTATAACTTGCTGACATGGGATCATACTCTCCATTTTAAAAAATAAAATTGCATGATTATTAAAATTTCATTAAAATAATTATATTCATGATAAAACATTTAAAAATGATGTATTCACATCTAAAAAAATTAGTTTCACAAAAAATCATGATTCTCATAGAAGGACAAAATTGATACAAAACTGTTTTACCAATTTGGTAACATTTAAAATTTAAACTCCATGAAATAAGGATCATAGATTGGATATGTGAATACCCATAAATTTAATTAATATATTCATGTATTAAATCATGGTAAGAACATACACCACACACAAGGAAAGAGTGGCGAACATAGCTTGTATCTCACATAAATTAATTGTGAGATGAAAATCCCATTACCTCGTGTCATGACTCTCTCTATACACAAACAAGATTCCTATATAATAAATATAATTTTATAATATATCTCTAATAGAATATTATTCTTATAATAATTAATATTTATTCTTTTATTATGACCTTATATTACTCACTTTTTAATGATCCTATGTAATAGTTTCCATTCGGGCAATATTCGCTTTATTCTTATAATGTGTCTTAATTTTTTATATCGTTGATTTTATACTTATAAAATGATTCCAAAATTTAGATAATTATATAAAAATCAGATATATATATATATGTATTATATTTATATAATAATAATCTATATCATGATGAAATATGTAATGTCAGAAAATTTTCATGGAGATAGTAAGCCAAACGTACGCATGAACCCTATTTTTTGTTTTTATTACCATATTTACTGAAAGTATGTAAATGAAATATGTATATATATAAATGTATATATATATATATAATTATTACTATAGAATTAACATAATATATATATATATCATATATTGTTTCATTAATCTCATCCTTAATACATTCTAGGTATTGTGTGAATGAATCATATTGCATTTAGGGGTTGTAGTCCACCCTTCATCAAACGAGATTATCATCTTAACACCAAATGGAAGGTAAAAATAGGTGTATTGTAAAAGGAATACAGAAGATTAAATAACGAAGAAATATAATATATTATATAACTATATAGAGTTTCCCTCTTAATGTCCACCATGATTTGTGGTAAAATAGAAATCATCAATCCTCATTTCTTGAGGCAGTAGATCACCATACACAGAAATAGTATGTTAAAAGTCAAATTGATAGAGGTGTGTGTATGTTTAGGTCATAACCTTTTTATATAAAAATCATTGCATATTGAGGATAATTTTATTTTTACACAAGAATTAAATAAAGATAGTAGAGTAGGTGGATAATGAAAATTACTGAATGGAGCTTAAGAGAAGACGTTACCTCTTAATTAGGTAACACCTTTTGGTTTATGCCAAAAGGCTTCTTGAGAAGATTTCTGCCCAAATGGAATCTTCATGGTTGTAGAGAGGATATTTGGGAAGCTAATTGGGATGAGATGGGACGTAAATAAATGGTTTGAGAGGTGTGATTAATTTTAAGAGGTGGTGGACTTTTATAGGAAAGGAAAAAGGGCTCATTTGGAATTTCTAAAAACATGTTAGGTGTTTGAATGTTATTACCTAAAAAAAGTCTTCCCGAACCATAAAAACACAACAATGGAAGGTTTATGCACGAAATAGAAAAATAAAATTGGTGTTGTACTAGTTTCTAGGTCATCTGTGTCCTTAATTTTATGGTTTCGTCCATAATTAAGATTAATTTGGCCTTAATTGCTATGATTAATATTAATCACTTTTACTAATCATTTCGGTTAAAAATTAATATGGCCTTATTAGACTATAAATATTATACTGAATAAAGTGGTGTATGTTGTATTTCTTAAATTCACTTCATTGAAGAGGAAAAATTATATTTTGCGCTTAAACCATAGACAGGATGAAATAATAGGGTTTTAATGTAGGGAAAAGTTCAAAAGATTGTTAATATTTGATATTCAGTTACAAAGTGAAATTTCTTTTAATGAATTAAATTGAATTAATTTATATAATATTTATCTAATTTAACCATAAAAAATATTTATAATATCATTCACCATTAATAATGAATAAGAACAAAGGCACATTTTAACTAAAAAAATATTTTTCACTATTCAATAAAAAATGATGATTCTCCAAAAAATTATACAAATTCAACTTAATATAATTTAGTGATTCTCAATTAAAAAAATGTTATTTTTTAAAATATTTAATTTCTAAATATGTCTAAAATTAGTTTTATTATTAGAATTTGTTTAGACGATAAATTGATGTTTTTAAACATAAAAATGACTTTACAAAATATCATATCTTTTATGGTCAATATGTTTTATTTATATAAAATACTTAAAAGGTTTTTTGAAAAATAGTTATTACTATTCATATTATGAATTTTAATGGATCGGTTATAATTATAATATTTTAATTGTTGAAACTATAAAAGAGATGTTTCATAGAAACTCAATGTTGCGTGCATTGTACACCAAGGAAGTGTGGCGTGTATTGTACCCCAAGTCAGTGTTGGGTGTGAAAGGAATATTTGAATTTTTTATTTTCAATATATAAATTAAAATTTAGATTTATTTGAAAAAATGGGTTAGTAATAACTCAGGGTGTTACATTCTACCCCCCTCAAAATGAATTTCCTCCTCAAAACTCATTACTCAGGTTAAAAAAGGGGATACTTTTTCTTCATCATATCCTCATGTTCCCACGTAGCTTCCAATACCTGTGGAATTCTACACAAAACCATGACTTAGAGGGTGGTTGTTTTTCATAGAACATTCTATGATTGGTCCAAAATTTCAACAGGTTTCTCCTCATAAGAAATATCATGCTCAAGTAGTATGACCTCTCAGTTCATTACATGTGAAGTGCCAAGTTTCTACTTCCTTATGAGAAACACATGGAACACATCATCGACTTGTGAGACATTCAGAGGAAGTTCCATGTGATATGATACCATCCTGGTATGTCTAAGAAATTCAAAGGTGCTGCTATACCTAAGGTTTAGTTTCCATTTCTTCCTAAATCTCGTAACATTCTTCCAGGGTGAGATTCAAAGAAACATATTTTCCACAAATTTAAAATCTAGATCACGTTGACGGTTATTTGCATAAATTTTATACCATATTTTTGCTACCTTGATATGCTGATGAATAGTTATATCCTTATAAAACCATTTCTTCATGGATCTATGGTCCCAATTGATTTTTTTCTTTAACCTCATCCCAACATTTCATAGCCATACATTTCCTCCCATTGATGGGTTCATAAGGTGCCATCTAAATTCTTGAGTGAAAGATATTGTTTTATGAAAACTCAAATAAAGGACAGAGTTGATCCCAAGCACCTTTGAAATCTAGATAATAATATCACAACATATCCTCTAGGGTTTGAATTGTTCTTTAATCCCGAGCCTTTATTTGAGGATGATAAGAAGTGATGAAACTCAATTTTATATCAAGTTCTTTATGAAAACGTTTCTTGAACTTTTATATAAACCTCAAAACCCAATATGATACCATATAATGTGGAACTCCATGAAAACATAACAAATCCTTAATTCATACTTTTTCAAGAAGATCAAGAGATAAATATTATCTTGTAGAAATGAATTTCGATGACTTAGTAAGGTGATAAAATACCACTCATATAGCATTAAACCCTTTATAGGTTTTGGGTAGTCCAATAAAAAAACCATAGTGATGTTCTCCCATTTCTATTATAGAATGGGTAAACTATAGATTATCACTTTATACTAATTTCTTTCCACCTTAACATGATGGCATACCAATCATCGAGATACAAACTCTATGATATCTCTATTCATTCCATCCAATCAAAGGTATTCTTTCAAGTCCAAATACATCTTCATACTCCCAGGATGAATATAGAATGATGAACTATGATCTTCCTCTAAAAACTACATTAACAAATCTGTAATGGAAGGAATACATACATAGTTCTTAAACCTTATTATTCCATCTTGATCAAGGATAAACTCAAGAACATTTATGACCTTTATTTATAGTTCATCTTCTTCCTTCTAAGCCTCTTTAATCATCAAAATGTTAGATAGTTTAAAATTAAATTGATAAAGTTAATGTTTTACCCTTCTTTCAGGATTTTGAGATCTATTCTTTTCGTATATAGAAATATTGTACTCTTTGTGGTCGTCTTTATTGATAAGCTTGCATGATCTTTTTAAATCAATGAATCAAACAACATGTTCACTTTCCTAGGGTGGTAATGTAATGAGCATCAATAATCCGTTGTCAACTCTAACCATATTTTATGGAACATGTTCAACTACTTCTATGAGAATATATATTTTGGAAATTTTTTATCTGTATATATATATATCACTTTTCCTTATAAATATAATGCATCAATATCTTTAATGCAAAAATTACTGCTTCTAACTCTAAATTATGAGGTGGGTAATTTTATTTCATGAATCTCAAACCATTACGAGCTATAGGACATAACCATGTTAATATTCATAATAACACATCCCAATACCTTCTTAGATGCATCGTTAGAGATTACAAACCCTTCTCCACTACATGGTAGTGTAAGCACAAGTTTACTGACCATCCTTCTCTTCAGTTACTTGAAATTTTCGTCACATTATTCTGTGTAGAGTAACTTGACACCTTTCTAAGTTAACATTTCCATAGTATTAGATAGTCATTGTAAATTATCAAAAAAATTTGATAATATCCAGATAATCTAATAAATATATGGATCTAAATCACCATTTTTGTTCTAGGACATCATTCAATAGCCTTTGTATTTTATGGATCTATTAGTATACATTTTATTGGGATTATTGACCCAAAAATGATACTTTTTGGAAGCCATAAATCACAATTTATAAAATTTTCAAACAAATTATCCTTCTCTATGGTCTTAAGTATAATTATAAATTGATCTTCATGCTCATACTTTCTCTTGGAATAGAAAATAATATCATCTATAAAGACTACCAAAAACTAGTTGAGGAAATCTATGAAGTCTATATTCATTAAATCCTTAATGATAGAAGGGGTATTAGTAAAACCAAAAGGCATCAATATATATTCATAGTGACCATTCCTTGTATAGAATTCCATATTGTGTGTATCCTCCTTATTGACCCTCAATTCATGATATCCAAAATGATATTCAATCTTAGAAAATTATTTACCTCCACAAAGTTGATCAAATAATAGATCTGTATGGGGAAGATGTTACTTGTTCCTAATTGTGATCGTGTACAATTTATGATAATCATTTAAGAGTCACATTGATCCATCATTATTTTACAAAAAAGAGCCAGTGCAGCACAAGGTGAAATTTTTTTCCGTATGAATCCCTTCTCAAGGATTCATGGAGTTTCTTCTTCAATTCTTATAACTCGACCTGGGGAATTATATAAGGAGCCTTTGAAATTGATGTGGAACTAGGTAATAGTTATATTGAGAATTCAACATCACATTTTGGTTGAAGATGAAGAAAATATTCTATAAATTCATCCAAAAAATTATGAAACAACATGAATATCATTGGTGTCAATATTCTCCCCAATCATTCTTGATAAACAACCCTTTTTAATTGGAATTAAGAACCATACCCTGAACGTATTCTCCACGGGAAGTTCAAACTTATCACCACATTGCTGTATAATAATATGAGGGTTTGAAATATTGAATGTAACTTACCTTCCATAAATATTTATGTGGGATTTATGAAGATAAAGACAATCCATGCAAATGATGACATCAGGTTGGACCAATGGAATAATTAAAATATTTTCAATAAGTGCATTCCCACAAACTTCTACAAGAGAAGAATCATTGACATGATATGAAATCATTATACCCTTAGGGGTTCGTACTTCTAATTCCTCCCCAAATTGTTCTAGAGGAATCTTAAAACCCTTATAAAATTCTTTAGATATGAAATATTTGGTAGATCTAGAATCAAATATGAAATTTTTAGTTTTAGAGTGGATGATATGTGTACCTTTAATGATGTCATTATCTCAACCCACATTAGAAATATAAATTTCATATTATTTCACCATATCCTTTAGCTTAAGAGGTTACTGACATCAATAATCATCACCATCCATTGGGTTTCAAAAATGGTTAGAAAAATGATCATTCTCTTAAATGTTTTAGCACTGAACAGTGGGAGGTGCATTTTGTGCAGCATTTTCTCCCTTAGCATTTAGAGAAATCTTATTCCAATCAACTTTGTAATAAATTTCTCGATAGCATTCACTTATACACATAAAACATTTAATATACCCCATATATAAATTTCATCCTTGATTCTTCACATACATACAGTATAAAGGAAGGTTCATCTTCTATTCAGCATTGTTTTTAGAGTTTCCATTAAACACCATCTTCCACTTCTTTTAAAATCTATGAGATTGATGTGTGACACCTACCTCTATTTAAAACATTATTTCACAACACTAACTATCTTCGTAGATACTAATGTATCTTATGGGAAACATCCTTATGATACTTTTCTTTAATACACAAAATAACTAATCAACTTTACCTTTATGATGGATGAGAATTCCTGAAGCGTACCATTCATGACTTAATAAATTAGCCTCATTTGTATCAACGAGCTCATCATCACTTTGCTTCAACTCAAGGAACTATTTCCACATCATGATAATGATAATTTATAGAATGTACTTATTGAAAAATAAGTTATTGAACTCATCCCAAATAATGTATTCAATATGATTATGCTTCCCCATATTCTAGAGTAGAGTCCTCCATTGATCTAATGCCACTTCTAAGCGATATATAGTCAGAATGAATTTCTCATGCTCCGAACATTGAATAAGAGAGAATAACTTTTCATAGGAACTAATTCATGGTTCAAAAACAAGTGGATCATAATACCATATGAAATAATGTATATTTTGCCTCATGAAAGAATCATAAATATATTGTTCCCTCTTTTACTCTTTTAGAATTCCACCATGATTCATATCTTTGATAAATCTGTGTGAAATAAGCCATAATATTTTTCATTTTAGATCCCATAGAATACGGTTGATCAGGAGGAAATTGATTCATTGTACATTTCAATCTCCATTAATGAGGTTCCTTCGGGTTCTACCCATTAACTAATACCAAAGGCATAGAGTACAAAATATTTATCATAATAAGAAACCACATAATAATGAAAAATCACTTGTAGGATGTATAACATATCAAACCATACATTATCTATGACACCTTGGGATTATTCTATGTTATTCATAGACAAGAGAAGTTTAAATCCTTCATAAATGCTATTGAAGAGTTTGTGAATTCCTAAATCATATCCCCTGAGAGTGTCAAACCAGGTGAGCAGCAAGACCCATTTTTGTGTACCAGATTACCTCGAGTCAAGCCCAAAACATGTTTTTGTTGTTTTCACCCCATGGATCATAAATTCTAGAGCCAAATCCACTCGAATTATTCAGAAATGTATGCATTTATTTTAAACCACTCACTCTATCCTTTAACAAAATTCCATGACATTTTATAATACTTTAACTCAACCCTATAATTGTCCTTAGACAAGTCCTTTGGGTTCTCACTAAGATTTTATCATCCTTGTTTCCAATAGAGGACTAAACATTTCTTCTGATACCAAATATAGAGACTCTTCCTTTACAAAAATTAACATTAACATTACATAAAATTTGCAGAATAATTAAACATTATACAAACATATTCTAGAAGACCGTAATAGTATTGTTCCTTTGGAGACATGGAATAAAAAAACGCGGGTTTATAAATGAGCTACATTATCTCCTACTTGGTTAACCTTGACTAGAACCCTTATTAGACACCTCAAAAAAATACATATCTTTATAACCTAGGAAGGGAAACATAAAAATGGGAGAGCTAAAATCCTATGTAAGGATACACAAGGGATATACATAATAATAATCATGAGCATAAGGGTATGAGAACATTTTCATGAAGATATAATATTATACCCTACATGTAAAAGATCATAAAATTGGTCATGGAATAAATATTGGCAGTTCATAAGACATGAATCATAATGAAATAAAGATAACATGCCATAAAAGAATAAAATAAGAATAAGACATGGAATTTTGGCAACCCATACGGAAATAATGATAACCGTAGTATCCAAGGCATCATTTACAAGAATATATTAGTAAAAAAACCCTTTTATAAACTAGGTTAACCCCCTTCCAATACTATAATACTTAGTAGAGTAAACCCTCATTTTATCCCTGTATTACTAAACCATGTAAACCCTTCTTCCATCCCTGTATTAATGAATCGAGTGAACTCTAATTCTATAACTATCTAGATCATGAGATATAAAAATTTTCCAAATGCATCGAAGGGAGATATAGGTCTCATCCTTTAGATAAAGAAATCTTACATACTTGTTCCACATGATAATAAATAAACATATCATAACACATGAAATAAAATGGGAATCATAAAAATGTGAACTTATCATAACCAATTTAATGATATAGGTTTCATAATCATTTCATTGTAAACATAACCTATGAAAAGAAGCAGGTTTCAATATCATATAATCCATGAATGTGAAACTGGTTTCAAAACATCTTGCCACTAGAACATAATCCATTCAGATAAAGAATATGAATTGATACATTGAGTAACTACCCATAAAGTCATTATTGACACAAATGGATTTTATCATAGTTGGGAAATGATTTCAAAATAACTTTTAAAAACACTACATAAGACAAATATCCTTTCTTCTTTGAAAAATGTTTTTATTTCCTAAAAACATTTGATACCCTTTTTCTTCGAAAATATAATTGAAAAGATACTAAAGAAGATTTTTAAACAATAAAAAAATTGAAATAAAATTTTCATTGAGAATTATCTTCAAGGATATTTTGGAAAAAAAATAGAATATATTTTTAAAATCATTGGAAAATAATGTAGTTTTTAATAAAATAGATTTCCTACCGAAGAGAGAGGTGGTTAGATTTTACTAAAAATATATCTCATGTACCAAAGAGTGGGAAATTGGTATTAAAAAATGATGATATATTTGAAAAATAGAGAATAAGGAAACTCATTATTATTATTTATTTATTTTTATAATAATTCATCAAATTATGTATAATGATAAACAATATTGAAAAAATGAGGAGGTTGTCTCAATAAACTCTTATAACAAGATGACTTGGGATCATACTCTACATGTAAGAAAATAAAATTACATGATGAATAGGGTATCCATAATTGATTTATATTCATGATATAACATTTATAATTCAATTATATACACATAGAAAAAATATTAGGTGCATTACAAAACAGGAGTCTCAAAAGAAGGCAAATTGAGATAAAACTGTTTTACCGATTTGGTAACTTTTGAAAGATAAACCTCCTGAAAGAAGGATCATAAAATATATATTTTAATACCAATAAATTTAAGTATAAGGTACATAGAATTATATCATGTTTATAACATTATCCATACAAAATTAAATAGTGGAGAACATAGGTTGTACCTCATTAAAATTAACAGTGAGATGAAAATCCCATTACCTTGAATCATGACACGGTTCGTACTCATAAAATCTTCTTGTATAATAAATATGAGTTTATTATAAATATTTTATAGAAGAATATTATTATATATGTTACCATATATTTTATAATTATAAAATTATATTACCCACTTGATAATGATCATATGTTAAGGTTTCATTTCGGGTAATATTCGCTTTGTTCATCGCATGTGTCTTAATTTCTTATTTCGTTTATCCTTATGTTTATATCATGATAACATAATATAGGAAATGATATAAATTTAATATAAATTACGTATAATTATATAATAATAATCTATAGCATAATTAGTTATGAAATGGAATACATCGTTTATAGGGATGTAATGCTATACGTACACATGAACATCGTTTTCCTTTTTTATTTCCATATTGAAAGAAAGTATATGAAGGGAATATGTATATATATGTATGAATATATATATAATTATTATATTATCATTTATATATTATATAAATCATAAAATTTAAAAAATCCCATCCTTAAAACATTCTATGTATTGTGTAAATGAGTCACCTTGCTTTGAGGGGTGGTAGTGCACACTTCCTCAAACGAGATTATCATCATTACACCAAATGGATGGTAAAAATAAGTTTGTTTACAAAAAATACAAAATCATTGAAAAATAATAAAAATAATATATTAGATATATATATACTTTACATCATAATGGACACCATTATTAGTGGTGAAGTATAAATGAACAATCATTGCTTCGTGAAGCATTAGTTCATCGTACACAGAAATTGTATGTTAAACATCGATTAAAGGGAAGTGTGTGTGAGTTTAATAATTTTTTTTCATTATAAAGTAATATTATGTAATGGATACTGGTTTATTCACACAATAATGAAATAAATAGAGTGGAGGGGTGGACAATGTAAATTAAGGAGTGGAGTTTGAGGGAAGACGTTACCTCTTAATTGGGTAACTCTAGTTAGTTTATACCAAAACGATTCTTTGAAAATATTTCTGAAAAAAGGGAGGTTTTAACGTAAAACTAAGGAAACTTGGTAGGATAATTTTTCAGATCATGGATTAATGTAAATGGTTTGAGGGTGTAAGGAATGTGTAGAGGTGGCAGCCTTTTATAGGGAAGGAAAAGTACTGATTTGGAATTTCTTGAAAAAGGTTATTTGTGATCATGTTATTACATAAAAAAGTCTAAAAAACTAAACTATCTCAATAATGGATGGTTTATGGATGATTTATAGATATAAAATTTGTTTTGGAAAAGATTATAGGTCATTTGGGCCCTTAATTGAATGGTTTAGTCCCTATTCAGTCTTAATTTAGCCTTTAGTGCTCTGATTATTCATAACCACTTTTACTAATAGTTTTGGTAAAGAATTTACATTTTATCAGTACACTATTAATATTTAACAGAATAAAGTGTATTATTTATATTTTTTTTTGTAAATTCACTTCATAGAAGTGACAAAATTATGGTTGTCGTTAATCCCACAAATGAGGTTTTAAAGTAGGAAAATGATAAAAATATTGTAAAGATTTTATATTCAATTACAATGTGAAATTGATTATAATGAATTATATTTTATTAATATATGTAATATTTATCTAATGGTAACATAATAAATATTTATAATATCATTTATATTTAATAATTAATTAGAAAAAGGCAGTTATTAACAAAAAAGTTGTTTTTCACTATTTATCAAAAAATGAAGATTCATAAAAAAAATTCCCAATTTTTCATCCTAAGATAATTAAAAATATATTAATTAAAAAATAAAGTTTATTTCATCCATTTTAATTTATAAATTTTTGTAAAATTACTTTTATTATTAGAATCAGTTCATTCCAGAAAATGATGTTTTTTAACAAAAAAGGACTTTACAATAAATTATATATTTTATTATCAATATGTTTTATTTCTATAAATCAATTATATTTTTTTTTTGAAAATTAGTTATTACCATTATTTATACTATTTTTAATTTCTAGGATATAATTATCTAATTTCAATAGTTATAATTATAAAAAGAGATGTTTAGTAGAAACTCAGTGTTGCGTGCATCGTATACCTAGTCCGGGTTGTATGTAACGTACACCAAGTAAGTGTGGTGTGTGAAAATAATTTTTGGATTAGTGTATTACAATATATAAATGTAAATTAAAATTTATTTGAAAAAAGGCCCGTAAAAACTCAGGGTGTTATAGGAGGGATATATAGGTCTGACTTATATCATAATGAAATCATATATACATGTTCCAAAAGATAATAAATAATCATATCATAATCCATGAAATAAAAGGGGTATTATAAATATGTAATCATATAATGAACTATGGAAAAAGAAATAGGTTTCATAATCATTTCATCATAACCATAGCCCATGAATGTAATTTGGTATCAAAAGCATATAACTTAGGAAAGTGAAATAGGTTTCATAAACTTCATATCATCAAAACATAATACATTCAGAGAAATAATATCAATAGAATCATTTTCTTATAAAGGAATGAGTAACACCAGTGAATGTTATATTAGATGAGAAATAATTTTGAACCAACTTTTAAAACATTTCTTGTCAAAAATATCATTTATTATTTGAAAAATTATTTTTCAAACATAAAACATTTTGAAACCAATTGTTTTGAATATAACATTGAAAAACTCTAATGGAATCATTGAAAACAATAAATAATTATTTAAATAATTTTTTCATAAAAATTATCTTCAGGGATCATTTGAAAAAAAAATTGAACACTTTTTTAAAAAAATGTTTTTTGAAATAACAGAAAATTCGGACCGATGTCATAAATACAATAAGAATTTTTTAAATACATTTTCTTCATTATCGTAACAAAAAAATAGTGGAAAAAATGTGACTAATACATGAATATATATTGAATAAATAGAGTATAAGTAAACTCATGAGTTTTATAAAGATATGGATCTAAATATTTAATAAAATAATCATAATCATTAACATTGTTGAAAATCGATGAGATTTTTTCAATAAACTATTTCTACATGGTTACTTGGGATCATACTCTCTATCTATGAAAAAAAATTACATGATGCTTACAATATCATGAAAATAACTATATTCACGAAATAACTTGTAAAATGGATGTATATACATATTCAAAAAAATTAGGTGCATAACAATAAATTAGTATCAATGTATGAAAATTGATACAAAACTATTTTATTGATTTGGTAACTTTTTAAACCTATACTCGATGAAAGAAAGATCATAATATGTGTTTGTAAATACCCTTAAATTTAAGATTAATAATAATTTATTTAATATATGGAATTTATACACACTACAAAAAAGAAATGGGTTGTGAATAAATAATTTATGTCGCATAAATAAAAAGTGAGACAAAATCCTCTTACCTTGTGTCTTGACAATATTCGTACATGTACAGGAATCCTCTTAATCAGGTAACTCCTTTTGGATTGTGCCCAAAGGAATCATTTTATTTATTTGATACTAGGGGGAGTCTTCTAGGAGTAATGGAGGGATGATTTCATGCAGACTGGGTATATCATGGAAAAAAAGGGGATTAAGAGGAGTAAATAAGAATGAGAGGTGGTGACCTTTTATAGGGAAGGGAAAGGGCACAAGTGGAATTTTTGAAAACATGTTATGTGTACCCATTTCCTTACCTAAAAAGTCGTAAAAGAAGTAATAAAATTTAATAATGGATGGTGTGTGGCCGAATAGTGGATAGAAAATTGGTTTTTGAAAATGTACATGCCTTTTTATGTCTTAAATGTAATGTTTAGTAATTTATTAAACTTATTTTTCTCTAAACCATTGTAATTAATTTTATTCACTTTCACTAATATTTTTTGTAAGTAAAAAAAGCTGACAATCTTATACATTATATATTATGATGATTCCAAATGTAGAGTCGATTTTTCATAATTATAATCATATTTGGGGATGAAATTAATATATAAAAAAAAATCATACAAACGAGACGACACTGTAAGGTTTTAAGGAAAAAAATCCAATCTTTTGCAATGTTTTTATAAACAATTTCAATGTGAAATTGATATAATGACCTAAATTTGATTAAATTATAAAAATATGAACTTATTAATATTTTAAGACACATTAATATTTAATTTACTTTATAAATGAAATAGAATAAAGGAATTTTTGAATTAAAATGCTGTATTTTTCACTATTCATCCAAAAATGGGTTTTTAAGATAAAAAAAGAAAACATATTCAAGAGATAATATAGAAATTATAAATTCAAAAATTTATTTTAGTTTATCAAACTAAATTTATAAATTTTTCTAATATTAATTTTATTTTTTTTCACTAATGGACATGAAAAGTAGTTTATTTGATAAAATAAAAATATTTTTAATCATATACGGACTTTACTAGAAATTATATGTTCAATTATAAATATTTTTTATTTCTATAAAACCAATTATAATTTTTTGTAATTTTTTTAATCAGAATTAAAGAAATTATGTCAAAATTCTACTTTATAATTATATCATTTAAAAATTATAAAAATAAAAATATGTTTCATAGAAACTCAATGTTGTATGTGATGTACACCAAGTTGGTCAGGTGTGAATCATACACCAAGTAAGTGTTTTGGGAATTTTTTCCGAAGTCATAAGATAAACATTATGTTTTTTGTAGAGAAAGATAAACTTTATGTTGTGTGTAGTGCACAATTAAATTGTGATATATATAACTCAAACCAAACATTGTGCTATAATATAAAATTAACTGTTATCAGTGTTATGTGAAATAAAAAATATCAAAAAGTATAAATTAATTAGAAAAACAAATAATTCCAAAAATCACAGGGTGTTATATTATAACATTAAATATGACTTTTAGGGTCTTGTATTTAGTATTACTGATCATGGTTTTTATGTTTCTGTGTAAAAGTCCTTCCTCTCACAGAAGGTGTGACAATATATATGTGGTTCTTATGCATTAAAAATTACTAAAAATTTGGGATGTCATTTAATTTGAAAAATCTCATGATTGCCTCATGATACATTCTAGGCCGATCATCCATGGAATCCTATTCTTGGTGCATTGGGTAAAACTGAATTTTAACATAATGTGATTAAGATGTGGCCACATAGTTTACATTTATAGGGATAGGATGGGATGGTTCATTCTTGTTAAGGTCATGTGATGGGTGAAATTCATTATAATTTAAATTATTGTGGTATTTAATAATGTTTTCCTATAATTTTGTGTTATACAACTGGGACCATCTATTATTGATCACATGAGATATTTCTTGAAATCTATTTCTTTTTTAGGGGTCATAAAACACTCACTTTATAATGTTTTAAATAAATATGCTTAATTGAATATAAACTATGGATTATGTAATCATGATATAATTTAAATTCAAAATTCAAAGTTTTCTTTTCCTCTATCATTAGGGTCCAGATATCCAAGACTAGTTTTCCTTGTAGAAATGTCAGAAGAAAAATATTCTTGTTGAAATAGATCTCTATCTGGTATTGATGAACCTCTATATGATTCAATGTTCACGTTCTCTTCTCATTAATCCATTCAAAATTGGTCTAAATGACTTTTGGTTTTTCGTATATAAAAAATTTATCAAAAATGGTAATACCAAGTGAATTAAATTAAACATGAATGGGTGAAAGTTCCTTTTCCCTATATACCAGTGAATACAGGATCACCTACGTAGTTGTATAAGTTGTGGTAGAGAAGGCCCATAAGGCATGAATAATCTTTTTGGGAATATATTTCATATAATTGCCTACCATTTTCTATAGTATGTTCAATATAGTATTTTTAAAGCCTCTATATATCCATTTTCAAATATATAATAGATTTATGAATAGTTTAACTCAAAAATTTACTTTTGGTATGTCCTTTTCAATTAGAAATAAAAATAGTCAGTTCCATTGTCCCTAAAAAATTTATGAGGGCACCAATGTTGGTAATAATTTTAGACTTTCTTTATGAATTTATGGATAAAATTGGAATGCAGTTGACATGAATTACACTTCATGGGGATTTATAAATAATATTGAGTCAACAATGTCCATAAATAAAATAGCCTCTAAATATTCTAATAAACAATTTTTCCTGATACATATATGCCACAAGATCCAACATGAAGTCATTGAATAATAAATATAGTTTCATATCCATCAATTAATCTGAGTATAATTCCATCAAAACCTGATTTATAGAGGACCTTTTGATGACTTGGGTTATCAAAGAGGGTATAATTGACCACTCAAAATCGAATTTATACTACCTTGGATCTGTTCAATGGAAGATACCAAATTTTGAGTTAGTCAACGATGGGAGTGATCAATCCATTCATATTTTCTTTCTTAATTAGGGATAAAATTGACTTCATTGATCTCTTATAAGTTATTCTAAACCAATAGTTATACCATAATGTTATTTGTAATGCTTATGAATATTTCATCACTATCTGGATTTTCCAAATTAGTGTCCTTATTTTCCCAGACCTTCACATGGGAATTCTACAAGAATAGGATATGCGTCAATTTTTTATATGATGGGAAATATACCATTATTAATTGGATATAGAAATATAGGGTTATTTTCTCTATTTTTATGATAGAATAATATTAATTTATTTTTTTATTACCAAGGATTATTTATTATTAGTGTAGCCTTATGAAAACATTAAGGAATAAAGAAGAAACAAATTTAATAGAAAGTTATGGATGACCAAAACATGAATTTATTTGGATTGGGGTCTTCCATTATTTTGACTATTTATCTTAGAATGATTCATCCAAATATATTTATCACGGTTTGGTGTATCCTTGGATATAGAAGATATATTTAGCTGATATTTTTGTAATAATAAAAATTTATTCTAAAGAGGGATTCTCCATAATGAATTCAACTAGTGCATATACTTTTATCACGTTATATGGTATATACACAATTTAAAACTACTTTATAATGACAACTCACCATGAATAACATAAATTAAGTAGGGGATGGTTGGGGATAAATATGAGCTAGTGATATCGAGAGACCAAATTTATATTGTGTGGTTGCAGGAAGTGCCTCTGTTTCCTAACCATAAAGATTAATTCCAGAAGTTTCTTCTTAATATCTGAATTATGACCCTCTTTATTGATCAAGATTCAAATGAGATAATCGATTCTATTTTCAATTACAGTATCATTATTTTTTAGAATAAGGCACCCAATGATCACTGTAAATATGTCAAATATAATATGATAAGATTTACTTTCATAGGAAACATCACTATTGATAGACTCAAGAGGTATTTCCCTATATAATCATACTCTTCTTAGTATTCATTAGTCCACTTATAGGTGGAAACATTTTTCATTAATATTTTTATGGTATATAGTTTCCCAAAATATTTATATAATGAGTAAAATTTACATAGGGAAGGCTTGTATTACTGTCAAGACATTGAGTTTTCAAGGATGTGACATGCCAAAGATCTGTATTTTTCTTATTGGGATCGACATTAATTCGATGATGGTGGAATAAAAATCTATGAATTTTTTCTATGGTAACACCAAAATCACAATTAAAGGGGTTCAATTTTAGTCTATATGGTTACTCTTTTTTAAAGACGACCTATATGTCATAAAAATGGTTAGAATGTGGTGGATATTCCACCAGAATTTATTCAACATTACAATTGACAGAATTTCCTATAAATTGTTTCAATATGTGATGCATTCCATGTTTTAATGTATCTTCATTATTTATTCGGAAAAATGGACTCACACAATTTACATATACCTCCTGAGGTTCCCTGAGGGTAGTGTTTTCCTCAACATTGGTGGCCATTCATATTTGGTTATACATTGATGAACCGTCCACAAAATAGAAGGATATACACAAGAGTTTTACTTCGATCAAACGTTCCTTGATCAGAACCAAGAGGCATTATTTTTTGTAAAATACGAGATTAAATTTTTTAAATAGATGCAATAAATGATCTTCACATTCATTTTCATGAATAAGTTGGTATTTGGAAGAAATTTTCTATTATGAACATCTCAAAAGAAGTTGTATTGGATGAGATTATCAAATTCATATTTGACCTTTGGAGAAAGAGTAATATGTATTCTTCTAGAGGCCTTCTTGTATCCATGATGGTTTTGTGGATGTACCATGTGGTGCGTGGGCACAAATATGTTGAGACCATGAAATTTTATATAATTCTTGGAAATTACATATCCATGTTAATTTAAGTAGGAGGTATACAAAACTTATTATATAATTGTAATATATTAAAAAATCAACTTAATGCATAGATATTCATCTATTCTCATATTTACCTATCTAAGTTCATTAATAGTGGTAGAGACACCATCATCAGATTATGGAGGAGAAAATTTGGGGTTATATTCATCTTCATATTCTCTTTCCTCTTTATCTAATTTCATGCCCATATTGGGATGGATGGGTGATCAAATTTGATCTTTAGAGTTAGAAGTGATGTCAAAATTTTAGGATCCTAAGGTATTGTAATTTTCATTTTCATGTAATTGCATGACTATTACCTCATATTAATATAAAGTTGTTGGGTTCTATTAAAATTATGAGGATATGTAAAGGGATATTTCCTATTAACAATATCTATTGTATTTGGGGCCAAATACCTTTCCAGTACCTCCATATTCAGTTGATATAGATGATATAATGAGGGTTGATAAGTGTGTAGACAATTCTAATATCACACCATTTATTTGGATGATTGGCATTAAATAATTATCAACAGGCTCCTTGAATGGTTTGGATTGTCTCACAAACAAACTGTTTAGTGTATAAACCCATGGAAACTCATCCCTAATAGGCTTCTTCCCTTTTATATGATAAAATCATTCATTAATGAATGAATATTCTAATGAATCAAATGTATTCAGATGACTGTGTAATTTTCCACTTTTAGGATTTCAATAGTACATGAGGAAATTTTTTATATGATGAAGGTATTTCCACATGTTGGTGAAACCAAGGACATCATAATAGGATGCTGAAGGTTGTATCCTCTTGTATTACTAGGAATTTTGAGTCGGACAGTAGGTCCTTAAATTGAGTTATGAGCTTCATTCGACTGAGGTTGTATTTCCCTTTTTTCATAATCATGAAGAGTCACCTATGAAATAGAAATGTAGGATTTAATATAATCCAACAATTTAAAGTTTTTATATTTGAATGAGATATACTATATTGATATTATAGATGAAAGATCGTCGGATTGCAATATCATATAATCTACTTGACACGTACAAGGTTCAGATGACCCCTTGAATCATAACATACATATCATATTCTATAGAAGAGATGGACACATGAAATTACATAGGTTCTATCTCTTTTTAGTAAATCTCAATAGTAGTGACATCAAATTCAAACTCCATAGGGATTAGTAGGGCCTCTACAAGGGATTCCTATATATCTTTTGAAATGTTAAGAGTGTATATAATTGAAATCCTTACTAGAACATTGGTCAACTACTATAGGATGTCATATTTATGAGTAAATGGAATAATTATTCTTATAGGATGATCTCTCATGGAAGTTACATAAGAGGTTAAAGTTCATGGAGAGGGATGATTTATGTGGTGGAGAAAAGTTTAAGGGAATTGTTTCTACTATTAGATTGGGATGTCTTGGCCTACACATTTGACGGGTTTGATGAAATTATTTCACCCCTTCGAGTCGATATTCTAAAATAATTATGCTTCTAAAACTCTTAGGGAATGTTGTTATTATTACCTAAAATTTTAATGATCACTGATGTGATATTATGTATGTTTAAATAAGATAAAATATCTGAGTGAGATGTGTCTATAAGATTTTTTTTCATCCATGACTACATCTTCCCCAACCTCCTCATCTTTCGTGGAATATACCTATGGTTACCAGATATGAACCAGGGAACATATGTACATAAAATTTATTATAAATATTGAAATTATAAATTAAATGAATGAAAACAACAGATCTATAGATTAAATCTTCATCTTATGCGGATTATGCCTGAATAGAAAATTCTTGTGGTACGAGTTTCTGGGATGATTCTCATACAATTTGGGTTATATGAATAAAATATGTGAGTGTCAATGTTTGATCTGGTATATGTACCACTCTATATTCATATACATGGATTTTTATTATTTCATTATGTGTCTTCTTGTATGACCGACTCTCTGAGGACTGTGGTAACAAAAAATATGGTTGTATCATAAAATAAGAAATTAAGGGTATAATTGGTTGGTTAAAATTAACACTAATAATGAAATTAGGTTGAATGATTTACTTTATAGTTATCTAATCAACCAATTATACCCTTAAAAATTATAGGATATTTTGATGTTAATTTTCTAAAAATGGGCAGTAATCCAAGAAATGATCATGACCAACATAATATTGAATCTTAGTCTCCATATCTTTTAATAAATTTCATTTCCATGGATTTTATTTAATATCGGATAATATTGTAATATTTTAATGAATAGACATTGTACATAAATTTTTAAAATAGGTATAACATATTTACATTCCCCTCATCCTAATGGTGGTATTACTACTGATGTATTATTTTAGTCATATGTGATGTGTGATTAGGTGTGTACTTTGGTGTTGGAGTTGGTTTAGAGGCCAGATCCAAGGTGACATACACATTTTACAATTTTCTCATTCACTTTCCTTAAGCTATTGGAATTGGTCTAGACTTGGAATTGTATAACAATAAATAGTCCTCTAACATCTTTGAAACTATAGAAAGATCCCAAAACCCATCTACATACATTACATGAATTAGTGGTGTTCACAAATCACGATGAAAGTTCATAATGAAAATGCCCAATACATATTGTCATGGAATATAAAAGTTAAGGGAATAAGTCAAACCCTTAAAACTAGTGATAAAATCCCAGACCCTCCTACATTAATGTTGTTTCCAATTTGATGATATGTTGATTTAATTCAACTATAACATAGAGATGAATTGATAGATAAATTTTTATGGAAATTTTCCCACACATTGATTTATTTGTCTTGTGATTTGGTACACCAAAAAAGGTATGTCCTTCTAGGGTATGCATTAAAAACCTAAATTTGGATACTCATTTCTTTTCAAGAGTACCCATCATGGGACCACATTGAGATATATTGTGAAGTAGATTTTTTCTAGATTTTCTGAGTAATATAATAATGGAAAAATGTTATTAACAAAATTTTGTGGCGAAAGAGGTGCATCCAACCATTCAGGGTATGTATTCCACTCCAGTTGAATTAGTGAACACGGTAATAATATTTCCTCAAAAAGGTAATTTAATTAGTAAATATTATTAATTAGATTTAGAAGAATGGATATCTAAAGAAGAGCTTGAATAGGGGGATAAATGGGTTTAGCCACCTGCGGCTACTTTTCATGTACTCAGGGTTGTCAACATCTATACTCCACCAAGCGAGGATGTGTCTGACATAGATTTGGCTTTATTAATAATAGAGGGAACTCTTTATATGTCACTTTATTAGGGCCATTTATATTGGTTATTGGTATCCTAAAAATAATGGATGTTCTGGACCCGGTTGAAGAATATTCCCAATAGAGAGGATACGTATATGTAATTTCACATCAAGATTTCACAGATCAAAAATCTCTTATTGATACTGAGTAAATCATTCACCAAGTGTGATTTTTTGAAATATTTAGTTGGGGGTGAGATCTGGAGACACGATTACCATTTCCCTATTTCACTCTCACCGTGGAGGTTGCATTGGTGTATTTGAGGGAGTGCCCAAATTCTTATCATCTTTATGGTTTCTGGTACATAAAAAATACTCATTTATTTCAGTATGGACATAATTCATGATGGAAAAATCCTCAAACAATTATTATTCATTGGATTAACATTATGTTTCTTATTCAGGGGTTTTACAAATGATCATCATCAATTTTTAATGCCTTGTAGGTGTCTCACTAGTATCATAAGGACATTGGGGTCATTTTTCACATGAATAAACTCTAAAATATGTGTAATCTTCTAAAGAAGTTGTACCCAAGATAGAATTAGTATTCATGTCATCACTAAGTGGATTTATCCTTAAAATCAAGGAACTTTTTAAATATAATTGGTGAAAGGTTATTCTGAAGAAATCTCTGGGCTATTTAATTAGTCGTTTCCCCAAAAAGTAAGTTTGGTCATAAAAGGAGATGAATTTTGATGTTCCACACTGTAACAATCTTTTTAAGATGGAAAAGACTAATTTACATTGATGAGAAGTTTGAGGCAAAAATACCCCATCCCTATGGTTTAGGGTTCCTGTTAATCTAATTTCAGATCAATTCGAACTAGATTTAGCATTCATGAAGAGGGATATTATGGAGAAAGATCACCAAACCTTTTTAAATGGGGGGCCATAATATTATTATGGTTGAGATTAAAAAATTATATTTTGATCGTGTGAATTTTTTTTGGGAACACGACTCAATATATTTTATGATCCTCACTTGATATGCCTACTTTCAAAAGCTTTTTAATTTTATGATTGACCATCCTAAGGTGAAAAAAAGTTCACCACCTTCTCAGATTCTTTGTGCAGGATTATTTCAATGGATTTTTTTCCAGGATCAGTCATATATATGAATTATTTATATGAATATTTATGATGTGAAGTCCATTAATCAAGAACAGATCTCAACTTTGGGAGCAGGCAAGGAGTGATGAAATTACAAGGTGTCATATTTGGTGGGATTTTCTAACTCAAGAGTGGGGTGAAGTGTAACATCCCAAGCTTCTACGGTACGTTTCCCTTCGAATAATGCGATAGCGTGTGTTGTACGCAACACCGAGTTCTAACACACCGTAACCAATCAAATTAGCCGTTATGAATAGTAATACCTACTTTTTGAAATCATATATATTTTATATTTCAAAATGAACTTCATTTTTGGATTCGGAATATCAAAATTATCCTAGGGTGAAATTTTGGTACTTTTTGGATAACTTTAATATTTTGATGAATAGTGAAAATTACTAAATTTTAATTAAAAACAACTTTTTTAATCATTATAATTAATAGTGATAAATTATGAATTTTAGTGGTTTTAAAGTATATTTAGAATATATTTTTACCATTTAATATAATTTTGGTCATTGGACATATGTTTACAATTAAACCGAACATAAACAAGTGTCAATCTTTTGATAGTTATTATCTCTTAAAAACACGCTTTTTGTTTTGACAGCGGGAATTAATTTTAAATTAATTTCTGCCACTTCTGTGTTTTGAATTTAGGAAAATGGATTCCATATTTGGAATCAGGATGTTCAAATTGTGTAAATAGGTAACTTTTATTTTTATACATTTTGAATAATTACTGCGGTAAATATTTTATTTACCATGGTTAAGGATAAATCCGGTAAATAAGGGTTACAAAATAATATTATAATAATACTAAATTACCCTAAAATGTGTCTTAACCCTATTGGTTGATACATGGTCGACCATGGGCATCTTTGGGTCGATTTTGGGACCCCATGGATCCACTTGTAAGTGATAATGACACTTTATTTTAATTAAGTTAAAATGAATACAAAAATGACACAAGCATATAGCTTTTATCAAAACAATTGTTACATAGGGTTATATATGTTGGAATTTAGATTATAAATATTTATTAGAAAGATAAAACGATTTCCTACATAATGATATTTTATTTATAATTTTTAGACCTTAAATAAGTTATTTTATTTATGACACAATGATGATGCGGTAATTACTATAATAGTGAAAAATTAAAATAATTTATATTATAAATACCAAAATAAATATAATATGAAACGTTTAATGAATTAAACTAATTTTATAGAATAATATGATATATTAGGATTGATTGGATTGACTTTGTTCGAAGTAATCAATCTGTTATGAGTTTCAAAAAAAATCAACTATTGAATAGTGTCAAAATTGACATAAAAGAGTTCTTAAAACAAATATTATATTATTAATTGATATTAAATTCCTAAAAATCTACGGTTCGGCCAAGAGACTTATATCATGATAGGTTAATCATTAATGGACCACTTGGGGGTCGATTGGATGTATATAGTAAGTTTATTAACCATATTATATAAAAATACAAAAAGACATTGTAAAAGTGAAACTAATTAACTTAGAGTTAATACTTAAGGGTAAGGTTAATATAAGTACCCAAACCTGTCTAAATTCTATTGGTTGAGTGGTTTTCGACCTATCCCCACCTTAAACTTTGAACAATCAACTTTGGCGCCTTTATAAACCGAATATGAATTTATTATAAACTAATATCTCTAGCTTTTCCAAAGGTGCCCCTCACCCCTCTTATAAAAGGTCACTCCTCCTTCCCATTTATTCACACCTTAAAAGCCTTTTGGATCGGCCAAACTCTGCCCAAATACTCTCCCAACATCCCTCAATACAACCTAGAGGCCTTAGTTTGATCAGAAAGCCATCCTAAGGAGCCCTTTTGATCAAATCAAAAGGAAGAACCCGAAGAAGAGGTAATGATTTCACCACCCTTCTCCAAGTTCATTTCTTCTTCCACTTCTTCTTCCTTTGTTCTTACCATTCTAAAATAATAACTCCAGTATCTCACATATACTGTGATGTTATTATAAATATGGTACAATCATATTCAGTATTCTATCCACCCTTTGAATAACATTTCACCATACGTGCGTACGTACGGCTTACCGTCTCCACGTCGTGGTGTAATTGTTATTCAATATAATATTATTTGGATGGGTATAATAATGATGTGTAACTCATGTAAATAATAAATATAACATGTTAATGATTCTTTATATATGATATACCATCCATTTATATATTATTTTAATATCAAAAGAATGATATTGTCGCTCGTGCGTACGTACGGACTACCGTCTCCACGAACGCGATGAGATTCATTCTCCATCGTATTCATTCAAGTATAATTATCATTTGATGATTTAAAAATGATGTTTAAGGACTGGATATCATTCTGGATATGAATAAGATACAACAACCATGGCTTATGTAACAAAACATATAAAAGAAAATGAGTAAGTTAACTCCCGAAACGACGATAATTCTAAGATATTATTAACAAATCAATGTTAAAAGATCATATATGATATCATATTAATATATATGATTCTTGTATAATTTAATAACAACTATTTCACCATTATACAAGAGGTTTACCTACCCCAACCAAGGAAAAGTACAAGGTAAGGGTTTACATTACAACCTCTTCATTATCTAAGGTTGTTTATACGTAATAATCTACTGGGATCTCTTTATCATCCACATCCATGTTTCTTAAAAATGCATTTCAAAACATTTTCACTATTTACTAGAATATGAGTTAAATTCATTTATACCCTTTTTGACTTTTATAAGTGGTTTATAAAGGAATCTTTCGGTCATTTTCAAAACAAGGTCATTTTTAACCTTTTCGACAGAATTAAGGAAAGAATGTTTTTTTAACTTATACGGCGGGTGCGGCTATTTTCCGCCGTTATAAAATCTTCAAAGCTTCCCTCACAAGCTTATAAGAATATTTTCAAAGAAATTTTTTTATTTTATATGGATCTTAAATGATTTCAAAATAAAAGGAGATATTTCTTTAAAAAGAATTTTGATTTCATCTATGTCAACATCCTTTGATGGATTTTAAGATTATTTGACGTTGATTTATTATGATACAAAACTTCTATATTGTATTGAAGGTTTTGTGATATGTTTGACTATGGATGTGCTATTTTTATACCATTCATAGTTTATGGTGAAATTATTGACATTTCGTATGCTAGTTTTAATATGAATGTTTATGTTATGTTTAAACCTTTTCATATGGGAATGCATTGGACTTAATAAGTGACGGGTGGAGCCCGCTATAGCTCCTCGATGCATCGGTAGGTCTCATGAGACAAACTAGTGTCTTGGCACAAGGCCTTGACAAAATCTTATTTGTAGTCTTGGCACGAGGCCTTGGCTATGTGGTTATGATAGTCTGGCATTATGCATTCCAACATTATGAAAGTGGTTATTGATTTTTGCATGTGATTATTCGATTAGTAGAATATCCATGTGAATAAGTAAATGGAATTATTTCATTTTATTTATGACATACCATGTTGAAAGTTCATGTTTGAAAGGCTTTTGTTTTAGTTATACATTTCCTTAAAAGTTTATTCTTATTTATGAAAGTTTCCGCTATTTTGTTATCCTTACTGGGCATTTGAGCTCACCCCTTTTCTATGTTTTATTTTTCCCAGGAAGTGAAGATGTAAGTTATGAATGACCTGCAGGGATATTATGAGGGGATTATAGTGTGGACTGTGGAAACATTATGTTGTTGTAGTAGTTTTTCATTTTATGATATAATGTAAAACTTATGAATATATCTAGTGTTTCCAAGGCTACTAAACCAATCGGTCTTTCGAGATTCGATCTTTCTTGTGATCATGCCAATGTTATGTAATAATGCACCAACTCTAGGCAACTAGGGTCGGGGAGTTACAGTTGGTATCAGAGGAAGTTTAGTACAAACCTTGGAAGCTAGATTTAGATAAACTCTGATTAGAGCACGTATACCTAAGATGAACTTTGAGGATTAGTATAGAAGAACTTCCTAGAATTTTGGTATTGTAGAGATTTTGTGAGTTTTCCGAGCAATACATCCCTGTCTGGATACGAGCAGGTAGAGGCGGCTCTGGCACAGATGTACCTAGGGGTAAAACCCGAAAACACCGCTTTGAGCTAGACTCGAACGGGAACTGGTGCACGACAACGGGCCTTGCTGCACTCTTGGTTACGACACTCCCGGGGGATATGCTTAGGATAACTCTCATTTTCTTTACAAATCATTTTGAAGGGATTATGAGTATATACATCCTCAAAGAAAAAATTCTTATGATTATGGATTATATCCATAAATAGTTCAATTTATGTTAAGTGTTTTATAAGTATGGGATTATGTATTTTGATTCATAAACTGATCTAGTTTATGCCATTGTTTAGAAATGGCGCCTAGTGGAATAAATGGAAACCGTATCAATGCACGCACTCCATGTAGGGATTGCCCTCCTGCTCAAGATAATTATAGTGGGGCTGGTGATGCAACTGGTGCTGATCAGCTAATCACCATACTGGGACAACTTACTCAGGTTATGAATAATAACCTTACCCGTATGGAGCACCCTGATCCGCAGCGTGGAGGATCAATGTTAGATCGATTCATGAGGCAACAACCACCAACGTTCAATGGGAATACAAATCCCTTAGTAGATGAGCAATGGATATTTTCCCTAGAGAAAATATTTCAGGCTTTGGGGAGCAGTGAAAGGGAAAAAAGTTATCATGGCAGTTTACCGCCTCACTGGAGATGCTGATCAATGGTGGTCATTGATTCAGAACATGAAGGAAGATGATGAAGTATCAAATATGGAATGGAGGGAGTTCAAAGATCTGTTTTTAGAAAAATACTTTCCTCACGACCATCGAGCAGATATGGAAAGACAATTTCTGAGTCTGAGACAAAAGGAGGATGAGAATGTCACAAAGTATGAGGCTAACTTTAAAAGGTTAGCGAGGTATGCTGGAGATTATATTCTCAACCCAAGAAGTAAGATTGATCGTTTCTTTGATGGGTTAAAACCATTTCTCCGTCGAGCATTAGTCTCACAATCCTTTTCATCATACGAAGACATTGTCTCATGTGCTATCAAGACCGAAAAGGAATTCTCTAAGTCTTATGACTTTAAAGCAAAGCAAGAGAAGAAGAGACCTGCTGATCAATCTGGGAATGGAAATAAGGGGAATAAGGGAAAGGTTGAATATCCATCTTGTGGTAAATGCGGGAAGAAACATCCTGGTACTTGCTTGAAGGGAATGGGAGTCTGTTACAAGTGTGGTGAAAAAGGCCACCAAGCTCATGATTGCAAGGGGAAGAAGGAAGCTACCAACGTTCAGTGCTATAATTGCAGGGAGATGGGGCATTATGCAAATTCATGTCCTAAGCGTCAGGAGAACTTACCTCAGAAAAGGCCAAGGGATCAAGGCCAGGCTTATGCTATCACTACTGCTGAGGTAGAAGCTCCGAAAGACATGGTGGCAGGTAATTTAATGGTTTCCTCAAGTTTAGAAAATGCATTATTTGATTCCGGATCATCGCATTGTTTCATATCTTCCCAGTTTGCTAATAAAATTAGATATTTACAATTTGATTTAATAAGGGAGTTTTCAGTTAAAACTCCTAAGGGAAGTATCGTTGCAACAATGTTTTGTGAATCAGTCCCCATTAGAGCACATAAATTTTCTTTATCTGCTGATCTCATCGTCATACCTATGATTGAGTTTGATATAATCCTCGGTATGGACTGGCTTTCGGACTATGATGTGAAGATTTATTGTAAGAAGAAAGAGGTTACGATTCTTGATGATAATGATAAGGAACACCTTATTTTTAGAGCAGAATCGTCACCACCTAATTCTTATTTAGATCCACCATCAATAGCTCAACTAAATTCAATTATTGGGGAGGAAGAGAATGAAATAACTGCGGGTGAGGAAAGGAATGTTCAAATAGAGAATGTACCTGTTGTGAAAGAATTTGTAGATGTATTTCCAGAAGATTTACCTGGACATCCTCCAGAACGAGAAGTTGAGCTTTCCATTGATTTGATTCCTGGATCAAGGCCTATATCGAAGACCCCTTATAGAATGGCCACTGTAGAGTTAGTCGAACTAAAGAAACAACTAGAGGAATTGAGTAATAAGGGATTTATTCGCCCTAGTTTTTCTCCATGGGGAGCCCCTGTTCTTTTTGTTAAAAAGAAAGATGGATCTATGAGGTTATGTATCGACTACAGGGAGATCAATGCTATAACGATAAAGAACAAGTATCACCTACCTCGTATTGATGATTTATTTGACCAACTGCATGGAGCTCAATACTTTTCAAAGATTGACCTTCGATCTGGATACCATCAGTTGTGTGTGAAGAAGGAAGACATTCCGAAGACAGCATTTTGAACCAGGTACGGGCATTACGAGTTTATTGTAATGTTGTTTGGATTGACTAATGCACCCTCTGTATTCATGGATCTGATGAATAGAGTTTTCAAGGAGTATCTCGATGAATTTGTGGTGGTATTTATTGATGATATCTTGGTATACTCCAAAACCTACGAAGATCATGAAAATCACTTGCGCATTATCTTGAAGACTCTGAGGAGGCATGAATTATATGGGAAGTTTAGCAAGTGTGAATTCTGGCTTCAGGAGATTTCTTTTCTTGGCCATATTGTCTCTAAAGATGGAATCTCTATTGATCCTTCTAAGACCAAGGCAATCCAAGAATGGCCAGCACCTACGAGTATAACTGAGGTACGTAGTTTTATTGGTTTGGCAGGTTATTATCGACGTTTCGTCCATAATTTTTCCCGATTGGCTAACCCATTAATGAAGCTCACACGTAAAAGGGTTAAATTTGTTTGGACAAAAGAGTGTGAAGAATGTTTCGAAGAACTGAAGAGAATATTAGTCAATGCTCCTATATTGACTCTACCATCGGGGAATGATGGGTTCAGTATTTATAGTGATGCATTGAAGAAAGGACTTGGCTGTGTACTTATGCAGAATGATAGAGTTATTGCCTATGCATCACGACAGTTGAAAATTCATGAACAAAACTATCCTACTCATGATCTCGAGTTAGCAGCAGTGATCTTTGCTTTGAAAATATGGAGGCACTACCTCTATGGTGAAAAATGTGAGATTTATACTGATCACAAGAGTTTGAAGTATATTTTCTCACAAAAAGAACTCAACATGAGGCAAAGGAGATGGCTTGAATTACTCAAGGATTATGATTGCACGATACACTACCACCCGGGGAAAGTAAACAAGGTGGCAGATGCTTTGAGCAGAAAAGACCATGGTGTTTAGAACATGATGAGAGTTGAAAGGGATCCAATTTTCATGGATCTAGTGAAGATGGACTTGGGAATAACCAGGGAAGGTGAAACATCAATGCTTTTTCAAATGGTTGTCAAACCATCTTTACTAGAAAGGATTAAGAGTTCTCAGACCGATGATGAAGAATTCCAAAAGAAGATTAAAGCTGTGAATGATGGGAGATTGAGAGACTTTGTGTATGAAGATGGAATTTTGAAATTCGGGAAGAGGCTTTGTGTTCCCAATATACCTGATCTAAAAAGGGAATTGCTGGATGATTCTCATAGTTCCAATTTCTCTATACACCCTGGGAGCACCAAAATTTATAGAGATTTGAAGGAACATTTTTGGTGGGACAACATGAAGAGGGAGATTGCTGATTTTGTGTCAATATGTATGGTTTGTCAGCAAGTGAAAGCTGGAAGGCAACAGCCTGGAGGAGTCATGCAACCTCTTCCCATACCGGAGTGGAAATGGGACAATGTTACGATGTACTTTGTCATGGGGCTACCAAAGACTCCTAGAAGGAACGATGCAATATGGGTTATTGTTGATCGTCTTACGAAGTCAGCTCATTTTCTTGCTATAAGAGAAGATCTACCTCTGGAACGTCTAGCAAGACTATACATTAATGAAGTTGTGAGACTTCATGGAGTACCCCTATCGATTGTTTCTGATCGTGATCCCTGTTTTACTTCAAGATTTTGGAAAAGTCTTCAGAAATCCCTGGATACTGAACTTCATTTGAGCACTGCTTACCACCCTCAGACAGACGGACAATCAGAACAGACTATTCAAACCTTAGAAGACATGTTGAGATCTTGCTCACTTGACTTTCAGGGTATGTGGGATCAATATTTACCACTGGTATAATTTTCCTATAACAATAGCTTCCATTCGAGTATTCAGATGGCACCATATGAAGCGTTATACGGAAAGAGATGTCGTACACCAACCTGTTGGGATGACGTTGGTGAAAGAAAACTTGTAGGCCCAGAACTGGTGGAGGAAACGGTGGAAAAGGTGAAGGTAATCCAAAATCACATCAAAGCAGCTCAAAGTAGGCAGAAGAGCTATGCCGATAATCGAAGGAAGGATTTGGAATTTCAAGTCGGTGATCATGTTTTCCTGAAGGTATCTCCATGGAAGGGAGTCATACGTTTTGGTAAGAAAGGTAAATTGAGTCCCAGGTACATCGGACCTTTCGAAATTCTAGAACGAATTGGGGTTGTAGCTTACCGATTGGCAATGCCGCCAAGTCTCTCCAAAGTTCACGATGTGTTCACGTATCTCTATTGAGGAAATACATGCCTGATCCGACGCATGTACTCACCTATGAGGAATTAGAACTGGAACCTGATCTTTCCTATTGTGAAGATCCCGTCAGGATTCTTGATACAAGAGAACAAGTACTGAGAAACCGGACGACGTGTCTGGTAAAAGTTTTGTGGAGAAATCATAAGATGGAAGAGGCAACGTGGGAACCCGAGGAACTTATGATGAAGAACCACCCGAGTCTTTTTATGAAGTAATACCCTAGAAATTGCGAGGATGCAATTATTTGAAGGAGGGGAGAATGTAACACCCCAAGCTTCTACGGTACGTTTCCCTTCGAATAATGCGATAGCGTGTGGTGTACGCAACACCGAGTTCTAACACACCGTAACCAATCAAATTAGCCGTTATGAATAGTAATACCTACTTTTTGAAATCATATATATTTTATATTTCAAAATGAACTTCATTTTTGGATTCGGAATATCGAAATTAGCCTGGGGTGAAATTTTGGTACTTTTCGGATAACTTTAATATTTTGATGAATAGTGAAAATTACTAAATTTTAATTAAAAACAACTTTTTTAATCATTATAATTAATAGGGATAAATTATGAATTTTAGTGGTTTTAAAGTATATTTAGAATATATTTTTACCATTTAATATAATTTTGGTCATTGGACATAATTTTACAATTAAACCGAACATAAACAAGTGTCAATCTTTTGATAGTTATTATCTCTTAAAAACACGCTTTTTGTTTTGACAGCGGGAATTAATTTTAAATTAATTTCTGCCACTTATGTGTTTTGAATTTAGGAAAATGGATTCCATATTTAGAATCAGGATGTTCAAATTGTGTAAATAGGTAACTTTTATTTTTATACATTTTGAATAATTACTGCGGTAAATATTTTATTTACCATGGTTAAGGATAAATCCGGTAAATAAGGGTTAAAAAATAATATTATAATAATACTAAATTACCCTAAAATGTGTCTTAACCCTATTATTTGATACATGGTCGACCATGGGCATCTTTGGGTTGATTTTGGGACCCCATGGATCCACTTGTAAGTGATAATGACACTTTATTTTAATTAAGTTAAAATGAATAGAAAAATGACACAAGCATATATCTTTTAGAAAAACAATTGTTACATAGGGTTATATATGTTGGAATTTAGATTATAAATATTCATTAGAAAGATAAAACGATTTCATACATAATTATATTTTATTTATAATTTTTAGACATTAAATAAGTTATTTTATTTATGACACAATGATGATACGGTAATTACTATAATAGTGAAAAATTTAAATAATTGATATTATAAATACCAAAATAAATATAATATGAAACTTTTAATGAATTAGACTAATTTTATAGGATAATATGATATATTAGGATTGATTGTATTGACTTTTTTCGAAGTAATCAATCTATTATGAGTTTTAAAAAAAATCAACTATTGAATAGTGTCAAAATTGACATAAAAGAGTTCTTAAAACAAATATTATATTATTAATTGATATTAAATTCCTAAAAATCTAAGGTTCGGCCAAGAGACTTATATCATGATAGGTTAATCATTTAAGGACAACTTGGGGGTCTCTTGGATGTATATAGTAAGTTTATTAACCATATTATATAAACATACAAAGACACATTGTAAAAGTGAAACTAATTAACTTAGAGTTAATACTTAAATATAAGGTTAATATAAGTACCCAAACCTGTCTAAATTCTATTGGTTGAGTGTTTTTCAACCTATCCCCACCTTAACCTTTGAATAATCAACTTTGGAGCCTTTATAAACCGAATATGAATTTATTATAAACTAATATCTCTAGCTTTTCCAAAGGTGCCCCTCACCCCTCTTATAAAAGGGCACTCCTCGTTCCCATTTCTTCGCACCTTAAAAGCCTTTTGGTTCGGCCAAAATCTGACCAAATACTCTCCCAACATCCCTCACTACAACCTAGAGGCCTTAGTTTGATCAGAAAGCCAACCTAAGGAGCCCATTTGATCAAATCAAAAGGAAGAACCCGAAGAAGAGGTAATGATTTCACCACCCTTCTCCAAGTTCATTTCTTCTTCCACTTCTTATTCCTTTGTTCTTACCATTCTAAAATAATAACTCCAGTATCTCACATATACTGTGATGTTATTATAAATATGGTACAATCATATTCAGTATTCTATCCACCCTTTGAATAACATGTCACCATACGTGCGTACGTACGGCTTACCGTCTCCACGTCGTGGTGTAATTGTTATTCAATATAATATTATTTGGATGGGTATAATAATGATGTGTAACTCATGTAAATAATAAATATAACATGTTAATGATTCTTTATATATGATATACCATCCATTTATATATTATTTTAATATCAAAAGAATGATATTGTCGCTCGTACGTACGTACGGACTACCGTCTCCACGAACAAGATGAGATTCATTCTCCATCGTATCCATTCAAGTATAATTATCATTTGATGATTTAAAAATGATTTTTAAGGACTGGATATCATTCTGTATATGAATAAGATACAACAACCATGGCTTATGTAACAAAACATATAAAAGAAAATGAGTAAGTTAACTCCCGAAACGACGATAATTCTAAGATATTATTAACAAATCAATGTTAAAAGATCATATATGATATCATATTAATATATATGATTCTTGTATAATTTAATAACAACTATTTCACCATTATACAGGATGTTAACCTACCCCAACCCAAGAAAAGTACAAGGTAAGGGTTTACTTTACAACCTCTTCATTATCCAAGGTTGTTTATACGTAATAATCTACTGGGATCTCTTTATCATCCACATCCATGTTTCTTAAAAATGCATTTCAAAACATTTTCACTATTTACTAGAATATGAGTTAAAGTCATTTATACCCTTTTTGACTTTTATATGTGGTTTATAAAGGAATCTTTTGGTCATTTTCAAAACAAGGTCCTTTTTAACCTTTTCGACAGAATTAAGGTAAGAATGTTTTTTTAACTTATACGGCGGGTGCGGCTATTTTCCGCCGTTATGAAATCTTCAAAGCTTCCCTTACAAGCTTATAAGAATATTTTCAAAGAAAATGTTTTATTTTATATGGATCTTAAATGATTTCAAAATAAAAGGAGATATTTCTTTAAAAAGAATTTTGATTTCATCTATTTCAACATCCTTTGATGGATTTTAAGATTATTTGAAGTTGATTTATTATGATACAAAACTTATATATTGTATTGAAGGTTTTGTGATATGTTTGACTATGGATGTGCTATTTTTATACCATTCATAGTTTATGGTGAAATTATTGACATTTCGTATGCTAGTTTTAATACGAATGTTTATGTTATGTTTAAACCTTTTCATATGGGAATGCATTGGACTTAATAAGTGACGGGTGGAGCCCGCTATAGCTCCTCGATGCATCGGTAGGTCTCATGAGACAAACTAGTGTCTTGGCACAAGGCCTTGAAAAAATCTTATTTTTATTCTTGGCACGAGGCCTTGGCTATGTGGTTATGATAGTCTGGCATTATGCATTCCAACATTATGAAAGTGGTTATTGATTTTTGCATGTGATTATTCGATTAGTAGAATATCCATGTGAATAAGTAAATGGCATTATTTCATTTTATTTATGCCATACCATGTTGAAAGTTCATGTTTGAAAGGCTTTTGTTTTAGTTATTCATTGCCTTAAAAGTTTATTCTTATTTATGAAAGTTTCCACTATTTTGTTATCCTTACTGGGCATTTGAGCTCACCCCTTTTCTATGTTTTATTTTTTCCAGTAAGTGAAGATGTAAGTTATGAATGACCTGCAGGGATATTATGAGGGGATTATAGTGTGGACTGTGGAAACATTATGTTGATGTAGTAGTTTTTCATTTTATGATGTAATGTAAAACTTATGAATATATCTAGTGTTTCCAAGGCTACTAAACCAATCGGTCTTTCGAGATTTGATCTTTCTTGTGATCATGCCAATGTTATGTAATAATGCACCGACTCTAGGCAACTAGGGTCGGGGCGTTACATGAAGTTCAACACTCCATTCTCACCCCATTACCTATTAAATAAACTAATTTAGGGTATCAATGATTTATTAGCATAAATTTATTAACAAATCATGAAATGAACGATGGGGAACATACTACTATTTTCCCAATTTTGATAATCGTACAACTAGAAATAAAAAAAATCAATTTGAAGATAACGTTAATATATTTCCTTAACAAAATTCTCATATCTATTTTATGTAAAGTATTAAAAATTTATGTGTAAAATATTTTTCCTTTGGTTTAGATGAATTCCTAAAAAACACTCTTATGAAAACTCCTCTAGAATACTATTTTTAGTGGGGATAATGTTCAGAACAAGACTAGTAAATTTTCATTATCCATGTTTTTTATTATGGGGAATGGATTATCATTATAATTTATATAATATTCTTCCACCATGATTGAACAATTTAGGCATTTCTAATCAGCCATTTTTCTAAATGGTGGGATTATAGGGAATTCAATTGAAATGTTAGAAGGTAGAGGATACAAGGTTGTTTTGAAGAATCATAATTTCATTATGTATTCTTATGGTTAATTACAGATATAAATTTTCAATGATAATGAATTCAACAAGAATGGTTTTATCTTCCCAAGCCCCTCTTGATATATGGGGTATCATAAAACTGATTAAAAAAGGGAATGAATATCCTTAAAAAAATATTATATTTGGGAGGACCATCATTAAAAATGAAATCCAGGGATGGACTAAAACTTTGAATTGACATCAAACTGTAGAGATAAGTCATCTAACATATACCCTAGGGAGGACCTTCATGTTGGTCAATTTCAAGAGGAGAACATTCTTTCCACCTGATATTTTGACCAAGAGGAGAATTTTCACATCGCTCATCAAGAGATGGGTTTCCATGTCCAACCATTTTTAGACCACAATAGAGGCCTTCATTGAAAATATTATAGGAGGTCCTATAGAGTGTCATGTAGTTGAGTTACGATGAGGAAATTCATAGTTCCGAATTCTACATCTATAATTTAGTAAGATACTGGCCAACCACTGAAAGATGTTTTATGGCCTCTAAAACACCATCTAGGAATAGAGTATGATTTTGGTTCTGTTGGTGTATTTTCAATCACATTTTTTGAGACTTAATTTTATATTTTCTCTATTGGGTGTTTGAGTTTCTTTCAATGGAAAATGAATTTCATGTACGAGATCTTTATTGAGAGATTATCATGATTTTAATAGAATATGTATACTTTAATATTGATTTATATTTGGGATATATTCCTTACATAGAGTGGAAGTTGAAGTGGGTAGTAAACTGTAGTTAGAAAGGGTGTGTGTTCCTGATCATGTTGTCCATTTGTTATGGGATTTTGTTGAAGACCATTAAGGATGGGTTCCATAATATGTATCTTCTCCTGAGTGATCATCATTTATCTGACGGTCCACATAAAATGTCGAGTTGTGGTTATGTGGAAAAATTGTAACCACTATAGATGTATTCATTATATATATTAATAATGATATAATATGTTAAAGAATAAATTCTTATCCTTCCATCATTTATAGGAAATAAGTGGTGAATTCTACACCATGAATGCAATATTCACTGGTTTCTACCAAACTATGTTGGAAGTATAGTTTAACATGAGTTGATATATGGTTCTTCTCATTCATAATAGCAATTTTTTGTTTTTAGGATTCTCTAGTGTGAATATGTATGTGATAATATTAATAGTTGATTTATTTTTACCCTTAACAAGCTGTCATAGGAACTCAATTATCTGATGGATTTGATTCCATGTTAATATGTCAAGAGGGAGAACATGGGACTATAAATAACTCATAATCACACTCTAATTATTTGAAAAATATATTAGTTTTATTAAATAAAAATAAATTATGATGTTTGTCTTAAATCAATGAATGAAATGGTTTCAGTGTTAGGATATCTTCAGTGTAAAAATAGAGGACGATTGATATGTTTAAAACCTCTATTTCATTTCAACTTGAGCCCAAAATAAATAAATATTCTCCCAATTATAATAATTTTTCAACTATATACATTACGAACATACCCATACATAAAATAATAATATGTGGAAAAACATTTAAGGCTGTAAAATGAACATATCATTGGGACTATATGGAAATTATAAAAATACTAAATGATTTTAACATGGTAAATCAAAATATCAATTAATAGTGTGAAATAGGTATCTCAAATCTAGGTAATTAATGATGGTGAGATATTTAATCTTGCAGCCCAGTTGGAATCCATTCGAATTTTAATGGAGGCATTAGTAAAGATAAGATTAAAGGTGTACAAAATATATGTGAAATCAATATTTCTCAATAGAGTCCTTAAGAAAAAATTTTTATAAAGGGTAAATATATAGATTTATTACATATGAGGATGAGTGTCAAGTTTTTGGGTCGAATAATCATTTTTATAAAATAAGGGAATATCCAAGTACTTCATTTTCAACAAATGATCTATACTTGAGAAAACCCACGTTCTAATAAGATGGATTTGATCCTAAACTCTTAATCATGAATGAAAATTATCAAAGGTTGTTTGTAATTATTTGCTGGGATGAAATTATTTTTGGTGGATAAAATTATGTAGATAGAAATATAGTTTTATAATAAAATAGTTTTGGATATATTTTAATGAAATATTTTGTTGTGTTTAAAATGGGATTAGTAGAATGAAATTTATAAGTGCATAGAATCATATCTATCTAAAGGAGTATTATTTCAAGATTTTTCACTGGTTTCAATACAATGTTTTTAAGAATTTGTTAGACATTTATTTATCCAAACAACACACTATAAAAAGTAGTGTGAAAATGTGTATAGGGAGGTAGGGAGTTCTGTTACAGTTTCACCAGGACATTCATTTGAATGGAATAATGGTGACTATTAATAAAATAATTTATTTATTAGTGCTCTATTTAGTGAAGGAAATAATTATAGTAGTGGACATGGAGATTCTACATTATATTATAGAAATATTGTTGACATGAATATTGACTGAAAAAATTAAAATTAAAAATAAATAATTATTAGGGACGATATTGTAGAGTGTTTTTTGACATTGATACAATAAGAAATTTTCAATTCAAATGAATGGTATAATGACAGATGATAAAAATTTATGATCATTCTTTTATAGAAATAAAGATATGAATTATGGGATCTCACTGCAATTTTTTAGAAAATATGATGGTGATCTAAGAGGCCATCCCACCAAATATTTGTGGAGGATATATTGATTACTATGTCATTAATGGTGAAATCTATATTAGTTTTTCATGTAAGAAGATGAAAAATTAAAAGTGAAGTCATGAATTTTTTCTTATATTAATATTTGTGCTTTTTTCAACTATTATATGATGTTTTTCCACCTAGAGGACCATTATAACAACTCTATATTGAAATTAAAAAAATATTATTAGGGTTTTGGATTTATTAAAACAATTATATTTCTTGATGTATATATTTTATTGGTTTGGGTGAGCGAGTTCAACTTCTTATATCCTCCTTTCATTACTTCATTACTTTATTCATGTTACTGGGGGGATATATTTTCAAATAATTATTGAACAAGTTCACTAGAAAGGGTCAGTTAAAAAATTGACATATAATAATTCAACCATTCTTTTTAGTTATTAACCTTATTTAAGACCAATTAAAAAATATATATGATGTTTTTTAATATAAAATTATATAACACATGGAAAAAATTATCCTATATAAATACTATTTATTTTTATATGAGTGAATTGATTTCATGTTTTTTAAAAAATAATATTTATATGCTTGATAAATAATTATTAACACACATTAAACATAATATCTATTTTATAATACTCATCTTATAACTCTGTAGAATTATTCTTTTAAATAATTTTTAATTCTTGATATGGTAATGTTGTGCCAACTTATAACGTTTTACCCTTGTTTTAATGACCATAAAACCGTCAATTTTATTTTAAATTATTTTTCATGAAGAGGACATATCAATATTTTTTATGACACAATATTTTTTAAATAGTTTTCATCTAATGTTTTTAATTTTTATTTGATGTTTTTAGTCAAAAATTTATCTCACATGTTGTGCTAATATCCGTAAACTGAAGCTTTATGGTCTGCATAAATTCTGAGATAAATTCAAGTTTGCAACGATTTTTCTATATCAGGAATTCGTAAAATAAATAAGTTTTATATTCAAAACTTATGACTATATAATAACTTATGGTTAAGTAATACATTCTTGAAGTGCTATATTCATGATTTAAATGTAGAAAGAAGTATCATAGTGGTGTTATATGGTAAATAAATATCATTAGAATAATTTTTTATAATCTAACAAAACCCTTAATTATGATAGAGTCATATGATTAGAATGGTAAATGATAAATACTTATAGTGAAATAATAAATTATTACAATGTCAAGAAAATTAATATAATTATATGAATCTATATAAAAAAAAGTATTATGATATTTATGAATTAATAATATAGATATTCTTATGTACGTTTAATATGTTTTACTATATTTAATGAGGTGATTATTATAGATAAAATTATTTTTTGGAATGTCTACTATAGAATTTTTTAATAAAAGTAGATATGCTTAAATTTGGAGAGATGAGAGTAATTAAATATACTATTTCCATGAAGTGAAAATTTTCAATGATGACGTCAGCTACACCAACATGATACTCTACATTTTCAATTTTTGGAAAAAATCACTTGAATAAATTATGGAAATTATTTTTTTTATATTATAATATTTATTCCTATTTTTTTAACTATTGGATATTCATTAATTCTTAATGGAAGAGAAGTATATATTCAAGTGAAGTAATAAAGTAACATGGTGACGAAATATGTGTATACTCTTTTTTTCTTCTAATTATATCTATGTGACTAAAGATGAAAATATAATTTTTTTGTGATTTAAATCAACATTTATTGAAAAAATGTTTATTTATATTTGATTTATATTTATACTCAATCTATATATATGATTGATCATTTGTTACACATTCTTTGCAACTATGGGATGAACCCAATTATCTTTTCTATATACAATTCTTTTGTAATGTATAAAATCATTATAACAAGTGTCAAAGAACTATAATTGGTATTATTAACGGTATGTCCCAATAAAATATCATGGAACCATTTTTAATATGTATAAATATCATACACTTTATAGTCAAGGTCCATAGGAAAAATATTATCATAGTTAAAATAACTAAGCTATCATAGATAGTGATTGGTTGATTGAACTAATGGATATTAATTCCCCAGACCACTATGATTTCTACATGATGTGATCATTATATTTCAATCCAATTTTCTTATAGATATCTCATTTATAGTGAAAAAAATTATTTTGGTCCTTTACTTTATCCTACTAAAGCTACTCTAATGATGGATATGACCAAGCTAGTATAGATTTTAATGGAGATGGATAAGACATGTCCACTTCCACAATAGATCCTCATCTGAGATAGTCATTATAATTGATTTTTAAAAAATATCTTCTTCACAAAACATTCAATTGTTGTACTACCTATTAAATCTACAAGGATACTAATCATATGTGTGTAGGAGGAGTGGACGTCCTCCTCCTCTGGTGTCACGAGATATATTAAGGAAATTTGGTTACCCATGAAGGTGGCACTTCATTTCCCTACTACTACTGATCATAAGAACCTGGGACACAATAATGGTTCATTCGATGTTGTGGAAACTCATCTCTGATTCTCCTTGTGGAATTTTTAGCTTCTCCTTCATTGGAATCTTTTCTCATTTGAGGACTTGAAAATTTCTATTAATGAATTACCTATTGTTACTAATATAATGTCTATTCTACGTGGTTTCGCATAATGTTTTTGCTGGTATTCTAATTATACATCCCAATACTTACGTATAAATACTATTTATCTATCCACTCAGTTTCATCAATGTCTCTCATGTAGATAAAATACCATACATAGTACGATACTCCCAGACCACCTTAATCAGTCATGCCCTTACCCAAATACCAAGGCCCTTTGGAATAGACTAGTTTCTCAACTAGATTCTACATACTCAAGATACATGAGATTTGACTCTTGGTATTTTGGGTACTTCTATAGTGACGCTCGAATAGTATGCACATCTCTATATTATAGATAATCTGATCAATTAACCAAAATATTTTATGGGACTTCATATAGGTTTTCAAATGATTAGGTATTTCCTAGAATAGTCAATCCTAGAAGAAGGAAAAAATATTGACCTCTATAACATTATCACTAACTGAAGATAAAAATCTAGACTAGTGGCCCATCGACTTCTTGTAATGATATTATTTTATTTTTCTATCTCACCAATTTTATCAGGATCCCAATTCTAATGTAGATTGATAGGGATTTTAGGTCCTTGATAAACTGAAAATATTTATAACGGGTTTTTCTCCATGATGAAATTTATCTTATCACTATCATAGAATAAAAGAATAAAAAACCCCATTGAAGGATTTTATCATAATTTACAGATGTATAAATATATTCCTACAAGTCTAAATAATTCTCACATACTGTTATTCTAGGAGAGCCATATCCAAGTGGTTCTATTTAATATATCCCCACAACACATTACCATCATTGGAAGTAAATATAATATCATATTATTTATGACTATTATTTATACTAATTAAGTAGTGGGTGAAAAAGAATATTTATACAATGATATATCCTCATTCAATCTGGGACCCACAATATTGTTTTTTTGGGATTATTTAACACCATCCATAATAAATATTTATGTAGATTAAGGGATTTATATTAGAATAAGGAAATGAATTAATTTCAATAATTTATTACCAATAGTGACCTTTTGTAAATGGGATTCAAGAGGTAAAAGTCAACATGGTGAAATAATAGATGTGGAAGAAGTAGGATTTTGATCAGTTTGAACATATGCCTATACAATCTTCCTACTATATCCAATTTCTCTCAATTGGATGTTAAAACTATACCTCTTAAACTGCCTGAATAGAAAAAATTTTCTTATTCATATCTATGTATCAGTCTATCCCAACCATAGCGTCCTTTAATATCTCCGATGGATATATATTTTTTATTTAAAGAAGCCATATAACTTATTCTAGTGGAGTTCTAAAATGGCTACCATTTTCGGTTATACTTTACAAACAAAGACGATTAAATGTGGACATTATTTTTAGGATTTAAAATCAACCAATCCATATAATTAGTATAAATGTGCATTAGGAGGAGATTACAAATTAGAATCGAAAAATATAATTATATTAGGATGTTGAAATTTTTACACAATAATCTATAAAGAATAGTCATTTTGAATATGATATTTTGGAAGTGGGGAACCCAACTATAGATATATAAAAAAATAAGTCCATGGGGAAATGTGATCAAAACACATCTTACTTAAACTAATTCTTAATGGGGAATAAATTTATTAGTAAATTCAATAATTTTTTTTTGTATAGATCCTATAGTAGTGATTTTAGTATTATAGGGACACCTAAAATGTCAAATTTCTCGGGTCTCCCTTCTTATCTCACTTTGACATGAGAGAGTATTCTAATTTGATGAAACCAAATAAATTCCAATATAATAACAACCCAAATTTTTTAGTGACCATTAAATAATCACTACCCAACACATTTTTAATTAATAAGAGTTTGATGTGTTTGTTAAAATTTTTAATCTTAATATATCCTTAGGGTTTTATGGATATACATGCTCCTTTTTACTCCACAATACAGGATATCATCATGAAATAAGTCATTAAAGTAGTATATGATTACTTTTTGTGTGATTACATTCATAGATTTTCCACTATTAGTATTATTTTATTCATTCTCATAATTATACAACCATATTCTTCTGCTTACATTTTATAAAACTAATATGTAATTTATTATAAGAAAATTTCCTCTATTTTGATGAATTTTCAGTCCATATACCCTTCCCACCAAGCTTTAGATGAGTAATGTGGATTTTCTAGGGTAGTATCATACATGGGGCCATTTTCTTAGATAAATAAATGTTTTAACCACAAAATTTGTATATTTATTTTCAATAATATTATCAATACCAAAATGAAAAAAACCAATGATGGGAGAGGGTAAGGTTTCATTATTAGAATTCAAAGATGGTGCATATTTGTTATGATTGGGTGTGTGAGATTCTATTCACATTATTATCCTCACAGTCGATTATGAGTTTTGTAATGGGTTAGATATTATGTTCCTTTATCCTAGTCAAGGTTCTATATCAAGAAGGTGCCTTGTCTCTATGTCTCTATGTATCATTACTTTGTCTTACCACTTGGTCAACAAAAATATTAATCATGGAATATAAAAAAGTATTGCTTTCCCTTTTAGGGCGAGATATGTCTTCATAGGTGTACGACACTTACTATGTGTGAATTATATTCTCAGATTTATTTATTTTTATATATTATTTACACATTCATGTTTATATTTAATTATTATAATAACACGAGTCATCGAGTCATTAATAATATTCAAACCAGTGATTACATATCTAGAACATGCATGTCCATATGATCACAACTCCTTGTAGAGTGACTAAAAATATATAAAATGAATTTACTAATATATTTATTGGGTTATTTTTTATCAAATTAATGAATGTTTTATCCACCTCTTTGAAGTTATTGATAATAAAATCAATAGATGGATCACTAGTCAGTGGATCTATTTGTTCTTTTTGATGATCAGATCACATTAGTAAATAACATTCTCGATTAAATTCTTATTCATGATGTTTAGGTATATGAAAAAAAAACAATTCAGAAAGAACATTGATCACACATTCAATATAATCATACATGATTCAAATTCTGAGCTCCACCATCACTTGGAATAATTTGAAAGGATGGCTAAACAGGTTGGAGAAGAGGGACATAATCATAGGATTTTTGATGAAAATATGCATTGTATGAAGGATATGTTACCATGGTAGGTGATTCCAATATTGTATATCTAAGAAAACACATCATTTAGAAATATGTTATCTCTTTTATCCATTGGCATGTTAGTTCCTTAGGATTACATATCTGGCTAATTCTACAAGGATCAATTATCACTTTCCTTGGTAAATCCCACTAGATCACTTGTAGGGGAAACACTAATTTCTAGAGTGATGTATGGGAGAATTGGACCATATTTTTTTATGGCGTCCTAGTTTTGGAACAAAAATCAGAAATGAATTCAATAATTCTTAATTTGTTGAAGTATTTATCAAAAATGAATATTTATATCAATGTTTAAAAGAATTCAACTACTCAAGGAACCATGTTTTTTTGGCTTCACTCCAATATCACAGAGATCATCAGTTTTTTGGAAATCCTTAATCTCTTTGATGTTAATAGAAATTTTGATGACAAACTCTATTTTTTATGGTGTTCAGAGATTCCAATGAAAATTACATTCCTTGTCTTGCATATTTATAACCACAAGATCCATTTGGATTCTACCATATATAAGAAAGGCATTCATCTACCTCTAAATTTCTATGTTGTGAGAATGAACATTCATATTCTTTATTGACTTTTTTTGAAGAGATATTGGGTATTTTTTTCCAGGTTTATCCGTTTTGGATTCATAGTAATAAATGATAGATATCAGTCAATGAATTTTTTTCTTTTTTTTACATTGAAATCTAGGTTTGTTATGACATTAACCTCTATTGTCAATGAATTATTTACATGACTGGGTGCTCTGTGAACTGGGAGAGCCATAATGTGACCTGCCCTCAAAGATTTAAACCTAATGCTAGTTACCTCAAGGGAAAATTATTATCATTGGTCTCTACTCTATCTTGTTTATAAATGTTAGGTGATCACTATCTCCATGAAATATGATTATAATCCCTATCATTACAGAACAAAGACTTCAAGTGATGTCGAAGTTCATGGGTAATTTAAAAAGATCCTCCTAAATAAAATAATATCAACAAAAATGTATCATTTATCCAAAAAATTCAATTTCCATTTTTACATCTTAGAAAAAAAATAACTCAATTAACCTCCTCTTTATTCAATGTAAAACACCTACATAGAAAAAAAATAAACATTTTTGCTAAGATAATTAATATACCTTAATGTTATAATGATACATCAATGGATATATTCAATTATAATTTCTAACTTATCTTATATTAATATTCATTTTATTATATAAAAGAAAAATATATATAAGAAATGATATTTTAAAATATAACAAATTATTTAAGGTATTTATTAATATAAACCATGGTACATATCCTTTTCCAAATAAATTATTAGAAAACCAAAAAATGTACATAAAATATGATAAAATATATATGAAAATTAAATTTATTATAATTTAAATCATTATTTACTTATAAAATATTAATTTAGATAAAAATTTATAATTTAACAATTTATTGAATGATATTCATAAACAATTCATGAAAATTATAACATTTTACGACCCTTTCTATTGTTATATATTAATACTATGTAACTATTAGAATATATATAATCATTTGGATTTAAATGAAATCATTATAATTTATATTGAATCATGAAAACAATAATTTAAATAAGGTTAATGTAGTTGCAAAATAAAAAATCATGAAAAAATATAATTAAAATAAATTTTATAGAACAATTTTCAAAAATAATATTTATTCAAAAAAATTAATTACCACTTTATATATAATAATTATGTATAATAATAAATTATTTATAAGGATTAAATAATATTTACAAAATATACGAAATAAATTGATCTAATTATAAAATAATGTCCAAAATTATATAAAAAATGTTTTTGAAACAAAAATAATACATAAATTCCCTAATATGGTAAGTATAAAATACATTTTTCATATTTTTTCAAATTATATATATCAGGATTCATATATATAAATAGTTCACTATTATTTATGAAATATTTATATGTATTTTATAATCCCCCAAACCAATTGAAATAAATATCATCCAAGTTGGATGATATACATGACATATTTTTGACTCCGCATATAATAATGGATTTCATCATTCAATGAGAATATATAGTGTGATCATGGAAGAGGAATTTAAAAAAACCAGAGATATACCCATTAACATACCATTATCTTACATGAATCTTATTTTAATTTAACACACGATCAACCTACTCCAAATATTGAAATAGAGATACTCTCTATTCTGAAACTCATTCCAAATTACAATATGTGCACAGAGATGCATATGGGCGGTATGGGTATAAAACTCCATATGTCCCCACTTTCATTCCATTGATTAGATATAAAAATATGTAATATTATTAATAATTTGAAATGAAAAATAGTGTTAAATTATACATACTCTTGTTAAATGGAGTAATATATTGTTATCCATATGCAACATCTAGCCTACTTTATTCAAAGCCAATGTGGGATGATGTTCCCAAAGTATGAAGTCACATTGAGGCGACATGACCCACGAAAAAACCCATTACGACCTTGGTGACCCAATGTCACCACTATATATTAAAATAATCATAATCCAAGTATAGATAAAAGGGTTGATAAATTTATGATAGGTCTCTAAGACATACCCACGATGACACCTTGTATTGAGGAATTTATATTATGTCCAAGAATAATGGATGTCCAGATGTAGAGTGATTATAATGAAAGGTTGATAATGAAAATGAGTATTATTTCTGGTGAATAATGATGGTTTTCCTTATTTACATTTATTTAAAACATTGTAATTTTAATTTTAAATTCCTTTTTTTCTAAATATGGGTATGAATGATACCATATGGTTCACAACCAAACCCCCCAGTCAATGGTTAAAATGTTGGATGACCCATTAGGATATGAAAAATTAGATTTTCCCTTGTCATAATCAAAGAACCCAACCATGCTATGTTATGGTCACATTATGGGTTGAATCAATAAATCAAGACATAGTTCCTTCCGACACTAACTATCCTGGATGAAACTAATTTTTTATGTATAAAAACAACACCCTCAGTGACCCTTATGAACATAACATAATGGTTGTGGAATGATCAAATCCTAACATAAAAATAACATCTTATTCATGCATGAATCATGCATCAGGTCTCAATGTTGTGGCATGGCTTTTGTCTCAGATAGAATTTTAGCACATATCCTACGACAATTTTGGAAATATTGACTCTATCCTACATTAACACCTCAATAAACCACCAACAATTTAATTACACCTGAACAAAATTAAAATAAAAAACAATTTATTTACCAGAACACCTCAGTATATAACAATCTCCCCACAATAGTAAAAATAATCCCCAAGATATCATAATCTATAAGGGAATAACACCACCCAATAATATATTCCAGATATATAACCTATACCACAATCCACCACACAAATCCCCTAACATAAAAATAGAATGGTTTAAATGTAACTGATTATAAGACCCCATCCATACATACTCAATAATGAGAGGGGTGTTAATTAGTGTTGGGAAACATTTCACCAATAAAAAAATTAATCGATTTTTCTTCATATAAATTTTAGGATCTTTATTCTATTATTATATATTATTTATCACATTGAAGTATAATAATATTTTAAAAGATAACACATTTTTTAGAGGCTTCACTACCCCAAAATATAATCCGACCATTTTTATGGTTTAAAATAATCTAATACCACACAAACACTATAAAATAGCCCTATAATGTGGTAAAATTAATAATGGAATATCATTTTACTTATATTTCACCATATTCAATTATTTGTTCTAGTATTATAGTAGCTAGTTGGTTCTACATAATTCATCTGAAGAAAATAATCACCCTATTGTTTATAGTGAATTATAACACCATTAAATAATTCCCCCAAAAGTGACTTCTGTTGAATTTCATAGTTCTTATTTGTTTTTAAAAATACATAATATTAATATGTTAATATTAATTATAGATGGAATGAAATTCTTCTTATTCATAACAATAAAAAATTGAAAGATACATTTATTCTTTTTTAAAATTATGTCTTAATCATATGAATATATTTTGGACTCAAAGTCTAATAATTATTATTTTTTAACTTATTTCTAGAATCAAAAACATACTTTGTTAATATTGAAATATTGGTATCCAAGCTCTGTAATGAATCTAATTATAGTAAACCAAGGATTATGTCTTAATTTATCACAATGGCTTAAGATTTATGGAATCGCATCATGAATGAGTGAATCATTTAATAGTCTTGGTAAGATAGATAAATATATGTTTTCCATGTTACATTTTAATAAAAACAAAATATTAAATGTTCTCTAGAATACCATCATTCCCTATAGAATATCATACCAAATCATTTTCCATAGATTCCAAGGAAAGGAAAAAATTTTGAGTAAAAATAATCAGTAGGGGTTATGTACAACAGAATCAATCATTAAACAATAAGAATAATCATGGAAAGGTAAAAAAATGAACGTTCATTCCATTTACATAATTACAGTAATATTCAATATGTCATGATAAATAACAGATAAAAAATTCCATTTAGTCAATAACATGACTATTGTAATTGGATAAGGCATAATTAATATAGAAAGGTTAATAATGTAAATCATCTTCCATTTAATCAATAAACAGATAATAAAATGAATCCAGAGATAAAAACATTGTTAAAATATCATGGATAATAATAGCTGAATTATCAATGATGAAAATTATAACGAACCAAGACTAAGATACCAGAATCCTCCTTATAAATGCTCAGAATTTTTTTAATATAATGTAAAAATAAACCAATAATCCATTTTTCATTCTACAGATTACCGTTTTAAAGTCTAGGTTACGGAGAATTAGATACAACCTTAGATTTTAACAAAACATTATAATAAGAAAATAAATAAACAGGTTAATATTCATCTCAATTCCTCCAAAAAATGATTTACATTACAACATGATTGCAGGGCTTGTAGAAATGATTATAATAGGTAGGGTGATCATTAATTATTACTAGTAAGAGGTTTTTCAAATCATAAAGAAAATCATTAAGTAATAATTTCTTGAATTAATATTTATTTTGAAAATAAATTTAAATTCATAAACACAAATGTAAAATTCTAAATCCTGGTAAATCCTTATATTTATGAAAGACTATTTTTTAAAAAATAATTATACATGATAAATCATTTGGTAGTTATCTATTCAAAATAATATATTTTTTCAAGGACTAATCACTGATACAAGTAAGAACATTATAAAAAAATAACTTACGGCCACTAGACATAACTCATGTCAAAAAGGGGTCCCTTAAATATTATGGGTCCACACACCAAATCATTCTATTTATCATAATAGTTCCATTTTGAATGAAAACATTTTCATGATGGGCACATAAGGGGAGAAGCAGGGCTAGGTCTTCTCCTATTGTCATCGCCTTTCCTCACCCCACTCTGGATCCGTTCTTCACCTTGTTCTATTGTTCACGACGGCGGCCTCCTCGGCTCGGTCCTTTCAGCGGTGTACTTGACTTTTCCAGTCATTTGCTCGACTACACTATCTGGATAGGATTCCACAGTGGCGTTATTATCCAGAGGTCGAGACCCAATTTATGAGAGTTTAGGGACACTCTTTGTCAGTGGATGTGTGTTATGTGGTTGATCGTGTTCTCTGCGGGATCTATGGATAGTAGCAATTGGTGATTTCTTATTCATTCTCTTTTCATTTATGATTTGAGTAGGGTTTCTTTATTGACTTCGGCCTGGTTGTTCTTGGCCATGGAGGGTTGGTTGTTTTGGATCTGGACCATCGATAGTGGTGACGACGGACGTTGGTGGAGCTCACCCTCATTCCGGTTGATGTAGTTTAACTTGTTTTTTGGTTTCCGTGATGGTTGCTGGAGTTGGATGTGAAGTTTTTTATTTTTGTTTTTATCACGGTGGTTTTGTGATGTATTTTGGTTCAGTCAGTGATGGTATTCAGTTTTGTGAGATACTGTGTCGAGATTTTTCTCTGACGGTGCTGGTAATGATAGTCGTTGGTGTAGCTCACCGGCGTCCCTGTTTTAAGCAGATTGGTATGAAGTCACGCCTGGTGTCGAGACTCGAGATGATGCAGCAATCGAGAGGATCCATTATTCGAGGTCGGCGTGTGATGTCTCGATGGGTTCGCGTATCGGGGCTCGTGGCTCCAGGTGATGATGGTGGTAGAGATGAAATTTGGATGTTTAAGTTTGAATGTTTGATTTTGAATTTTCATGTTTCCCACTTTCCAAAAAGTGGATTTTTATAATATACCAAAAAAGGATTTCCCAATAAAAAAATTTTGTACAGAACTTCCTTTCTCAATTCTAACCCAATTCATTTCTAAAAAACATATATATAATAATTTTCATTTCTATAAAAGAAATTTACTTATAACATGAAATAAAAATATCTTTAATAGAGTTTCCTAAATCTAATTATGAGAATCCTAAACTAGAAGTAATCATTACTATTTAAAACCCATTATTGTATAAAAATTGTAACAAGTGTGTTCATGATTTCATGATGCATGGAATGTCACATATAAGCTATATGATGGCCATAACTATCTGTGCAAGATATGTTAGGGGATTTAAATGAAAATTTTCAAACAAAATAATATCTAAACATATAATTTCACATCAAATGATACATATTTTTAGAAACACACACACACACACATCCTTGAATAATGAAAATAGTTTGAAAGCACAATTAAACCCTTACAGAACATTAGTTTTAGAAATTTTGTTTAAAAACCCCATTAAAATAATAAGATATATATGTGTATATATTCATTTATAACACACATATATATATATAACACAATTATAAAAAAAATAACTATTTTGAAAGCTAAAATGACCCACACATAATTCTATATTATAAATAATTTTTAGTTAAAAAACCATACCTCATATAAACACAATGAAAATAATAAGTTATATATGTGTGTATATATATACATATATACACACACATATATAGAACAATCATAATTTTATAAAAATACACCGTTTCACTCCATCTAATTTAGAGATAAATATTTATCTTCAAAAACCCTTATCATTATGATAATTTTATCTTATAAAATTAGATGTGATTTCATGTACACACACACACATATATATATATATATATATATCTATGTGTGTGTGTGTGTATATATATATGTATGTAGGTAGGTGTATCTGTGTATAATAGAACAATTTGAACAAAAAAATTAAACCCTTTTATGATAGTGAAAATAGATTGGGAAATGGTAATATACTGATTTCATAAGATCATGATCACAAGGAGAGGTTTGATTTGGGAATTTTGATCATGGAGGAGAGGTTCTCTTGAGTATCACTTATTTATAAAAGACATAGGTTTTCAAGCTTCTCTGATAAGATGAGTTGTTACATTTTTTTGTAACAAAACTAATGGGATACCCTTGATCATGGGTAGATTTCTTATTTTGATCCTATCTACCAATTATTACAATCATATTATATATTATATTTATTGTTTTTTTTTAATTTATATAGGTCATCATTTATTCCTTAATCATGATTCTTCCTATAAAAAATACACACCACTTTTTAATATTATTATCATCATTTTAAACCATTTTATTCTCTTTTTTATATCATTAATTTTGTAACATTTTTTATGTTGTCATTTCCCCTATATTTTTTTATTCCATTTGTTTATATCTATTTTTTATTATAATCTTACTTCTTTATATGTCAAATTAATCAATTCCTTTGTCATTATAAATTAATGTTTTAGTTGTTCATTATTTAACACATTAAGTCACAATTTGTTTTATGGAAAAGTGTAACATTTTCATACATGAATAAATTATTGTTTTTATATAATTATATATATGATTAATTATATTTAAAACAAGTACTATATATATATATATTTATGAATTCATATTTTCTTTTATAAAATATATTTATAATTTATAAAATATCATAAAAGAAAATAATTGATATAATTTCATTTTCTTATAAAATATATTATCATTATAATATTAATAATTTCTTTTAAAATTATTACCCTTAATTATTATTACTATTATTATTATCATTAAAATATTTAGTAAAAATAAAATTAGTATAATATATATTATATATTTATATATGTGAACATTTTATCATTTTATTTTTTCAATCCATTCTAGTTAAAATAATAATAAACTAAATATATTTTTTATAAAATAATATTTTAAATAGATTAATACCACATTGGAGTATATATATAAATTATCAAGATATTTTTCATGAAAAAATATTAATATATTCAAAACATTAAATATTAAAACATATTAATGAAAATATTTTAAAATATTTTTTAAAAAATAACTTAATTTATAGAAAATAATATTTCGTAAAAATTAATAATTTATAAAAATATTTTAATATTAGAAAATATTTTATTGAAAAATTTATTTATTTGTTTTTAATTATAGAAATATTATTATATAAACACTTAATTAATATTTAAAATCATCGGCGTGTTACATTCACCCACCATTAACTGAATTGCACCCTCACAATTTGAATATTTACATATGAAAAACAATTTCACAAAGGAGACTTTATTAAATTATTATTTTTTATCGAATTTTACTAAAATATCTAGACTATTCCTCACACCAACTATAATAACCCAAGACCGACCTACTGGAGAACACCTTGTAAATGCTATGTATTTTTTTAATATAAGAGAAATATAAATAAATACACTACATTTCATACTACATATGAACTTTTACCAGTCTATGATCTAGAGAATTAGATACAACTTTACATTTCACCAAAACTGTACAATTAGGAAATAAATAAACTGGTGAATCTTCAATGTTCGACCTCCCCAAAAATAATTACAATGCACAAGGATTTGAAGTATTGTAAAAATGATTACAATATGTAGGGTGAGCATTAATTAAGCCCAATAAGTTGTTTTTAAAATCTTAATGAAAATATATAAGAATATTTTCATAAAATAATCTTTAGTTTGAAAATATATTAAAAAACATACACCCCAAATTAGATGTCTAAATCATTGGTAATACTTATATTTTTGAAATATTGCTCTAAAAAATATTTATATATGAAAACACATTTGGGAATTCCCTTCTAAAAAATAATTTTTTTGGTAGATTACTCCATGTGACTTGGTGGACAATTATAAAACCATAACATAAGGCCAATAGACCTATCTCTTGTGGAAACAAATTACCTTTATTTTTCTGGGTTCACTCCCTATATCATAATATTCAATAACTATTTCCATTTTGAATAAAAACATTTTCTCTAGAACAAAATTTATTTTCTCTAACCTAAGACATTTCTAATTCATATACATATAATTATTTTTTTTCATGAAAATAATTGTACTAATAAGATGACATAATCCTGTCTTGAATAGAGTTTTCTAAAACCTTTTAAATTAATACCATGTTTGTTGAAATCAATACTATTTGAAATCCATAATTGATTAAAATGTGTAACATTTGTGTCCATGATATCATGATGCTTGGAATGTCACATATGAGCTAGATGATGAAAAAACCTATTCATGAATGAGATGTTAATGGATAAAAATGTATGTTTACACAAAAAATAATTGCTTAACTTATAAATTAACATGAAATGTTAAGTATATATATGTATTTATATAGTTGAATAATGAATATATCATCACACAATAATTAATCACTTACAAAACATATGTTCTCGAAATTATGTTTAAAACAAAAAAACCATAAAATAATAAGTTATATATGTGAATATATTCATGTATAACACACATGTATATATATAACACCTTTTTAAAAAAATAACAATTTTGAAAGATAAAATGACTCGTACGTCATTTTCTTTTATAAATAATGTTTAGGTCAAAAACCCTTAACTCATTTATACATATAGAAAATAATAAATTATATATGTGTATATATATAAATATATATATACACAGATATATATAACGACCATAATTTGTTTAAAATACACAATTGCACACTATAAGATTTAGAGATAAATATTTATCATCAAAAACACTAATAATTTAGTAAATTTTATGTTATAAAAATAATTGTGATTTCATATATATATATACATATATCAATGTTTAACAGCATAATTTGAACAAAAAAATTAAACCCTAACATTGTAGTGGAAACTAAATATGAAAGGTAATCTAAAAATTACTTTAAATCTTGATCCCTATGACATATTTGATACTGGAATTGGGATCATAAAGGAGGGGTTATCCTAGGTATCACTTATTTACCAAAAATGCATGTTTTCAAGATTCTGAGAGAGGCTAAGTTGTTACGTTCTTTTTAAAACAAAACTAAATGGATGCACATGATCATGGGTTGATTTATTATTTTTTCATATCTACAAATCATTATAATTATATTATATATTATATTTATACTTTTTCAAATTTTCCATCAAGTCATCATCTATTCCCCAATCATGATTCTTCCTAACATAAAGACATGAAACTTTTACAAATTATTATCATCATTTATTAAACCTTTTACTCAATTTTTTATTTCATTATTTTTTGTATTGTTTTATTCCTGTGTTGTCACTTTAACTCTATATTTTTATTCAACACATTTTTCATTATTTTTTTATTATCATCTCACTTTTTCAATGTGAAACTCATCATTTCCGTTGTTATTATAAATTCACATTTTAGTTTTTCTTTGGTTAACACATCATGTCACAATATTTGTTTATCAAAACACTCTAACATTCTTATGAATGAATAAATTACCTTTTATATATAATTATATATATACATATATATATATATCTATATATATATATATATATTAAAGAATAATCATTTTAATATATATATATATAAATTCATATTTTTTGTTATATTTTATATATTTGTTATCTAAAAAATATCATAATACAAAATCATTAATATAATGTTATATTTTTTATAAAATATATTATTTTAATAATATTATTAACTTTATTTGAAAAAATTTACTATTAATTATTATTATTACTACTACTATTAATATTATCATAAAAATATCCGATGAAAATAATTCTAGTATAAAAAATATTAGATATTTATATATGTTAACATTTTATAATTTTAAATTTTCACACTATTCTAGTTAAAAAAAACAACTAAATATATTTATATTAATATAATCATTTAAATAAGTTAATACCATAGTTGAATATATATATATATATATATTATCAAAATATTTTACATGACAAAATATTAGTATATTCAGAACATACTAGGAATATATTTTAACTTAATTGTTTTAAACAAATACATTTATTGAAAGAGTATAACATCTCTTGAAAAGCCATATTCTATAAAAATATCTTCATTTTATAAACATATTTATTAAAACTAATCTTCATTTTTTTAAATTATAAACAATTTATTAAATAAATAACTAATTAATATTTAAATTTCTTGTTGTGTTATAAAAATTCCTAAATACTGGATTTCATGAAAACATATATCATGAATACCTCTACTATCAAGACCTTCCTCAACATATTTTAAAACTGATGGGTGGGTATACACCAAAAACCAATTCAACTACGGTTGGCCAACAAATTCGACTCATGAGATAAATGAAGCATCAAGGGGTTATCTACAATGAGGTCATATTTATATTTAAATGTAAAAAGGTGTTCCGCATTTATCAAATAATCTATTTAATTCATGAATAATATGCCTTATAATTAAATATTTCTATTTGAAAAAAATTATGCATTACTAATATTTCCTAGATAATCAAATAAATTCCCAAGTAAAATAATTTATATAGAACTGCGATTTTTTTTAATATATAAGTATATCCATTATAAATTATATGGATATTAAGGGTAAACTTATTATCCAATGATCATAAAATGATTAATAATTCATGTGAATGTGAATGATAACAAAAAATGAATTAAGGAAGTGAGTTTCAATTCTATTTGAGTCCAAAACATCATAAAACTAATAGAGGGAAAAAGTATGGTTTCAATAAATAATACCCCTAATAGAGATTACATAAAAAAGGGTTTTGTTGTTTATGAATACTAATTTCATTAAATTAAAATTAAATCATTCTAGAGGAAAATATCATTTCCATTTTTAAATTTATAATTTCAAAGCAATGAGTTAAAAAAAATTAAATTAAATTAACTTGAAAATAGCCCTTGAAACATATAATGGAAAAATTAAAACTTTATGTGTTTATGATGTTAGTAAATTTTTTATATGTTGTACATGTTAGAAAAAGGCTCAATTCACGTTTTTATTAAAATAAAAAAGGGCCATGTTTGCGAAAAAAATGAAGATTTCCTTCATTTTTTTAAAAAAAGGAAAAAATGGATATATATTTATAGGATAAAGAATTTTTTTTAATATATTATGAAAAATATAAAAACAATTTTAGAGAACTGTTTTTGTGATTAAAAAAAAATTTAGATTAAAGGGAGAAATAATGCCATATTTTCTTAAAAACATTATCGATTTTTTTAATAATCCATTATTCTAAAAATGGAAATATTATATGAAAAATTAAATAATAATTATAGAAAAATAATATTAAATTATTATTTCTAATGATCAAATAATTTACAAATAAAATTTAATCAAAAACAATCTTTGACAAAATGAGATTTTGATATAAACCCTTGCAATAATCATACTGTTGAAGTGAGAATTTAAAATGTAACAATTTATGGATATCAAATTCACATCCAAAAAGAACAAATTAAAATAAAAAAAATAATGATTCCAATTTAATTATTCACCCAATCCAAGAATATCAAAGATAATAATGGAGTAATATATCTCAATGAAAAAAAATTGGGTAATGAAAAATATTTTCACTTTGTAATATTCATGTTAAATTAAGTATGATAAAACAATTTAATTCAAAACATAATATAACATGATATATGAATTAATCATTATATTATAAAAAAATTCATATAATATACCCCATACAAAAAAACTAGTTTTCATAACATTACAATATGCCTCAATAAAATGAAATTGAGACACAGTCCCTTACCTCATTATTTCCATTAATTGAAAATAATTTTGTATCCCGTATACTAGTTTTATGTATTTTATTAATAAATAATAGAACCATATTAATATGTATAGTTTCATAAAATATCGTATTATAACATATTTTGACCCATTTATGATTAAGCATTCTTTATTTTCATTATTTTAGGTGTTAATTGCCTTCTTCCATCATTGGTGTTTTGTCATGAAATATATTATACATGGGGGTAGGATATAGATCGATAATATATAGAACTAATATAATATAAAAAACTAAATTTTTTCATTGAAAATAGTTTTATATACATTAGGGAAATATCGATATAGATAATTGATCACAATGCTTCGTGGAGATGACAGACTATACCTATGAAAGAGTAATGTTTTCATTCACATAACATTTGAAAGGGTATAAAAGTGGGTGATATATTAAAATTATACATTCAATATATTATCATATATATTTTTTATATTTATTTAATGTATCCATATAACTATCTATGTAAATCTTACGTGAAAAATGAATCACATCGATGATTTTCACACAAGCGACGTTATCATATTTTAAACCAGATGTAAAGTAAGAAGGTTCATATTTTATTATAATTACATAAGAATAATAATATCATAAATATCATATAAATTCTTATATAAATAATTATATAAAGCCTTTAAATGTTGTTATGGAAAATTAATTACATCGGTTCGACAGACGGTAGTCCACTATAACACGATTGTCCGTTTTGTTTCCTATTTGATGGAAGAGAATATGGATATAGGTTATTCTGTTAGCCTATTAATATATTATTACTTATATATATTTGTATAATTATATTATCATTATTGATTATTATTTTAGGTAGTTGGGAGAAAAAAAGAATGAAAATTATTTTTTAATAATATTCCTCTTGTTTGAGGAGTTTCTTTAGGTTAGCTCCAAAATCCATCATAGGATGGATTTATAATCAAACCAATGGTCATATGATATTTTTAGATTAGTAAGATACTTATTTTTTTATTTATAGGCTAAATAAAATGGCATTGGAATAATAAATATGGTATTATCGGGGTGATCTATTATACGTGGGTAAGAGGATACTCATGGAATTTTTGAAAAGAATCGATTACTCCCATATTTTTATCATGCCAAATGCCTCAAATAGTGGAACATATTTACCCTTATATGATATAACATGTAAATATGACCATAAAATTTATTTGGACAATTTGGTAGGTCATTTTAACCCTTATACATTTAGTTTAACCCTCGGTAAATATGGTTTTACCTTAACTATGACAATTAATATTTAATGCATTCACTATTCATAATGGTAAAAAATGATGTTCGCATTAATAGATTGTATATTATATTCTTGTTCCAAAAAATTAATAAATATTTCAAATTAAAATTCATATTAGTGGTATAATACAATTTAAAATTATACCTCTGGATGAAATGACAAAATGGGTTCTCAATGGGAAAATTCTCGTAAGTATATAAGGTTATAATATAAATCATTCATTATAAAAATGTTTCTAATGACCCAAAATAGTTAACATGTAACATAATTAACATAAAATTAATTTTAAAAAAATTTAAAATGTAATTTAAAATTAGTTATTTTTTAAAATAAATGTAAATATTCTATTAAATCTTTATGTTTCATTATTAATCAATGAAATTAAATATTTCATAAAAATGAAAAAAAATCACAAAAATATAATTGTTTTATTATGATTTTTAAAATTATTTCCTTTTTTGGGAATTCTTTTTTATAATATTGGTAAAAACATATTTTAGAATATTTACACACAGTGTTTGTAAACCATCTTTTAGATAAAATACATTTTTTTGAAGAAAGTCATTTATTTTTCATCTAAATGACATTTATTTTAATTATAATCAATATATAAAAATAATTTTCATAATTTATATAGTATTATTCATAACCAATAATTTTCTTGATATGTTATAATATTATATTATATTACAATTCATTTAGACATGGGGTTACATGTTCTGCAATCTATCGAAAAGATTAAATTTAAATAAATTTATTTAATGCTTTGTTTGTGGTCGGGGTTGAATGAAAAATATGATATTTATTAAGATGATATTATTTTATAATTTTTTGGATTTACATTAATAACACCTTAAATAAATTTCATCCTCACATTTTGATCCTACACTTAGATATGAAGGCTTTGATATATAAAAATTACATTGTTGAAAACCCATAATGCAAATAGGGTTAATAAAACATCCTTTTAATAAGAGAGAAATAGAAGTAAAATTTTCTTTTGGAATAACATATAACTAGGTTTCTATGTAGGATAACATTTATGTGATGTGAATATATGGTCATGGAGAAAAAATCTATATAAATACAGTGAGTGAAATAGGTCATTGATCACATGAAACCATAAATTAGTGATCATTTAAATGTCCATTTGATTCATCAGTATGAAGGTAATAGATTAATTTTTTTGTTTGAAGACCATTTTCATAAATTTGAGGAATTCCTTTACCATGAAAGAATATAATTAAATTAACCATAAATATAATTTCCAATTTCAAAAGCACAATTTCATCCTTTGGTTGTACATCACTCAATTTATATTTCATCACTTACTCTAGAAAATGAATATAAAAAATGATATTTTTATGTCCTAATTACTACAATTATATTTTAATTGATTTTAATATCCTTAAACAAGTGAAATTTATTTCCATAAATCTCTTACTATTTATCAAATCCAATATGGTTCAAAAAAGTAATTAAATATAACAAATTAATATCTAAACTTCAACAGTAACACCACATGTTAATCATTATTATTTTACCCACAAATATTTTAAGTAAAAATAATTAAATATTAATCAGAACATCACATAGTCTAGTGGTAGGTGTTGAACCATAATCATCCTTCAGATATGGTTTCATTCCCTATAACCTTCTCAAATGCGAAAAGTTGCAAAACAATGCGTGTGTAGTAATTTTTATAAACAATTATAATAATATAATTAATAATAAAACCCAAATTTTGGTGAGGAATAATTGTTACAACATTAGATATATGATAAACCTTAATGGATACTGTCATCTTGAATTATATGTGAAAAATATTATTGTAATTATTCATCAAATAACTCTTTTATATAATAAAACAATATGTTTTACTCCTATTAATGTTTTTAAAAATATCCAAAATATTTATAAAAGCAAATAAAATAAAAAATAAAAAAGTGTTGTAAAAAATTAAATTAAAGATCAAACTTAAACTCCAAACCCATGATAGAATCCATAAATCTTATGTTAATAAAGAAAAAAATGCTTCTAAAACATTAAACATTCTTTAGATGTTTCATGATTCATATAATCAAAAAACCATTAGTAAAAAAACATCTAAAATTTAATTATTGAATCATAATATATAAATAATTAATACATTTTACTTAAACATAATTCATTCATTGGTATAAGGGTTAACAATTAGAAGAGGTATTTGAGTTAGCTAATTCTGAGTTTCCCAAAATTTAATACAATGAACTATAAATGGATCCCTATGATGAGATATATTCCTTTATATAATAATAATTGTTTTTCCTTAGAAATTACTTTCTTTATTCCATTAGTTTCCACACATAAATCATTTTTTCATTACTTTGAGACTCTTTCATGGGTGTCTCTGTCCACATTTCACACATTGTAAAAATTCAGTATTCTTTTCTTCATTGTCTTCACCGCTTAATCACTTAGAAAAATACATCATTCTATTATTTAGTGAGGTAGAGAGTTGGTTATATTATAGGATGAGGACCATTTTCATGATAAATGATTAGAAATAATAATTATGTCATAAATAATATCATAATTGGGTTTGGTTTCTCATAATCAGTATATCAACATTGATTCTCAATGTTAACATGATTAATTTAGGTTCCATCCATTTACTAAAACCGAAAAGAAGAATGTGAAAAAAAATCACAGTGCTAAATTCATATAATCATTTATAAGATTCATAAATCATAACACATTCCATAAAATTAATGACACAATAGTTTAATATAGGCATTTCATTTTCATAATCTATTTAAAACATTCATAATTATTTTTAAATAATATGTGAATTTTCACATGAATGTCCTTAGGAAGTGTCAGACCTGGTGGGAACGAAGCCTCTTTTCATGCACCTAGTGACTATCATGTTAAGAACCATGTGTCCTTTTGGGATTTACTACTCCTAGGTACAACTATGCCAAAACGTCATCCACTGGTATTATCTAGATAACATTCTATTTTCTAGGGAAAACAAAATAATATATTCCTTACCAATACATTTTGATGTACCTCGATAATTTTCCTGAAATTATATCATATGGTTTTGTTCCCTAATCTATATTTTTATTATTTTAGATACTAAGGATTATAATAATCATCCTTTAACCCCAACGATAATTACCCTAACTCTATTAACTAGAATACGATGTCTTAATTTATCACATTGTCATAAAAGACAATGAATCACATAATAAATGATGAGATAGTTTTTTATTCTTAGTAAACTAAACACATAAATGATTCCCATATAAAAATTTGAAAGGCATATTAATTTTTTTTGAGAATATCATTCATCCCTCTAGGATATCATTGAATATCATACATCCTATATTCATAGGAAAGGAATCAAAATATGGGTGATATGAAATGATCAGTAAGGGTAATGTAAAATGGAAGCTCTCATGAATTAATAATCACAATCATTGAAAGTTATGTAACTAAAAACACATGAATGTAAAATAATATGTAAAGAAAATTAATATATATCATTAAATAACAGAAAAATCCAAACATTAGATCAATGGTATTACTTTTATAAATTGATAATCTATAATCCTTATAGAAAGTGAAATAACTAAAAAAACATCCCATATAGTTAATAAATAGGGAATGAATAGAATCCAAGGAATAGAATTATGGAAATATCATGGATAAAAATAAATGAATTTTCAATGAATGAAATATATAATTAATGGACACCATGATCACAAGCATCATGAAAACCGTAACTATCAAGAAGTCCTTCAAGATAGTTTAAAACTAATGGGTATGTTTATACTAAAACCCAATTCTACTTATATTTCTGAATTATTTATCTTATTAGACTATCAATTCATCTAGGATATATATATATATATAAATAGTACCCATATTTATAATTACTTACAAATCATTCATTATATGTGTAATTATCAATTTATTTAATTAACAATATTCCTTTCCATTAAATATATATTGAATAGAAGATACTGATTATCAATATTTTCCCAATAAATATTATAATTTTCAATTTTATAAAACGTATTTATGAAATATCTAATGTTTTATAAATAATCTTATTAATGATAAATAATATGGATATTTGAGGTGAAACTGAACATCTAATTATTATAGGATAATGAATGATTCAAGAGAAAGTTATTGAATATAAAAATGAATCAAGGAAGTGAGTGTTAATACTATCTTTGGTCAAAATATCTTAAATCATATAAAATAAGAATAATGATTGTACTAAAACATTATATCCATAGTGGAGTGCATATAAAATTATTTGTTGTTAATGTTGATGAATATAAATACAATAAAAAGTTCTTAAAAAATTATTGAAGAAAATACCCTTTAATTTGTGAATTTCACCTATTAGAAGCTAAAAGTAAAAAACTATTTTGAAAAAAATATTATATGAAAATAAATTCTTTAACATATAATGGAATGTTAAAAAAGTTCATGGCCATGACAATAGTAAATTCCTTATATTCAATTCACTTCAAAATAATGATTCTTTTCCCTTTTTTAGTAAAATATAATTGGGGATTGTTTAAGAAATTGAATGAAGATTTCATTCTAAGGATTTTTTAAAAATAAAAATTTAATTTAAATTTAATTTATAATTCATTTTAGGAATTATAAAAACATATTTGATAATTTTTTGAGAAAACGGGGATTGGGATGAAATCTTATTTTCAATCGAAGGGAGATATGATGTCATATTTTAAAAAAACATTTTCCCATAATGTTTAAGTACCAAATAGATGAAAATATGGTAATTTTACTTGAAAAAATCATGAATAACCATATGATAATAAAATTATTAGCGTTTTATTATACAATTATATAATAATTTACTTCAATATAAATTCATGAATTAATAATCCCTGTAAAAAGAAGGTTATTGAAAAAAACTAACAGAATGATCTTAATGATGAAGTGAGAACTAAAAAAATAGTAAATTATGCGTATCAATGGTAAATAGACATAAAAAATGTTTGATACAAATAAATATAGTTAAAATTCATTACACAAAATATATTAAAATAATAAAAAAATGATGGAACAATACAACCTTACGGTAATAAATTGAGATATGAAATTCATTATCACATGGTAATTTTCAGGTAAGTTTTTCTTTAATGAAATAATAAAATTTCAAACATAAAATAACATGAATTATGAAATATGAAATATATTACAGGAAAAGGGGTATTATATATAAGATATGAAATAAATTAGGTGAGTAACATTACAATATGCCTCGGTCAATAAAAATTGAGTTGAAGTCCATTACCTCACATGTTCCATTAGTTGAATGATAATTATCCCTATGTATAATTGTTTAAATAATGTTACTAATTTATATAATAACCATATTAATATTAATAACATTATATATTACCCCCTTTAATGATCTTATCACATGTATATTAGAATTCATTCATCATTTTCATTATTTTAGTTGTTAATTACCTTGTTTTCCAATACACAGTTTGTCATGAAAGTTATTATTCTGGTTTATAGAATATATAATCATAATATAAAGAATAATATTAATGATAAAAATTTCATTTTTTATAATTATATACATATTTCTAATTATAATATAAATTTGTACATGGTAATGGATCAAAACACTACATGGAGATGGTATGTCGTACGTACACATGAGTGACATTATCATCCAATTAGTGGGTGAAAGGGTAAAATGTATTATAATATAATAATATTAAAGAATAAATATAATCTCATATATATCTCAAATACTCATCAAATTTATCTTTATTACTTTCCGTGTAAAGTGTAATTGAGGAACAAATCCCATCACTTTGTGAGTTGTTTGTTGGATATACAGAGTAATGATGTTATCAAATTTTGAACAAAACAAAAAGAAATAATGTATATGGTATACTATATTTACATACATATATTAATATATTAAATATCCTAAAATTTGATAAAAATATCATTTTATCCAGATATTAAAGGTTGTGATGGAAAAAAATTTGCATCGGTTCACAGTGATGTTGTCCATCGTAAACAAAATTAATGATTTTATTTCCCATTTGATGGACGAGGTGACAGATATAGGATATGAAATTAACATAATAATATATTAGTATATGTTAAATAATATTATTTTTATATTATTATGACCAAATAATATTTTACAGACGTGGTAGAATAAGTTATATGAAAATCCTCTTTTAAGAATGTTATCTATTCTTTGGGGGTCTTCTTTTAGTTTAAATCATAATAAATACTAGGTTGAATTTAAAAAAAATAAACCCAAGGAATTAGGTAGGGGAGTAAGTAACTGATTAAGGTAAGGATTTTTTCAATAAATTTATTGGGAAATGTGAAAAGGGGGAGGGGTGGTGGTGGGTTTTTATATATGGGGAGAGGACACACATTGAATTTTGGAACAAAATCAATAACACTCATATTTTTATCATTAAATAAACCTAAAAAATAATTCATTATTGGAAATTAGATTTTATAAGGGCTTAATATGAACACCAAATTTTATTTGGACACGTTTTATGTAATTTTAACCATTTTCTTTTTTTAACCCTCGGTAAATCTGTTTTTACCTTAACAATGATAGTAAATTTTAACTAATTTTACTGTTCAAGATGACATGAAATTATGATTAAACTTGTTGGGCGGAGTGGATACTCAAGAGGGGGGGGGGGGGGGTGAATTGAGTTACAATTAAAATTTCTACTAAAAATATTTCTATTAAAAATCCCACAAATTAAAACACCAATCTAAACTGTAGTGAATTTGTAATACAATAAAGGGTCATTTAGGTTATCAAGAGATTGAATAGTTCTCAGTTAATCTAATCTAAAGATTATATTATCTTTTGAATCTAACCTAATGCTTTGCAATAAATATAAACACTTGCTAGTTTAACTATCAGAGTTACTTTAAAACAGATTTATATTTAAAGTACACAGTAGCAGAATATTCAAAATAGATTTTAACATGGATAAAGAGGAAAAAAAGAATAACCAAGAGGTTTAGACTCAAGCTGAGACTTAGTCCCCTCAAATAGTTTATATAAACTATGATCCACACCCTGGATCATGGTTTTACAACATTACTCAAATAGTTCTGGTCCTCAGACCTCTACCATAGTTCTATGTGGGAAAAACCAAAACAAAAAAATAGCACATATGCTATCGAGGTCACACATGACCTCAAACACTATCCACATTGGGATATAAGAGTGTATGTGAATTATTGAGTGAGGATTTATAAATCCTCCAGTTCAGCCCAGGAGTCAGTGTGTGTCAAAATAAATAGATGCACACACACTGCTCAAAATGTTAAGCAAAGTGATACAACAGAGGAAATAAAGGAGTTTCGAATGCTATGTGTAATTGCAGATGAGCTGTAAACTTGTTATGATGTTGCATATGTAATTCAAGTCTTTTTTGGTGTGGATGACATGAAACAGATTATCCACGTTCTTCTCAGCTACGGTTATGTAGACTTGTGCATATGATCTTCATTAAGGCACAAAAACTCATATTTTATGTTTGTTCTAGGTTAATGATAATATTGAAGCTCTCTGTATTTTACAGGTTTTCATCAAGTTCTTTCTCTTTTCCTTGAGTCTTCGCAATCGTACTCTTTTCTTTTCTTGTGTTTTTCTCTTTTGTTGAGATCTCTCTTTATTCACTGCAGATCCTCCTTTTTATTCATTGAGATCTGGATAAAAGAATGATTTTTTATAGGTACTAGGTACGGTTCCATAACATCCAAAAACATACATTAATTAATAGTAGGTGCATTACGTGAAGAAAATATGATCGTTGGAAATAAATAAGAGTTAATATAAATTCAAACAGTATTAATAACTATCGGTGAGTAATGAGATCCGTATGTCATTTGAATTTTCATCAGTATAGGTAGGTCATGTGATCACTATCGACATCGGTAGTTCACATGATCAGCATCAGCTTCGGTAGGACATTTAATAAGCATAAGAATAGGTAGTTCATTTGATCTGCATCGGTGGAACCTTTCTTATTGGTGCAACCATTTTCATCGGTGAGACTATCCTCATCAGTGTGACTATTGTCATCTGTGAGACCATCTTCATCGGTGTGACCATTTCCATTGTTGTGATCGTTGTCATCGGTGAGACTGTCGTCATCGGTGCGACCATTGTCATCTTTACGACCGTTGTCATCAGTGTGACTGTTCTCATCGATGCGACCGTTGTCATCGGTGCGACCATTGTCATTTGTGCGAAAGTTTTCATCAGTGCGACCGTTGTCATAAGTGCGACTGTTGGAATTGATGATACCATCTTTATTAGTGCAACCGTTGTCATCGGTGTGACCGTTTTCATCCTTTAAATAATGGTGACTGAAGAAAATAACTAACGGTGAGTCAAAAACATGAAATTCTCACAAAGTGTCTGTTCAATCCAGAACACTTCCAGGTCAATTATAAACCATAAATAATAATAGATAAACATCTGTAGACATGATTAATCATTGTAAACACATTTATAATATAATTAATAATTGACTAAATTGACTTATAAACAAAGATAATAATGATTTGTGATTTATAATATAACCATCTCACAGATGGTTCAACAATCACCCCCTTTTTGATAATCACCAATCTATGGCATAAATGAAGAGGGAGGAGAGGGTACAACATTCAGTATGATCCCCCTATGTAAGAAGAATTTAGGAAAAAAGATCGACAGGTCATCAGAGAATGCATCAGATCATAAACAAGGTGAGAGTAAATCAACATAGCATCATATTACTAAGATATCCCCTTTATATAAAAATATTTTATCTATGTATTCATTTATATAAGTATTTGTCATTTATCTTAGTATATATATTCATTTCCCTCCTTTTCTATATGTATTCATTTATATAATTATTCATTATTTCTACCCCTTTGGGATTATCAAAAAGAAAAAGAAAAGAAGAAAAATATATACCAGAAAGAGAAAAAAAAGAAGGCTCTATTGAAACAACCACTAAAAAGGTACAATAAAATAAAACACAGAAAAGATAGCCTATCGAAAATAACAGGCACAACTACTTCTTGGGGTGCAGAGGAGATTTCCCTTTATTAGATGGAGGAATGGATGGGCCAATGGGTGGTTTGGTGGAATATTGATCTGGAAGGATAGAGAAAGGAGGTAGCACATCTTGGGATGGTATTATAGTGGGTTCCAAGGTCACTTTCGGTTGAGTAGAAACCTTCCAGAAGGCTGCTGATGAATGACTGGTCGAATATTGGATAGAGCTTGAGAGACTGATATCTAACCAGGAAAAACACTGGATGAACTGAGAGGTTCAGCATTGGGAAAAACAATTGCTTTAACTTTCACATGAAGATATGGTTTGAGCATATTGATAAAATCCTGAATGTCTTCACCACCATATTTCATGGCCTTCTCAAATTCATCTTCGTTCTGCTTAAAACTCTATAGAGTCGGAGTAAAATCCTTCAACTGTTGGACTTGAGACTTAAAGGAATGAGTTATTGGTGGAAGCCTTAAATTTTCATCCTTGACATTAAACTGATGGTTCAACACATGCTTGGTATAAATTTTATAAAAGCAGTCATCCATCTTTTCATAGATCTCTTTCTGATCCTGAGTAGCATCAGCATAATAAAGCATTACAATCTTGTGAATATGATAAATATTTTCTTTCATCTTTTTTAAACATTCCATGTATAGAATCTATCCATGATCTACCAATTCTTATTTTATATCATCTTTTAAGGCATTGATATCATGTCCAGTAATCTTGGTCACTTTGGAGGAGCTAGCTTGAGAAATAATCTGGGTTATCTCAGCTTTAAATTTTCTCAAATCATATTTCATCATGTGTTCTATCAAATTTTGAAAAACTTCAATCATTCCAATGATGTTTGATCTAAATTCATCCGACTGAGATACTATGCCACTGCTCAAATCCTTAAGTGATAGATTCAAAAAGGTAACATTCCGCCCAATCAACTCACCAGTATTTCATAGGTCCGACATAATAATACGTACAACTCTTTGAGTTAAAGAATCCATACCACCCTTAGATAAATTCACAGGAGAAGGAGCAGGAGAATTAGATAATTCATCTTTTATTGTCTCTCTAACTACATAAAGCAACTCATCTTTAAATCTGTCCAAATAAGATCAAGAAACTGAAGGACCAGGACTTTCTGCAGTCATTTGAACAACTTCATTAATTGGTCTAGACATAATTGGATGGCTTTCCCTTGTGATATTCACTTCTTCTTCTTCTTCCTCTGAATAATCCAAACCAAGAACTTCCAAACCTAGGTGTTCCTCCCATACATCTTTACAAGAGGTATACCGAGGCTTTACAAAATAAGATTTTCCAGAATTTTCATGTGAGACTTCATCGCCTACATCAAGCTCTGGCTGCATTGTTTTTTTCGCCTCAGCAATAGTATCATTATCATCAAAATGAGGTTATGGATCAGCTTGGATTACATTGTGACCATCCACTAGTTGAGAACGTGAATCATCATCCTCACCATCATCACTATCATCACCATCATCATTATTTCCATTTCCATTATTGTTTTCTGAAGTTTCATCGGTACTATATTTGCTACTCGATTCATACTGCTCAGAATTTTATACTTCAGTATCAGCTTCTTCTTCATCACCTAGAAGGGGTTCTGACTTAGGTAACTTAAGAGGGGAAATACCTGGTCCAAATTCCATTCTTTTTTTCTTAGGACATATTGTATCAGGATCACTCATGTCATCAGGAGGTGACCTAGCTTTCTTTTCAGTATCCATATCATCATCATCATCAGTTTCCCATATTCCCTTATAACTAGAATCTACAGTTTCATTAGGAACATCTATGTATTATTCTTTATCTGAGTAGATAACTTCATCATCAGGTTTTAAACTGGGATCTCTCAACCCCTTTGGTCTATTAGAGTCATCAGAAGTACTAAAGGAGTCATACTACTTATCTCCATCAGAAACCCATGCCATCTCCATGGATTCCAGTTGATTTTCGTTCTTTTGCAGATATCCTTGTTGAGACAAAAGATACTAATCCATGAGATACACTCATCTCCATCTCCATCAAATCCCAAAAACATTAGCATGGATAATATTTTCTTAGAATAGAACATGGTTGTATCCTTCATGGATGGCTTTACCATCTCAAAAATATGTACAGTAATATATCTACACAAGTTGATCTTCTCACCATTAAGCAATAAAAATAACAAGAAAACATCACAATACTTTATAGTAGTGAAATCAGCATTTCTGGGACAGATTTGGTTCTGAATAAACATAAACAGAATTCTACTTTCTCCATAAAACTTAGTAGCTGTTATTATTCTTGAATCAAACATTCCAGTTAACATCTCTAGAGCAATCTCATAAGAGAAATATTATGTTCTATGAGGAATGTTACCAGTGCAATCCTCATATATACCATTATTCAGTACCCCCAAACATTTATCCCATTGCTTCAATGAAAAGGTTATCTTTTTTCCCTTAGATCACTAAAGTTAATATCACAACTTCTTCTGTATCCAACAAAGTATTTAAGTTCAGATAAAACTCATGAACTAACTTTGAGTAGAAGACTCGGTTATTATCACAGAACCAGTCTTTCCATCCTTTCATTTCCAATACTTTTAAGAATGAAAACTTACTAGATAACACACATTCGGAACACACATCCTTTTCTATGGTGACCACCTAATTCTCCATCTCCGGTTTCACAGGCCATTGCGTCGTGTTTCATGATTCTCCTCGAGCGCATTTCACAGGAGATAAAACTTAAAATTCCTTTCCTTGTCACTTTTTCTTTTCATTTGGAGATTCGAGATGTTTGAGAGGTTGGAAGGGTTCAAAAGGTTTGGGATTCAAAAAATGTAGTGTTCGACGGGAGATGGAATGTCATCAGTTTTTAGAAAATGAAATAGCCACCCATCATGAATTTTATCTTTTAGGGATACAATACTAAACAATATATAATATTTAGTAAAACAATGTCGTTTTGACAAACACTATCTTTTTCATATACTGTATAATTCAAACGGTAGTAATGATCGGTTTCACTGATCGGTTTCACTGATCGGTTTCACAGATCGGTTTCACAGATCAGCTTCACTAATCGGTTTCACAGATCAGTTTCACTCATCGATATCACAGATCAGTTTCACATATTGATTTCACTGATCGGTTTCGCTGATCAGTTTCACTGATCGGTTTCATAGATCCGTTTCACAGATCGGTTTCACTAAACGGTTTTACTGAACGGTTTCACTGATCAATTTCATGGATCAGTTTCACAGATCATTTTCACATATCAGTTTCACGGATCGGTGTCACTGATCGGTTTCACAGATCGGTTTCACAGATCGATCATACCTAACTCTTGTTTAATAAAATATAACCATTCTGATCTTAAGGTTCCAGTGAAAATATCATCAAATTGAAGTTCAAAGTCTACAGATTCTAGAGAAATATCACCCCTTTGAAAATGATCTCTCAAGATGTGATGTCTGACATCAATGTGTTTAGTCCTAGAGTGAGACACGGGGTTTTCAGAAATTTTAATTACAGTTGTGTTATCATAATTTATTGACACATATCTAAATTGATATCCATAGTCCAAAAAAATGTGTTTCATCCATATAATATGTGCACAACAACTACCAGCAGCTGTGTATTCTGCTTCAACGGTAGACAATGAAATCGAGTTCTATTTCATACTACACCAAGATACCCAGGACTTTCCCAAAAGATGACATGTTCCAGATGTGATCCTCCTATATAACTTGAATCCATCAAATCCAGCATCTGAATAACTCATTAAGTCAAAGAATTTTCATTTTTGATTAAAAAAACCTAAATTGGTAGTATGTTTGTGATATTTGAAAACCCATTTTACTACAGGTAAATGAGATTCTTTAGGATTAGCTTGAAATCATTCACACATGCATACACTAAACATGATATCTGGTCGACTAACAGTAAGGTAAAGTAAGCTTCCAATCATACCTCTGTAATTAGTTTGATCATCTCGTTTCCCAGATTCATCATCACCCAACTTACAGGTGGTACTCATAGGTGTGTCACTTCCTTTATCACTATCCAGACCAGAACGTTTTAAATGATCTTTTGTATATTTTATTTGATTTAAAATAATACCATATTTCTTTTGAAAAATTTGAAAACCAAGAAAATACTTGAGTTCTCCCATTAAGCTCATTTCACATTAATTTTTCATAATCTTTGAAAAATCAGTACATAAATAATTATTAGAAGATCCAACGATAATATCATCAACATAGATTTGTACAAGAAAAATATCTTTAGAAATTCTTTTAATAAAAAGAGTGGGATCTTCAATTCCTTTAGTAAAACTATTAAAGATAAGGAAATTTGTTAGTCTATCATACCAAGCTCTTGGAGCCTGTTTTAAACCATATAAAGCTTTAGAAAGTTTAAAAACATGATTTAGAAAATGGGGTTTGTAAATCCAAGTGGTTGTTCAACAAAAACATCTTCAATTATAAAACCATTTAGAAATGAACTTTTGACATCCATTTGATATAACTTTAAATTCAGATGAGATGCATAAGCAAGTAAGATCCTAATGACTTATAATCTAGCTACAGGTGCAAAGGATTTTTCACAGTCTATTCCTTCTTCTTGATTATAACCTTCTACCACTAATATATCATTGTTTCTAATTATGTTTCCAGATTCATCATATTTATTTCTGAATACCCATTTAGTACCTATGTTCACGGTGTCCTAAGGTCTTTCTACTAATTCCCAGACATTGTATCTTTGAAATTGATTTAACCCTTCTTGTATAGCCATTACCCAATATTCATCATAGATTGCATCATTGATATTTCTAGGTTCTGACTGTAAAGAAAGACTTGATGTTATACCTAATTTCTTATAGAATCTCTAGTCTGTGCCACTCTATCATGATTACTAAAAATAGCATCTAAAGGATTATTCATTAGAATCCTAGTTGATCTAGTAATGGTAGGACTAGAAATTTTAGGTTCTTCTCTAGGTTTGGGTTCACCAGGAGAAGATTCTAGAGTATTTCCATAATTGGTTGTCATGACAACATGGTCACTATTTTTTCACTATGATTTGAAATTGACAAATCATCTTCAAGATTTTCAAGAGAGGTCATAGGTTCATGTGAATCAGTTTCATCAAATTTGATGTGAACAGATTATTCCACACATTTTATTCTCTTATTAAAAACTCTATAGGCTTTGCTACTAATTGAATGTCCTAAAAAATATTCCTTCATCACTCTTGGATGCAAATTTATCAAGATTATTCTTATTATTTAGAATAAAGACATTACAACCATAAAATATTAATTAATTAACTTTTGGTTTCCTATTATTCCACCGTTCATAAGGGGTCCTTTTGAGAATAGGTCTAATAAAGACTCTATTTACAATATAACAAGCTGTATTGACAGCTTCAGTGAAAAAATAAATAGGTAATTCATATTCCTTGAGCATAGTTTTTGAAATTTCTACACCATTCTGTTGTTGTGTCCTAGGGGAAGAGAAATTGGGATTATAGCCACTATGTGAGCAGTAGGATTCAAATTCATGATTTTCAAACTCACGATCATGATCACTTCTGAAGGTCTTAATCATAAGTCCACTAAGGTTTTCTACAAACTAGGAATATTTAATAAAATAAGAGAAATATTCTCTTTTGTGAGCTAAAAATTATACCCAAGTATATATAGAAATGTCATCTACTAGGACATAGACATAGTGCTTTCCATTTTAACTGGAAACTCTAGAAGGTCCAAACAAGTCCATGTGATCCAACTCGATAGGTTAAGAAGATGAAACTTCTTTCATTGATTTAAAAGAAACATTATGTTGCTTTACTTTTTTACAAGGATTAAAAACTTTATCAGCTGGGAATTAAAGTTTAGGTAGGTCTCTAACTAAGTTCATTATAGTCAGTTTTATAAGTGAGTGTACATTGAACTATCTTAATATTCTATGAAAAAGCCAATATTCATTATGAAAAGCATTTAAACTAAAAATATTTTGTTTGACTAAAGAATTCAAATCAATTTTATAAACATTTTCATTTCATAAGGCAAAAAATACTTAGTCATTTTTCGAATCAAAAACATTGCAAGAATCATTTTCAAAATTAAAATTGAAACCATCATCACAAAACAGAGAAATACTTACCAAATTATATTTATGTTGGTCAAAAAATAAAACATTTGGAATTAAAACTGAATTATTGTTACCAATCTGGCCTAAGCCGATGATTTTTTCTTTTGAATTATCACCAAAGGTGACATGCCCTACATCAACTTCGACTATGATCATAAAACATGAAATGTCTCCTATCATTTTTCTTGAACATCCACTATCCATGCACCATGTGTTCTTATAGGAACTCTTCAGGAAAGTCTCGTACAAAACATGTTTAAACCAAAAATGATTTTGCTACCAAGATTCTCTTGGGTTGAGACTAGTTTGCAAGCAAAGGTTTAGGTAAACAGATTTTTCTTATAGGTCTCATATAATTTACAGAATCAATATATTTTGAAAGATAAAATTTATTTGAACTATAACTATGAAAATAAATCTTTGAAGAATATGAATTTCAATGAATAGAACTAACAACATTCTATCCATATTTAGGAATAAATCTATTTTTAGTAATATGTCACTGTTCAGGCTGATAGCCTATTCCAGTGGTTTATTTTGTTGCCACTTGTTTACCAAACATTTTTCTAAGTGTATATTTTCCATTTTCAAATTTTTATAAGTCCTTCATGAATTTCTCATTAGACAATTTGAGTTCAGTATTTTCCTTAAGTAATTGAGCATTATTTGCCTTTTTTATATGTAGTGAGATTTAACAGAGCTGGTCAAAGAATGCTGTTTCTTGAAGGTCTTATACTTATCCTTCAGCTAATTGTAGGTATCTTCTAGCATATTAAAGTATTCAAATAATTCTTCACTAGAAATATTTTTAGATTCTGAATCAGAATCAACTCTAGAATAATATGAGTCTAAAGCAAGAGTATCCAATGTTACCTTAGAAGTGTTTTTCATAAAACACATATTAGCATTTTGATATATTTCATCCTGAGTGGAATCAGAATCACTTGAACTATCTTCTGAAGCACTCCAGGTTGCTTTCATAACTTTCATGTAATTTTTTCCCTTATTCTCATATTTCCTCTTGAACATAATCTTCGGACAGTCTACATTCACATGCCATTTCCTCTTGAATTCGTAGGAGACTATATCATCACTTTTATCAGTTCTTTTCTGATTTTTCTTCCAATGAGCTTTGTTGTCATATTTTACCTTATAGTATTATTTTTTGATAAATTTATTCTTCCTGTAGAATTTCATGAATCTCCTAGCTATTTGAGCCATCTCTGTATCACTATCAGATGTACTCTCATCACAGCTCGAACTATCACTTGCTGTTTGAATTTTTTTTTTGTCCTTACTCTTTGAAGCAGATGTCTTGAAGGTTACTGACTTCTTCCATGGTTTATAATCTTATTACTTGTTCACTTTATGGTCTTATTCATACATCATTAACATACAAATCAACTCTTTAACAGGAAGAGCACCAATGTGACATGATTCTCTAATTGAAACTAATGTTCCTTTCTATTTGTCTGGTAGACATCGCAGTATCCTCATGATCTTCTCTTTTTCTAGAACATCCATTCCTAGTGAGGTCATTGTATTAATTATCTCATTGAACATTAGATACATGTCAGAAATAGGTTCACCAGGCTTCATTTTAGAATTATCATTCTTAATAGTGTATGTATTAAATCTCATTTCTTTAACATTAGTTATTCCCTCATAGGAAATAGCCATAGTATCCAAGATTTCATAAACAGTTTTACAAGAAGATATTCGATTATATTCTTCATATCCTAAATCACAATTCAGGCCATTCATTGCTTTACCAATATTATTGTACGATTTTTTTGTAGGTTCATCCCAAATAGTTCTTTCAATGGTTGGAATCTTATACTGAGTCACTATAGCAGTCCAGATATAAAATCCCATACTTTCTAAATGAATTTTCATTTTTAGTTTCCATTGGGCATAATTAAGACAACTAAAGATAGGTGGATTGTTGGTAGAAGCGCCTTGTAGTCTATTATCCATAATTAGATTTGAGAAAATATATTTAAAGAGATAAAATTTTGAACAAACAGAAATTTAAGATCTATAAGATACAACTAAAATCACAGTTGAAAAATAGACTGTTTGGAAATCCTTGATTAATAAACATCCTCTGATACCAGATGTTGGTCGGAGTGGATACTCAAGAGGAGAGGGGGGGTGATTTGAGTTCCAATTAAAATTTTTGTTAAAAGGATTTATATTAAAAATACCCCAAATTAAAACACCAAGCTAAAATGTAGTGAATTTTTAATATAGTAAAGGGTCAGTTAGTTTCTCAAGAGATTGATTAGTTCGCAGTTAATCTAATATGATTATTATATTATCTTTTCAAACTAACTTAATGCTTAACAATAAATACAAACACATTCTAGTTTAACTAACAGAGTTACATTAAAACAAATTTATATTAAAGTACTTAGAATAAGAATATTCAAAATAGATTTTAACAAGGATAAAAAGAACAACAAGATTAACCAAGACGTTCAATCTCAAGATGAGACATAGTCCTCTCAAAGAGTTTATATAAACTATGATCCACACCCTGGATCGAGGTATTACAATAGTACTCAAACTGTTCAGGTCCCCAGACCTCTACCAGAGTTCTATATAGGAAAAACCAAAACAAAAAAATATCACATAGGTTATCCAAATCACACTGGACCTCTAACACTATCCATAGTGGGATATAAGAGTGTAAGAGAAAGATTGAGTGAGGATTTAGAAATCCTATAGTGCATCTTAGCAGATAGTGTGTGTCAAAAAAAACAGATGTACACAGACTGCTAAAAATGTTAATCGAAGGGATTCAATAGAGGAAATAAAGTAGTTTAGAATGATCTGTGTAATTTCAGATGATCTCTAGACTCGTTTTGATGTTTCAGATGTAATTCGAGTCCTTTTTTGTGAGGATGACACAAAACAGAGTATCATTGTTCTTCTCAGCTATGGTTGTGCAGACATGTGCATATGATCTTAAGTAAGGCCCAACAACTCATCTTTTGTGTTTTTTCTAGGTTAATGATCATCTTGAAGCTCTCTGAATTTTACAGGTGTTCTTCAAGTTCTTCCTCTTTTCTGTGAGTCTTCACACTCGTACTCTTTTCTTTTCTTGTTTTTTTCTCTTTTGTCGAGCTCTCTATTTCATCACTGTAGATCCTCCTTTTTATTCCTTGAGATCTGGAAAAAAGAATGATTTCTTTTTGATAGGTACTAGGTACGGTTCCCTAACATCCAACAACTGACATTAATTAATAGAAGGTGCATTAAAAATAGAAAATATGAATGTTTGAATTAAATAAGAGTTAATAGAAATTCATACAGTATTCATGACTGTCGGTGAGTCATGTGATCGGTAAGTCATTTGAATTTGCATCGGTATCGGTAGGTCATGTGATCATCATTTCCATCAGTAGTTCACATGATCAGAATCAGCTTCAGTAGTACATTTGATCAGCATCAGTATCGGTAGGTCATTTGATTAGCATCGGTACGACCGTTCTTATTGGTGTGACCATTGTCATCGGTGAGACCGTCCTCATCAGTGCGACCGTTGGCATTTTTATGACCATTCTTATCGGTGCGACTGTTGTCATCAGTGAGACCGTATTCCTCTGTGTGACCATTGTCATCGGTGTGTCCGTTGTCATTGGAGAGACCGTCATCATCTGTGCGACCGTTGTCATCGTTATGGTCGTCGTCATCGGTGTGGCCGTTCTCATCGGTGCGACCGTTGTCATCAGTGTGACTGTTGTCATCGGTGCGACCGTTGTCATCGATGTGACATTTTTCATCGATGCGACTATTGTCATTGGTGAGACTGTCATCATCAGTGCGACCGTTGTCATCAGTGTGACTGTTGTCATCCTTTAACTAACGGTGACTCAAGAAAATAACTAACGGTGAGTCAAAAACATGAAATTCTCACAAAGTGTCTTTTCAATCCAGAACACTTCCAAGTCAACAATAAACCATAAATAATCATAGATAAACATTTATAGTCATGATTAATCATAGTAAACACATTTATAACAGAATTAATAATTTACTAAATTGACTTATAAATAATGATAACAAAGATTTGTGATTATTAAAATAACAATCTTACAGAGGGTTCAACAAAATTATTAGATAATATAGAATATGATGATTCCAATTATTTAATCCATATTTATAAATTATTTTCACATAAGTAGAATTTTCAAATTTAATATTATACCCCCAGATGCGAAGACAAAGCATGTTTTCAAAGAAAAAAGTTCCCTTGTATAGATTGTTTTAATTCTAATAATCAACATAAAATTGAATATAATGAAATGAAATTGTTAAATTAAAATATAATTGATTTTTTTTTCTTTAAAATCATTTTAAATGTAATTTATCCTTGTGAATTAATTAAAAAATATAGACATTTTCAATAAAAAGTTGTTTTATAACTATTCAGTGTAAAAATGAAACATTTTGTAAAAATAATAAATAATTAACCCTGATATTATTTTTAAACGATGATTACCAAAATGAAGTTATTTTTATAAAACACATTTTTTAGAAGTGGTAATGATTAATTTTAAATTATGTGTGTAATGGGATTGTAAACCACCTTTTAGAAAAAAATACTATTTTTCATAAAACATTTAAATTTCTTTTAAATGATTATTATTTAATTTTTTATAAATAGATAGGTATAATTTTCAAAGTTTATTTGATAAAATTACTACGCTATAAATTAATTTCTATGTCAAAATGATATACTATATTAAAATTCATCTAGATTCAGGGTTGTGTGTTCTGCAAACAATGAAAGAGAATAAATTTAAAGAAATATATTTCATGGGTTGTTTAAGATAATTGTTTCATATAAAATATTAAATTGAATAAAATGTTATTATTTTTAATTTTGGGGTATTATAATCTCAAAACCATCAAAATTTTTCTACCGTGAATAATAATCAATTTATCACCAAGAACATTCTATCTCTTCATCGTCATTAATGATATGCCCACTATTTTGGATTTAAATAACTGACTTCATAAATGAAAACTATCAGTAATTGTTATTGTATAATTAATACTATATTCATATAAATTTATTTTACAAATGAAATTTGGAATATTTTTTAGTATCATATTCTAACTCAATCAAGTACTCAACCTTGTTTCATTTCTAATAAAATCCCAGCCTCACTTAATTAGCAAGAAATCAATAGTTTATGTGATTTTGAATTCATGAAATTTTTATATCGAACTCTCATAAAAAATATAAAATATATGATATATTTATATTCTATATTCTATATTTTATTTTCATTATAATTATATTTATTATATTAGTTAAGGCTACCTTTGGATTTCATTTTTGATCATAATTTGTTTATGTTTTGGTATCATTCTCTATTTCCATGCATGTTAAAACACCCAATGAAACAAACACTATATATCACAAAAACATGATTATATTTTATGTGTTATACTTTTTTTGTGGGAAGTTATGTATGCATGAATCAGCCATTACCTTCTTAATTCTCCTTCCTTTTTGAAAATCGGATAGCTACATTGAAATATTGTTCATGTTAATCACACACAATGTAAGCTCTTCATTCTGTAATATATCAGAAAAGTATATGCTTAATATCTTCATTATTGAGTGAAACTATTATTTAATATATTTTAATCGATTAGGGTTTTATATGTCATCATTTATCATCACAATGATCACACGCTTGTGGAAGTCACTCTTCGTCTAGATCTATGAGATAATTTTACATAGTGACAACACTGGCTCAAAAAACTATTCTTTTGAGAAATCCTTTAAGTGTTCATTAAAAATGATAAAATATATGATTATTATTTCCATATGTTTTTTTGTGGTTATTATTCATTGCGAAGATGAGAAACATGTGATAATTATATATGATATAGATGTGTTCTAAACAATTATGGAGTCACTATTTTTCATAGATCTCTATCATATTTCATCAACCTCTCTCAGATTGAGTACCTCAATATTTCTAGAAATATGACCACTAGCTATAATAATAGTTTCAAGTAGCATCATGTATTGATATTATCTCAAAAAAACATGTTTACACAAGAATATGTTTAATCATAAATATAGCAATATATTTTAGATTATGTGATTACATACATTGAAATTGGAAGCATATTTTTTTACATGTTGGTGGATTCTCTCTTCAGGATCACTGTCTCTGATGAATGTGAGGATAAACACTTGCCCTTTTCTAGATATATCATTATCTGAGAATATCTAAATCTGAAAAATGTGTTAAACTACATTTTATTTTAATAGTTTCATCTTAATCGAACACTTGAAAATATGATCATCATAGAAACTATCTTTTAATATTAAAATAAATTTTATTGCGATATTGGATATTAATATAAATCTCAGTATGATAACGGTCATAGTGTTCTTTACATACATATCTTATGGAAATAAGAGCTTTTCCAGTGAGGCTAGAGGCGGAATATGATCAATGTCATGATCAGACTACTATAATCATGTGTATTTGATGACCTGTATTATTTATGTATTTTGAATGATTGATAAATAAAACCACTCTCTGATTCAGGCCTAGGGACAAACTAGTATGTTTCAGGTATGTTTAATAAATAAATACATTATATATACTCTTTTAACTACATCACTTAGGTTGGAAACAGTGCACACCTTCACCCATTCCCTACACTGGAGGCTCAACATATTTTAATGGTTCACCTGGTCTCATGCGCACCATACATGATGTTTGTTGTCTCTATGAATTCCCCATTAAATTATTAATATAAGAACTGTTCTTTCCACTCTTTCCTCAACCATTCATAGATGGGGGTATACGCTATCTATAAAAGTAGTGTTTATAGATTCCCCTTGGTTTTCAAGGTGCTTGGACTTATTTTTTGGTAATGGATAACTAAAATACGTAGGAAATAAACAATATTTTACATTCTATAAGTCTTATAAGACTCAAAAAATGTTAATCCACATAAATAGAATAACATTTCCAGAACCCCTAACACCCAATAAAAATATTATTTCCATCTTTACTTCATATTCTACTCATTTTGGTATATTAATTTCAATTATCTCTTTATTGTGTTAAACATTTGTTACCAATAATACCAATATTTTACGTGATGATTAGTTCAAAATTCATCCATTTTATAAATTAAAATACATAAAATGGAATTAATTATATGAATAATACATGATTCCAATATTCTTTATCTATTAATAAATGATATATTCTATTTATATTGTATATCTTGGATAATTTTGGAGGCTTCTTTCATTCCTACTTATTTAATATATTAACATCAATTAAAATATTCTATTTCATTGACCAAAATTTTAAACTAATAGAGATCATTGACATTAAATACTACTCATATAAAAATTGGGATCTTCAATATAATCCATTATTTGTTTTTATAAATACCTTAAATGTTCATTTCAAATAAATTTATCAATATTTGAATATATCCCCTTTATATTTCAAACAATCATTTCACCTTCTCCCACTTCTTTATAAAGAATACACAGTTAATTGGGAAAATGTATCAGCTTGTACTTAATAAATGTTATATCTACAATTTAAATCATTGTCTGCATTATCCTTGATTGGTATATAAAATAAAATTTTTTGATTTAGAAAACAAAATTTTCCATTACCAAAAAATATTAATAACACATTAAATGAAAATTCATATACTTATCTTTAACAGTTTTCCACTTTTCTTTAAATAATATGATATAAAATGAGATATGAGTCTTCTTTAATAACAATTAATTTGAAATATGGTATTGATGGAACAAACACCCTCAAAGATCCATGAGATAAATCACTAAACAATGTAATTATATTATTATCACATGTTTGAGCACTTTTTAAATTAGAGCCTTTTAGTGTTCTTTGGGTAGAAACATCAATTTTATCTTTATTTTGTGAGGACTCAACATGATCCTTATCAAAATATTCCAAATGAACATTTAATTCTAGACATATCATATTGAGGAAGCTTATATAATCTTCAATTATAACAAACTTCTCTTACAAAACTATTATATAATATTTTTAACTTATTCTTTATGAAACTTAACTTTTTATTGTAAAGAGTAGTAATGTTCTATGATCTTCATGTATTTTTATTATAATTTTAAATACATGACATCCGTTTTATTTTCTAAATTTTCTAAAATATTATGTTTCTTATCCTATAGAGTCTTTATGACTCCATCATTCATTTCGACTTCTTTGATCCATTTTGGGGAACCTATTTAATGTTTTCTCTTAATTTATTTAAATACATCAACTTATCAATATAAAAAACATTATTTAATTCTTCATTGTAATGTGTTATCCATACAATCATTTTTTTCCTTTAGTTATGTTATCACTTCCTACATATATATAAAGATTCCACACATAAGGGATATTGTTTCATTTGTAAACAATTTAGCATATTCCTTTATATATCAACCAACATCTCTTGAGTGGGTTTATATTAATCATCATAAGCACAAATGATGGAATATTCATATTCATGATAATTTGACAATATTTTTTACAATCCTTAAGATCACATACCTTTTTTGATTCACAATAGGTCTGAATGTTTTCCATATCCTTGGTGGGAATTTGAGAAAACTTCTCTTTAAATTAAAATAATTCTATGTCTTAATTTCTTGAAAAGCATGGAAAAACTGATACTTCATCTTCTTTTGAAAATAAACAATTCTTTTTCAACTTTTTTATCTTTATTTATACAAATTTTCAATGTCCAGGTAGGTATATAATTCTTCTCCATGAAAACAGAGTCTTCACAAAAATTTATATTCATTGAAAAAACAATAAATATACTCAAATATTGGAAATAGAATGAATTCAGTATAGAGAATCCAAAAAATGAATACAAATGTCCTTATACCAATTAGAAGGCCCACTTTAGAATATAGTCAAAACTAGTGGGAGGGGGGGGGTTAATTGTTGTTGGGAATTATTTACCCAATAAAATATTTTATCCCTTTGATGACATATACATGTTAGGATCAGGATTTTTTTATTCTATTTTTCTTTATCTAATGGGTGTATATTAAATTATTGAATTTTAACATAATTTATCTTACACAGTTCACTACTCAATAAGTGTATCTAGTCCTTGGCATGGTATGAAAATAATCCAATACCACAAAACATCTAAAAAAATCATGGCATATGCTTACAAATAGCAAAAATGATCTTTTTTGCCTTTACTTTTACTATAGTCAATTGAATGACCTTATTTTATATATCATGGATAGTTCATTATAACGTATCAGAATGTGGTCATGAACTTATCATTTAAGGTTTTTTGTAACACCAATCATGCCTTACACCATATGAGTATTTGGTTTAATGTCATAGTTCTTATTTATTGTTCTAATAAATTCATATTTGGGGTTTTACTAGCACAAAATAGGGAAGAAACTAATATTGTTCTTCACAATAGAAATCAAAATTTATTATTATTATTATTATTATTATTATGACATTAGTCATAATATTTTTAATATGTTTTGAATTGATACTCATAGAGTGAGTATTATTTTTCTTCCTTCGAAAATCACAATATTAATTTTAAATATAGAAATAATGAAATTTTAGCTCAACATTTTCATAATTATTATTCCCTATATAGAAATCAATTTATATATAGAATAACACTATCTCTTCATTAGTCTCAATTTTATGCATATGAAAATGGAATTAAATCTATTATATCCTCGATATAAAAGAACTATAATTATTATTGTATCAGTTATCCTCTATTTCAATAACTTTTTATTAGAAAAATATATTTAACATTGTTCAATATTATAGTCTAAATCAATCATGTTCAAATTAACGTTGTTAATTATTATTCTAATAAAATATCATCCTAAAATAGTTAAAACTAAATCAATATTTTTTATCTTGTTGACTTCATAAAATTGTATTATGTAACTCTCATGAAAACCATATCACATATAATATATTAGTATTTATTTTTTTTCTAATTCTATTTTGTATATAATTTCATGATTCCTTTGGATTTTCGTTTTAATTATCTCTTTTTGATGTCTTCCAAACTTGGTTCGTGTGAATCAATGTTAGCACATGAAATACTTCACACACTATATTTTGCAAAAATATAATTATGTATTATATGTAATAATTCATTCCTGGTTATGTATGTGTTTATGAAACACCCACTTCCATTTTATTTAACATCCATTCCTACAAATCGTATATGATCTCTGATACACTCTGCATGTTCTTCCCAAACAGTGGAAGCTCTTCCTTCTGTTATACTTATAAAAATTATAATCTCAATATATTACTTATTATGTACCACTATTTGTGAAAAAGTATTCTTCACTTATGATCTAATACAAGGTAAATGTTATTTATGAGGCTCTAAAGATTTTGGAACCCTCCCTTCTCATAACTTAGACAATTTTTCAGTAACCCAACACTAGATGGAGGAATCATTCCATCATAAAACACGTTGAGTTTTCATATAAAATTTAAGTGTTTCAAATGATTATTCATAGAATATTTGAATGGTTATTCTTATTTTTTAATATTATTAGGTCTTAGATTTTTTTAATGCAATAGAATATCATATAATAGTTACAGAGTTTATATTTTTTGGGAGGTCTGTTGTTTTTCATTATGATATCTCATATTTAGTACCTTTATATTTATATACATTAGATTGTTGACTCTACTATAAGTTTCAACCAATGTTAAGGATTTATAATATAACACAGAAATTATGTTTTTTCCAGAATACATTAAATCAAAAATATCTCAGTATATTTTAGATACGTCCAATGTATGATGTCGACATAGGTGGTTTACATTAATATTTGATGGAACATTCACCCTTTAATGTGAGTGTGTAATGTGAATTTTATTATAAATACATTATATTTTATATATCAAAATATTCTAAATATATTAATTAAAAAAACAGCCTCTATAACTTCATTTACATTCAGTAGTTTCATCTTCATAAAACATTGAGAATGTGATCATCCTAGAATGAAACTATACAGATTTTAATAATTTTCATTGAGATAATGGATCATAATATATAGATAAAAATGAACTAGGTCATTGGATTCTTGGAAAAGAGAACATATGAAATAAGGGTTTATTATGTTAGACTCGGGGTTGATTATGATCACTAGAATAATCATGCATCTCAGACTAAGTGGATCAGACAACCAATGTTATGTCCATATTATTAATAATAGAGAAAAAATGGAATGCACCACTTCATCCAATATAAATCTCTATCATGTTTGAGGAATTATTAAAATTAAAATCAATTCCATTAATTATTTTAAATAAAAAAAAACAAGGTTTCACCTCCACACACCTTCACCCACACCCCACATGGGGTTCACCACACCTTCTCATAGTCCATCGAAGCACATGCACACTATGAACCGTATCTGAGGGTTCTGTGTATGAAATCTCTAAGTTCCCCTTGTGGGATCTATACTCTTCTCTCCATACACCACAATTTAAGCTAAGGATATACCCTACCTTCCAATGCATTCGCTATGTGTCCCCCTGGTTGGATAACTATATGGACTTTTTTCTAGTAAACTTATAATAAAATAAATGTACAAACCAAAATAGAGTCTAATCCATATTCCTTTTAAGTATCACCAAATTTTATGCCACTAAAATTACTTAACTTGTACACAAACCATCATGAAATGTAATAACTTTCCTAGCCTTCATTAGTTTCTCTTATTCTCCTTTTGTAATATCAATTCAAACCCACTGTTCATTATTGTAAACAATGTGTAACTAGTTAAAAATGTATTTTACATGATTTTTAGCCCAATAATCATGAGAGTTATCATGTAAAATAATAAAAAATAAATTCATTATGAGGATAACATGTTAGTACTTTATTCATCATCCATTCATTAAATCTATATTATATTAATCATAGATATCATGGATACTTCCAGAAAGTCATGTATCTATGAAATAATAAATATATTAACATATATTTAATGTTTCAATCTCATTATCATTCATAGAAATAAAAATATCATCCATTAAATATAAATACAACTTATTCATAAATCGGTCACTTTAAATAATTATTCTGAAAAAACCATATGTAAACAACTAAATATTTTAAACGAAACTCTGGTTTCCCTCCACTATTTAAATTTTCTAACAATTGAAATTTAATAATAAAAAATACTATAAGAACATCAATATCTACCCATAATATTCATATCCCACATAGTCCATTACCTAAAATTCTTTCCCAAATTAATAGCATTCAGATACAAAAAAAGAAAACTCTAATTAATTATCAAAATCTATAATATATCATAGTATTTACCACTAATCTAATTCTTTGAGAAAAATTATTTGTTTGTGAATATTATGATAATAAATTATATCCTCCATTAATTTTTATTTCATTTTTTAATTGTGTAATTGAATCTGTAAGAGATTTCATAATGCTATTCAATCTCATAAATCAGAGTACAAAATAAAATGAACTTTATATCATATCTATAGGCATGAAGGATACCCATTGTTTTAACTTTAACAACATATATAAAATTCTTATTTATTATAACCCATCCTTGACCTATTATATCTTCTTCCTTTGGGACATTCCCAACATGAAATCATAAATATGAGAACTATACACAAAAAAAGAGACACACACACATTGAGAAGTCAATAAATGTTCTGATATTGAAACTCAATTAACCACCACAAAATTTATGATTGTCCATTTCATAGTTAACATTATTAAAATGTCATTAATTTCATAAAATTTTAATTTTTCATATTTACATATAAATCAATATGAATTTTTCTCTAGTTGGGGGGTGTAATTTTTCTACGAGTATTTGAATTTGGTGTTGGTTTTTTGAGAATGATTTAAGAGGTATTTGTGGATGTGTCTTGTTTGGGAAATAAGATATGTTTGGGTATATTTGTGATACAAATTTAAATGTTTTCATCAATATATTTGTTTAAATATTCATCTATAATTTTTGTTTTTGAATAGATGAGAATAGTTGAACATGATGTATTGAAATGGTTTATAATTTTGTTTTTTGTTTTTAAAACAATAAAATGAAAATAATGTGAAATATTTTATTCATTTGATATAATGTATATTAAATCATTCTTGAAAATTCAGTGGTTAATAGAATATATATATATATGTGGTTTTCAATGTTTTCTTGTTTTTATGAATGTGGAGCAGTTTTTTGTCTAATATTTATCTATGTAAATATATCTTACTAAAAATTATTTTCGATCTACAGTAGATAATTGTAAAAATAATGAAGAAAATAATATTAATCCATTATTTAATATCAGTTTTCCATTGTAGTTGATACTAAAAAATAATAATGGGTTGAAATTATAAAATTTTGGAAGTACTTTATATGGAAGATTACATAAAATTGTATCAATTATACATGAATTAGTAAGATTCATTTTTATGTTTGTAATAATCATATAAACATTATAATAATTATTTCAAAAGGATATAGGGATTTTCAATGACCCTATAAGAGTTATTATGGATTTTAGGGAATGAAACTATTAATTTCAATAGAAATATTGTATTTAGTAAGGGTTATTTTTCATTTCAAAAGTCTTGTTTTTATATCAAGAAGATCATGGTGATTATGTGAGGGTCATTGTGACTTTTTAAGGATAATTACTTCATTCTCATGTGAGATATCAAATGAAAAATATATATGATATTTTTATATTTATTATTATAAGTAAATACGAATATGATGACACAAAATCTATTTATATAAGTAATAATATCAAAATAAGGTTTTTTTTATAATTATGAGAATGTGATAGATAAGTCCTCAAACTATGAATAAGTAGTTTCACTATAAAGATAAATGATGGAAATTACTAAAAGGATAACTATTTAATCATTTTCAATGTATAATAATTCCCTTATATGACTTGAATTAGATACATAATAAGATGAACTAATTGAATAGTTGAAGTAAAAATTGGATTCATAAAAAGTGTTATGTGTTTATATATAGACATTCGAATTTGAATTTCGAAGATGATAGTCATTTATAATGATGAATATAATATTTTCAATGCTATACTAATACTACTTTTATGTCATAAATATTCTTTATGGATAAATATAAATATTTTAATAGATATTTAAAGGAATAGTAAGAATAATATTATTAATGTTTCATTATTAAATTAATAATTAGATGAAGTAGATGAACGACCATCATAATTAAAACTCACATGAAGTCATATTTTGTGTAAGACTCTTACATTTTTAAAATATATTGTATTATTTTTCATGTTATGGAAAAAAATTTTAAACATTTATTAGAAATTGGTGTGACATAAGTTAGTTGATAAAACCTAATTGTTTCAATCATCATGTTGATAATTCTGGACTATTTGATATCAGGTAAATTTAAATCAAACCACAGATTAACAATATTATTTTGAGAATTGAACCTTATAAAATTATTATGTACCCAATGTTTGTATATACATTTGTATGATAGTGATCAAGTTATCACATTCACATGTTGTAAAGATTCATTCAAGAAGAAACATAAAAATTAATTGTAGTCACTAAATCAAACAAATACGTGATTTACAAAGTGTCTTAAGGGTCATTTAAAGTGTTATCAGAGTTATAGTTCCCTTGGAATTTGATAATCTATTTATTGAGTAAATTTGGGAAAAAATTAGGGAAAACGGGGATACCAAAATTTTATGGAAAAAAATCATAACATATTGAATGATCAGATTTTTCCTTATCATTTGTCATGTAGTTTGGTTGTTCTAAGGGCTACAATTAATCGACTTATTATTTTACCAAAATTTAATAATATGTCCCAAAGTAAAATAATGAAACAAAAAAATGATGTATGTGCATAGTTTACCATTCAATCATACCTTTGAAAAATGAATTTCTCATGGTTGAAGGAATCAATACATTAAAATAGTTATCAAAAAAATTATAAAATATCCATGGAGGTAGTAAGAAGGTGAGACTAGCTAAATAATATATTTAACCATTATATATAAATAACCATATAATGATTTATGGTGTAACTATTGATTAATTCCTCACACAAGAAAATAATATTGTGAAAAAAATAAAAGGTTTTGGTGAAAATATATATGAAAAAAATAGTTTCTGAGAGTAAATTATGCATTACTCTCAATATGTTAGATGTTAAAGTGTGATAACTTGAGGACAATGATCAAGGTACACATGGTTTATATGAACAGAATAAGTCATTAATTAATATGAAATGAAAAGGGTAGTTATTTAATAATGAATTCCATGGATAAAAAGGATATTTCTAATAAAGCCCAATAATTGTAAATTTTTTAGAACAATGATCTTTTTCCAGAAGAGTTTTATAATTCATGTGATGATATTGATAAACAGATTTATGAACTCTTTTATCCTATATCTAGATTCATGATTAGTTTAACGGGATTTTCTATGTGATATATTCTTCCAAAATGAATTTTTGTAGATAAAGTTGAAATTTTGCACCCATATTTCCATAGATGAATGATGAAAAATCTAGTGAATACAAAGATGAAAGGCTAAATAGATTAATTAATAAGATAGACTAAAATGTTGATAATTACAATTTTCCATAAATGGTAGGGGTAAGAAATTAAAAAAATATAAAAAATAGAATTTTTTTGCTATATTATTGATTATTATATTATTGGTGAAGATGAGTAAGATGATACTTCTTGTGATATTGATGAACAACAAATAATTACTAATATGAATAAGCATGTGTTCCCTAATAATGAATGAAGTAAATCCATAAGTGATAATCAAAATGAAAAGGATTTTATAATGAATTGATAAACCAAGGAATATACAACAAAAATCTAAATGATATAAAATGAGGAAAAAATAAAATAGAAGAAAATCAGCGAATATGAAATAAAGGGTCTATTCATATTGAAGACGAACAAAGATAACTAAAGGCGTTTGTTTCCATAATAAAATTTCTTTCAATAACTATGAATCTAAATGATTATATGGGATAAAAAGTTATAAATATGATAAATGGAATTGATATTTTAAAAATCAAATTTATCAATGATGAAAATCAAACTTTTATTATAATATTCAACATATTTTATAATTATCAATTAAAAGGACTATAATATGTAATGAAGATTCATATAATGATGATAATCAAGGATAGAATAAAATATCATCCCAAAGTGTCAAAATTATCTTTAAATCGATGATGGAATTTCATAAATAATTAAATATACAATGAATACCCTATTTTAAAAAAATGAATCCCATAAATCTGTAAATTATGAGAAAACTATCTTGAAAGAAAACAAACACCTAAAAAAGTTGATTTAGAAAATAAATTAATGAATCCATGAATAATGAATAGTTTATGCAGGTGACTACATTTTTTTTTAGATAAAAGATCTATGATTTATGGTCAAAATAAGAAAATGTTCTTGAATTTATTTTTTTAAAAAATATATATTGAAAAAATGGGATTAATGTAAATTTTTCTATCACTAATGAGGATTTGGAAAAGTATAATGAAATTTATAGTATAGTTAAAAATCATAAAAATTAAAGAATGAAAGGGAGATATAATTTTAGGTTAAAAATATAGAATGAAGATAAGTAAAAATTCGTATTGATAAAAAAAAATATATTGATAGTTGAAAATAAATATCAATTATTAGAAGAAGTTTTTAGAATATTTGAATTGGAAGAGAACCTCATTAAATATATTCTTACAATTTCAATAGACAATTTGAGTAAGAGTGATAACAATTATTACAATTAGAAAAACATGGACAATGGAAGAGAAAGTTATATTGATTGAAGATTAATTTTAAAATATCATTGGGGGATGAAAAAGCATTATAGATAGTGGATCTTATTTATACATCTTATTATAATTATATTTCTTAACATATGTATAAACCTTTAGGGAATGTAACATTATAATGTTTTCATTCATCTATGATCTTTGTTTTTTCATTTCCCTTATTTTTTATAGGTTTATTATTGGTTTTCTCTTTTATTAAATCATTTTAAGGCTTGGGGTGTAGTTTCAATTCTTGTTTGGGAGGCTAGGAGTTAGCTGAATGTTTTTTTTGATTGTTGAGGATAAAATTCAATTATTGGAAGTTGTTTCTAGAAGAATTGACTAGTTAGGGAACCTAATTGAATAAATTATTACAATTTTAATAGAAAATTAGAGTATGAGTAATAAATATTATAAAAATTATATTAATAAGGAAAATGGAAGAGAAAATTATTCTGATAACTTTCATATTTTAATTAATAGTAAAAAATAATACATTTTAATTCAAAAATGCTTTTTTATAATTTATTTATATAGATATATTTTACTTTTAATTCTTTTTAGTGTGTAATTAAACTAATTTTATATGATTTAATCCAATTTTGGTCATTGAAAACTATTTAAAACTGAAAATAGATATAAAAAGATTTCAATCATTTGAACGTTTCTTTTTTAAAACCCATTTTTTGTATTGTTTATGGAATTAAATTTAAAAAAAATTGAAAAATTATTTGGATTTAATTGGATAAAATGGAATAAATAGTTGGAATTAGAATGTAAAAATTAGGAGGGAAGGGAAATTTAATTTTTTGTTATAAAAAAAGTTTCCATGGTAAGTAAAATACTTACCGAAGTAAAAGTGAAATTTTGACATGGGTTGAAGCTAAAAGTCTAAAGAATAACATACCAAAAAAATAAAAAATATTAATGGTTTTTTTCTTTATTTCATGAAATGAACCATTTTATAAAGAAATTAATTACAATAAAAATTTAGGGAAATTAATTCCAACCTTATATGAATTTATTTTAATATAAAATAAACAATAAATTAATCACTTGAACCCACTTCTCCTTACATATAAATAACACCTCTCCACCACCCTATTTCGACCAAAAAACAATTTGAGCAACCAAAATATCTTCCCTAATATATCCTCCTCACTCTCGCTATGAATATTTGTTTTTGGTCTTAGAAAGATATGATATCCAGGGTCCTTAATGTCCATTCAAGGAGGTAATATTTAAGAAGTAATTTTCTCAAAGTACCTCTTTTAATTTATTTGTATTTTGAGTTTCTATTCACCTCCTCCAACAATTAATGCATTATTACATTAGATTATTTATATACTGTTTTTTTATGTTTCTTTTGGAATATATAATATCTATTTCATTTCGTACCACCTCTTATTCAAATTAAAGAATGTTTTCCAAGTTATGCCAGTTAATCGCCTCCATGAATAATGTTTTTTTCTTCTTTTTTTCTTTACTACCTTCATGGCTAGTATTAAAACAATTATTATAATCAAATATTATATTAATATGTATATTATAATCTATTTGGTATTCTATATAAGTTATATTAAACATACATTCCTCCTTTCCATATTTTTGTTATATGATATATTCATTTGGGGGGAGTATAGACTACCGCCTCCTCATTATGATGTGATTCATTCACATAGAAAATGTAAATTATGAAGGATTTTCTTAGAAAAAATATATGATATAAATTAAATTTTAATTATACTAAATTTTTATTATATATTTATACAACCTTATATACATTTCATTTAATTTCACTTTTTCAATAAGACTGGAAAAACAAAAATACCATTAATGCGTACGTAAGACCTACTGTCTCCATGAATGGTGTTTTTTGTATTCCTTAAAAGACTATAATAGATAAATATATAATGAAAATATATTATATTTATATCTTGTTTTGTATTATATAGTTAATGTAATTATGACCAGATGGACTATTTACATCATACCAAGTTCATTTTTGACTAAAGTACTGAATATCAACAAAATATCTAATATAATTAATTATGTAATTTTAAAAACACGTTAATAAGGGATATAGAAGAAATAATGATCTAGAAAATTGTTCTAAATCATTTATAAATTAATCTATTTTTATTATTCGAGAATATAAAGATTTTACGTGACGAGACTGACTCACTTTAAGGGAATCTGTTAACCCAATTTTCATTATTTTTGTTAAACGTCTACTTCTGGATTATATCGTTCAACTATTATGTGGGAAATAAATTTTGCATATATTAAATTTTATTTATATCTTAAATTTAATTCATTGTTTTTAAAAGGAATATTTTTATATAGAATGTTTGACACTCCATACAAAACAAGAAAAGAAATGTTATTTTAACATATACGACGACAATGACTTTAGTACCGCCTAAAAATTATTTATTATTTAGATTCCTATATATGAATTAATGTTATTAAATAGAAAATAAACACCATATTCCCTTTTCATATATTTTTTTATTGAAAATGGTATTATAGGGAATTGATTATGTTATTATCTTGAAATTATATCTTCTGATTTCAATGTGGAAATGTTATTTTTCCTTTATGCAAGATTTATGTGTTTTTATTATGTTTTGGTTCGTTGAATTTTTTTATTTATATGGGTGGTTCCATGATAGACCATGGGATGTTGAGCCCATGATCTATTTCCAATGCATATGATAATGAGACAGAAATAAATGATATGGTTTCTCCTAAAAGAATTAGGGAATAAACTATGATAAGAATTCCAAATATACCCATGAATTCTACTCCCTGCATATCCATGAAGGATATAATGTAAGAATGTCATGGATTCCACAAGTTACTTTATTTGATGTTTGATTTATAATAACTATTTTAAAGAATCTTATGATTTCAAGAGGTATATTAAAGAGCTTATGTTTCTCATGGGTGAAAAGTATGATATTGTTAAAATGTTTTCTTGAGTTTTAAATATTATTGGACTAATGATTTCATTCATTATATTATAACACTTTTTGGTCTATTTGTGCTAATCCCATGTTTTTTAAATTATTTATATTGGTTTTAAGGATGGTTAAGAGAAATTAATATGTCAAGAAGATTTGTATCAAGAAAAGAAATAATTTTTTAAATGGATTTCTTTGGTGGAAAAAAATGGATACTATTTTGGTAGTATCTTTTTGTATGATAATGAAATTTTTTGTATTAATGATAACATAGTTATCTAAAAAACTATACCTAAAAGGATACATAATGTGATAGCAGGTGAATTCTTAAATTAAATCATCATTATGAAATTTTTACAGTTTGAGCCTTATATTTGGTATGATAGGTCGGTTTAGATAATTTTTGGGGATAGGATATTATTATTATAATACCAATAAATGAATTATCATTCTATTATAAAATTGGGAAGAAATAAAATTTGAATATTAAAAATTTTCAACATATAATTAATGTTTATTCATAATGATTTTCTGCAAAAGAAAAAAGGTAGCTATGTTGGGACGAAATTTATAGGAAAATAACCTTCACAATAAAAAACATAAGATGGTCGGAATTCGAACTAAATATTTTGTTGTAGTAATGGAATTGTTAACTAAGGCTATAAATTGAGGTGGTATAAATGCATGAGATCATCCAGATCAACCAAAATGGAACATGTCGATAGGGGATCCATTCATGAGGCAATATTCCCATCATTTAAAGGATCATCTCGACCTAATCTAGCTATAGGGTAGACTAAATGACTAGAAAATATTTTCATTGTCATGAGTTGTTTAGAAAAAAAAGGTCTGCCTTTCTATTTTCCATTTTATAGGTGACACTGATCAGTGGTGGTGTATGGTTAAGAATGTCCAGGATAATGAGGATATATATTCTCTTTTGTGGGACTAATTCAAAATTGGTTTCTGGAGAAATAATATTCAAAGGAGTTTCTGCTTAAGATAGAAAAAAAAATTCATAGAATTGAGGCAGGAGGATGATTTAATGGATTCTTATGAAGAAAAATTTGCATGACTATAATGGTATGATAAAAATTTCATCTTGGATCATGATAGTAAAATCAATTATTTTTTCTCCGGATTAAAGCCAAATTATCGAATGGAAATGAATTTTCATGATTTAAAAAGTTAAGAATTTTCATTTAAACGTGTATAAAAGTTGTAAATTGAGTTTTCTAATGATCATGTACTCTTTTAAAATAATAATAATAAGAGGTTGATATATCATGGGATAAGTGATAATTATTAAAAAAGGACTGATGGTATGAAAAATAAGTTTTAATTTTTTTTGAAAATTGTGGTAATAAAAATACTAGGCAATTCCTTTTGAATTTTAGTATGTTCTTACAGTGTAGTAAATGGGGAATAAAGATAATAATTTGAACTAAAATATATAATGATAGTGGTAAAATAAAATCTGATTTATAGTCAATAATATTTTTTAAGTGAAATTAGATGGGCCATTATGAATATTAGTGTCCTATGAATAACTTAAATGATAGGAAGCAGCCATACTACATGCATAAAGGTGAGGTGGAATCCTTTGAAACTAATTCAGTAGATGTTGGGATATTAATTAAGTGGTATTAGTTACATTTTTCTTTTCTCAGATTATTCTAATGTGTTGCTTCATTCCAGGTCTACAGATTCAATGTTTTCCGAGAAATTTTCTAGGAAATTGGGAATTCCACCTCATGAAATGAATCAATTACTTATGGTAAAATCACCTGAGTGAAATTTTTAGGAAAAAATTAATTATAAGAATATTATAATTATTTTATATGGAATGAATTTACACATAATCCTTTTAGTTTTTCCTCTAGTAGATTTCGATGTTATTTTAGGGTTTTATTGGCTTTCTATTTACCATGCAATGATTGACTTTAGATCTAAAGAAGTTTATTTTTAGAAAGTCTTTTTTTTATAAATGATTATACCCTTAAATTTGATAACATATTAATAAGTTTAGAAACTATTAAAATATGGAAATAAATGATATCTTTGATATATTTTTTTTTAAAAAAAATAACAGTTTCGAGTAATGATGTGCTAGTGGTAAATGAGTATCTTGATTTATTTATTGATGAGTTTCCTTGTATTATACATGATTGAGAAGATGAATTTAATTTTGACTTGGTTCCTAATAATAAACATATTTCAATACCCCCTTACTGAATAGAACATATATATCTTTTGGATTTGAAGAAGTAATTTTAAGAGTCATTAGATAAAGGTTTCATTCAATGTAGCACATCACCATGGGGTTTTCTTATCTAGTTTATTAAGAAGATATATTTTTAAATGAGATCCTTCATTGATTATAGATCATTTAATAAAATAATTATTAAGAACAATTATTCATTTCTTCACATAGATGATTTGTTTGATCAGCTCTATGGAGCACAATGTTTTTTAAATTTTGACCTGATGTTGGGGTACCATCTGTAAAATGTAAAGGATGAAAACATCCCAAAAACCCTGTTTCATACTAGATATGGACATTATGAACATGTATATATTCCATTTGGGATAATTTAAGGACTTTTTTTATTCATGGATCTTATGAATAGGATATTCATTGAATTCATGGATATGTTTTTTTGTAGTTTTTATTGATGATATTTTGGTATATTCTAAAAGAAAAAAGGAGAAAAAAAATTTCATCTAAGGGTAATTTTTAAAACCATAAATTAAAATAAACTATATGGTAAATTTATAAAGGTGAGTTTTGTTACAAAAAAATTATTTCCTTGGTCATATTGTATCAAAAGTGGGCACAACTGTTGATCCAAATAAAAGGAAAGTCAATGAAGATTAGCCAAGACCCACAATATAACCGTGATTTTTCATTGTTTAGGTTTATCAGGATATTTCCAGAGGTTTGTGGAAATATTTTCAGGGGAATCTAGCATACTGACTACGTTAACATGGTTGAGTGTTAAGTTCTTCTAGAAAAAATAATGTGATGATTGTTTTCAACAATTAAATATAATATTGGTGAATGCTCTAGTTTTAGCACTAGTTTAATGAAATAGAAAAAAAAAATTCTACAGTGATGCTTTATTTAAAAGAGATGGTAGAGTAAAATTTCAGAATTATCATGTAATTTCTTATTATGCACATCTGTTGAAACCTAATGAGTAAAATTACCCTACTCCAAATTTTGAGTTATCTGTTATTTTTTTCATAAAAAAATTGGAAAAGTCATTATTATAGAGTAAAATGAAAAATATATTCTGACCACACATGTTTGAATTATTTGTTCAATTATATAAAAAAAATTAAACAGGAGATAGAAGAGATTCATGGAACTAATCAAATATTATGAATGCAAAATTAATTACTATCTTGGAAAACCAAATGAGGAGGATGTTGATTTTAGTTAGAAACATAATGCTACATTAAACATGTTATAATTTTAGTGTAACCCTTTGATTAATGATTTGATGAACATTGGCATAGAATTTTTTGGTGAAAAGAATTCTGTTTTTCAAATGTTAGTGAAATCATATCTATCAAACAGTATTAAGCAAGCTTGTATGGATGATAGTGTGCTACATAAAAAGAATAATTGGTTCAAAAGTGATATTTACCTGATTTTAACAATGATAAATATTGTGGAATAAGATTGTGGAAGAATTTATGTTTGACTTATGATTCATTGTAGAATAAATAGTTATTATGTGAAAGTCATAATTCTCTGTTTTCAGTTAATCAAGGATGTACTAAGATGTAGATAGACCTTTGAGAGTATTTTTTGTGGGATAGAATAAATATAGATATTTTTTAATATAGATTGATGATTTTTACATGTCAATAGCTGAAATTATATCAACAGTTACCAAAAGGGGTGCTTCACCTTTTCCAATACAAGAGTGTAAAAGTGAAAATATATCTATGGATTTCGTAGAGGGATTACAAAATACTTCTTGAGGTGAAAATTTGATATGAGTTATTATTGATCAATTGACTAAATCTTATAATTTTATTTATATTTGAGATATTTTATAACTAGATAAACATTAATGGTTGTATCATAAATAGGTAGTATGGTTACATGAAGTTCCTCTCCTAATTATATATGATCTTGATCCAAGGTTCTCTTATAACTTTTAGAAAGGCTTCTAAAATTCATTAGGAAAGGAATTAATTTTGAATACAAATTCTTATCCTTAATCTTATGGGAAGTTAGGATGAAAAAACATATATTGGAAGATATTCTATGAGATAATTCAATGAATTTTCATGGAAATAGGGATCAAAAACATTATTTTTTTGAGTTTTCTTATAATAATTATTTTTTGTTCTTGTATAATTAAGACACCATTTATAGAATTATATGGTTAGTAGTGTTGAACTCTAGCTTCTTTAGGATGAAGTTGGTAAAAGGAAGTTGATGGGACCAGAAGTGGTTGATGAGATTGGAAAAAAATTAATTAATTAAAAATCATATTTGGAAAGCCCAAAGGAGGAAGTTAGGTTTTGGATATAACTAGAGGAAGGATAATTATTTTGAGGTAGGTTATAATGACTTTCTCAATTTTTATCCATGGAAAAGTGTGATGCATTTTAGTAATAAGTGAAAACTAAGTCCACAGATCATTGGACCCCATACAATTATAGAGAAAAATAGATTTGTTTCTAACAAGTGGACTTAACCCTGGTATATCATCAGTACATAGTGTTTATCATGATTATATGTTAATAAAGTATATATCTGGTTCATTTCGTGTGTTGAGCCAATAGGTAGTTTATTTGGAAGAGAATATTTCTAACGTGGAACAACCGGTTCAGATTCAAGATTGTTAAGAGAATGTGTTGTGGAATAATTTGACTCATCAAGTAATGGTTTTGTGAAAAACTATATAGTTGAAGTGGCAATATGGGAATCTTAAAATTCTATGAAGGATAAATACCCCCACTTATTTGATACGTGAATAATAATTTTGAGGATGTAATTTCTAAAAGGGTGGAAGGATGTAACATCCCAAGAAATAACATAATAAGACATTTTCAAATGTATTAATAATTATGATTTAGATATTAATTTTACAATAAATGGGAAGAAATTTCTGATAGAATACCCAACATACAACAATGGTTTTCTCTGAAATCTAATTTTTCACACAGGTTGTAGTTATACCGAAAAATATTAAATTTTTAATATTATTTGTTTAAATTGTAAATAGCACATAGTTGTAGTATTTTATGTAAGGAACATAACTAAATATATTTTCATTACATTTTTATATTATTTTTTCACATTCATCCAATAAATTGCATATTCTTAAAATGATAATTAATCTAATTATAGGCATAAAATCTCTATAATATTTGAAAGGTAGATATACCACCTTTTTGTTGTGATGCAAAATTAAATGCATTTTTTGAAACAATTATATGTTACATTTGAAAAATTAAAATTATTCTTTTGAAATGAAACACTAAATTTGGATTTTATAAATTTATTTATGTTTTCTGGTAACTTTCATATTTTAATTAATAATAAAAAATACTGCATTTTATTTCAAAACTGATTTTCCATCTAATTTAAATATATAGTTATATTGTCCTTTAAATAGTTTTTATAGTTTAATAAAACTATCTGTTTATCATTTAATATAATTATTTTCATTGGACTAAATTTCAAGTTAAAAATAGATATAAATTTGTTTAAAACGTTTTAAATTTTCACATTAAAAATCATTCATTTTGTTTTGTTTGTGGAATTAATTTTAAATTAACATTTATCAATTATATTAATTTAATTAGATAAAATGGATTCAATATTTAGAATAATAATGTAAAAATTAGGTTTAATGGTCAATTTATTTTTTATTTTTAAGAAATTTACCACGGTAAAAAATTATTTACCATAATAAAAGAGAAATTTTGATGAGGGATAATGTTACAAATTAAAATCTGAAAATATCTTAAAAATAATGCGTCTAATTGTTTTATGAGGTGTTAATCAATCTTAAACATAATATAAATCCTTAATTACAATCCAAATATGTTGAAAATAATTCCACCTCTATATGGTTGGAATTTAATATAAAATAATCAAAAAAATAATCAGTTGTAACCACATCTCCTTAAGTATAAATACCACCTCTCCACCAACCTATTTCGACCCAAAAATCCTTATAGCTCTAAATATATCTCCCCAAACATCGCTTACTCAGTACCGAGACGTCCAAGTGACGATGGTCTCACCATAAGACGAAATATATTGTCCTCAAAGGTCTTTTTGGGAGGGGATATTCAAGAGGTAATTTTCTCAAATTACCTCTCCTAATTTATTTCCTTTTCTACTTTATCCTCACCTCCTTCATCCATCAATTAATGGTTACTCTAGAATCATGTATACATTAGATTGTTATTTTTCTAATGTAATATTTCATATCCATTTCCTTTCTCACATCCTCATATTCAAATAAACATATTTTTTATGTTTTGCTGATTAATCGCCTTTAGAAATAAGGATTTTGTAATTTTTTCAGTAACACCTTAATGGATGGTCTTAAAACCATTATTCAGGTAAAATAATATTATAATATTTATATTATAACTTATATCATATTATATATATGTTATATTAAACAAACTTTCATGGTTTCAATATAGTTGTTTTACAATAACTTCTTTTGGGGACGTATGAACTACCACCTCCTCAATTTGAAGGGACTCATTCACACATCACATAGAATTTACAAAGATTTTTTTAGACAAAATATATTATATAAATGAAATATTACTACTAATTTAATTATATTTTATAGGTCTACATATTTATATAAATATTATTTAATATCACTCTTTTATTATGAGTGGAAAAATAAATATAACATTCATGTGTATGTACGGTCTAGCATCTCTGTGAATGGTGTTTTAGTTTTTCATCAAATATTATTATAAATACATATATAATGAATTTATAAGATATTTATTTAATATTTTATATTTTAGAGATAATGGATATATGATCACCTAGACAGTGGACATATTACCATGTTTATTTTCGACTCAAGTACGAGATATCAAAAAACCTCAAAAATGAATACTTATGTGATTTTTATAACATAGTAATAAGTGATATAAAAGAACTAATAATGTTTAAAAAGATTCTCATGAATGTTAAATTTGTGGATGTTTATTATTCAGGAATATAATGACTATAGGTGATGTGTCGGACTCACGGTAATGGAATATCTTAACCCAATTTCAATTCATTGTGTTAAACATCTATTTCAAGATTATTTCATTGAAATCTTATGTGTGAAATAAATTTTTAATATTTTACTATTTATTTATATTATTAATTTCATTTAATTATTTTTATAATCAATATTTTTATATAGAGTTTGAATATTCATACAAAATGACAAAAAGAATGTTTTTAATCATATACGGCAACAATGAAATCATTGTCGCCTTAATGGTTATCTGATATTTTTTTCCAATATAAGCCATACTTTTTTTAGATGGAAAAAATACCCTATTCCCTTTTCATGTATTTATTTGAATATGGTTTTTATAAGTTATTTATTATGTCAATATCTTTAAATGATATCTTATGATTTCTATGTAGAAATGTTATTCTTAATTTATGCATGATTTTTGTGGTGTGCTTATGTTTTGGTTATTAATAATTGTTTATGTATATGGGTGGTTCCATGATAAATCTAGGGGTTTGAGCCCGTGATATCTCTATATTGATTTGGGTAATTATATATAGTTAAATGATATGGTTTCTACTAATAGATTTATAGAATATATTGGATGTGTATTTCAAACGAAACCATGATTGTTAGTCCGTATGTAGCCATGAATATTACACTTAATGATTGTTATGGATTCCACAAAATACCATTATTATTTATGATTTAAAATAATTATTTTTTGGAATATTATGATTTCATCAGGATTGTTAAAGAGCTTATGTTTCTCATGAGTAAAATGAATTATATTGTGAAAATGTTTCTTGAGTTTTAATTATTCATGTAATAACGGTTTCATTTCATATTTTGTATACCTCACTAATTTTATTGTGCTTCTCCCATGTTTTTGAAACGTTTTACAAATGGTATATGTATGGGTAATATAGATGATGTATTAAATATTATCTATATCAAAAAAAATCATGTTTTATTTTCTAAAAGGGTTTCCTTTAGTGGAAAAGATGTATTTTGTTTTGGAAGTATCCTCTTATATGATTATGTGGTGTTATATAATAACCATGGTCTAATTCTATAATACTCAAATCCTAAAAAGATCCAAAATGATAAATATAGTGAATTCCTGAATTAAATCATGATTATGAAATATTTTAGGAAGGGTCCTTACACGCTCACTACGGATATCCATTAACTAGTTACTAAGGTCGATTAGGGAAAATAAACCATGGGAAGTACAATAATTTATTGAAAAAAACAACCCATTTAAATTATAAACCATTCTATGTTGGCCTCTATATGACCCCCATATCCCTGGAGTTTTTCTTAATGTGATATGAAAATTTCCAACAATTAATATTCAATGATACAAGTGTCAAATAAAGCATTGAATCTCTTTAGGTATGTGTTTCTTTGGTCAGATTTTGAATTCCACATTCCCTGTGTGTATCCCACATCAATGTCTATGGGTTATTATACTGTCGATGGATCTAAATCAGGATTTCTATATTTTTTCCTAGGATACCATCATTGTTAGATCTATCCCCTTATCTCTCCGATTGTGGATCCCTTGTGGGAATAAATTATAATACAGTGAATTGAGGAATGTTGTTTCACTATGGTCCCTATTAATTTAAAAAATCGTTACATGATTGATGAAAATGGATATTAAATTATTTCCAAAGAATTAACTAATATTCTTGATAAATGTTATCAAATGGAATGGTGTTTCATGAAACCTATTTGGAAATAACTATTTAAATAAATGGATTGTTATCATAAAATGATTTTTAAATAAAATAAATGTTTCAATGAAATAATTTTTTGGGGACACATGAGAAATGAAATAATGATATTTTTATGAATTTCTAATGAAATTATTTATTTTGGAAGACATGGTTTTTGATTAAATCAAATATAACATTGGTTTTTTTAAAGAAATATATTGTTGAAAACATTGCCTCAGAATTATTGAATGACGATTGCTGAAATTGATTTGAGATTAATTATTTTCATTAGATAGATTTTTTAAAGAAAATGGGAGACTAAGTAATTACTTGGGTAGTATAAGACAAGAATACTCCATATGTATTATCTCTATCAAAAAGTTACTTATAATGATTATGATAACTCAACATTGATAATGATAAGGTTCATTTTTTCTGTTGGAATACTATCCACCCAATCTATGACATATAGGTTGGTGTGCACTCCATGATCTATATTTCCCTGAGAGTGCGATAATACTTGAGCCTTGATCTAAATATGCCCTGTGATTTTAACCCTGGATCTATGATTGAAAATGAATTATAAACACTATTTTTTATAAAAATAAATATTCATGCATTCATGGCTAAGATTATTATTCAAACATGTTTTTATGGAAACAAATATTCATGTCTATTTTATAAATTATATTGAAATGAATTGAAATGTGTATTTTATTATAAATCATGATATAAAATTTCCATTTCGTTATTTACATAAAAATACATAAAAATGAATTATTTGATATATATTAATTATTTAATGCATGGTGGGGTCCAATTGGTTAAGTATTTCTCTCACTGTTCATATGAATACGGACATATTCATTCTTTTTATAGGCCAAGAAAAATCAAAAAACCACTTGAAAGAGGTCAATTTTCTTAGTTGAAAAATATTTGGAGTTGGTGGGGACATCTAGAGTATGTGATCCACCTATTATGAGGAGATTTGATAGGTTATTTCATTTTTGGTTTAGGTCATGTATTGTATTTTTTCATCTATGGTCATGAAAATTCACTTTTGTGGTACTTTTGTATTAATTATTCTATTTGTATACAAACTATTTATGGTTTGTATTCACATCATTTGTTTTTTTGGTTGTTATTATGGAGAAATATTTCCCCTTAATCATTAATGATTCCCAGGAATTATTATCCATCCCATATAAATTAGTAACTCCATTTGGGTTATGCCGGGTTTGAATCATGTTCCTCTTTAGTGGGATATCCCTCTTGGTTCTTGAACATTGAAATCAATGTAGTTTTGGTAGCTTATTTTTTGTTAGTATGCTTTTTTAGATGACTTGGTACAAATGATAAAGGATATTTAGTACTTTATGGGTAGGTTATGAGGTAGTCCTTATCTACATCCCATAACAACAATATGTATGTTTTTTTATGTGGTTGTATAATGTGTATTTGAGGATTTAGGTTATCCAATTATACTATTTTCCCATAAAATGATCCAGAACATTCATTCCAAATTTTAGTTTTAATGGATATATTTTTTTTTACTTTTCCCATGATTATTTTATCATTGATTCCTATTTATGTTGTGTACTAATATACCCCCAAGAATATTTCATAGCCTGATTTCAGAGGATACTGTATTTGAACCACATCATCTAAACCCTATATTTGAAAAGATCCTCATAGAGTCCGTAGTTTTCACATTACACTCTCCAAACCAAGGACACACATGTTCCCTCATTCATGATGAAGTGGAGCAAACATAAAAGAGATGATATTATAGATTGATCAAAATATATTCTTCATTGAAAATGACTATCCATCTAGGGAATGAATGATCCTCATCTTGTGTAGGTTTGGTTAGGAAATATTTATTGAATCATTGAGTTCATATATATTCCTAATTTGATTAAAGATAAATGTGTCATATTTAATCTTAATGGGATAAGTAAGATATGGTGGTATTCAGAAGTTCTGGAAAAGAGGAATGGTTTATTAGATTGGAACAAATTCAAAAACCATTTTCATTGGAAATTATATCTAGAGTTGATATTTTTCTTAAATCCATGAGGATTGTAGACCATACTCAGGTTGATTAGACAGTAACTCAGTGGACAAATAATATTTAAAAAAATTATTTGTATTCACCTATGTAGGTTTCAAATGAAAAACTAACGTCCTATAGTATTTATGGGGGTCAAAGAAAAGATATTTGATTTTAGGTATTTATCATTTAGCTCACCTTATTTGATGTTGTTCTATATGGAGATTTTGTGGAAGAATTAGAACTGTTTGGTATGTTAATATTGACTAGAGGTATTCATACTCATAATAATAGGATTAGAAGTTAAATTCAATGGAAGATAATTTGAAATGAATCTTTTAGTGGAAATAATCATGGGCATCCTCTATAGAATAAATACTTTAGATCTTCTTCAGTGGCTAGTAAAGGCCTGCCGACCTATTTACTATGTGGCATGGTTGGGAACTCAACGAGTTCATGGACAGTCCCACCAATTTTTTTTGATCTCACCAACATTATTAACCCATAATCTATGGCATTTCATTGTATTCACATCCCATCATAGTGGAACTGGATCATTAGTTCCTAGGGGATATGCATCAATGATAGATGATTTAAGAACAATCGGTATCCTTCAAAAAACACTATGAATCATGAAAATCCACACTAAGGATGAGTCACTATTAATATCTTTTGTGGGTTATGTGACAGTATGAAGAACTATTTATATTTATTTGTATTTTTAGACTAATATATAAGATATTGGCTCTTAAAATTCTTTTGTATCAACCCACTCTATGTTGTTATTGAATCCAAAAATTGAGCTTATGCTTGATGTGATGGAAATCGTAACACCTATTAGCATGAAGAGTGAATAGGGTTACTAAAACCCCTCTAATTCTTTCTATTTTTTCGACATCGATATTTCATGGGATTTTTTGGTTCTTGAAATTAATCACTAAAAAATTATTATGGATATAGAATTGTTGGTTTCTCACAAATATCAAATTTTCTATTATCATTGGTGGGTGTCATTTGTTACCCATGATGGGGAGTTAGTCATTTTCCATGGATAATTGAACTTGAGTTCTAATTGATCTGATACTTAACTTCTATAGATTAGTAGGTTTATATAATTTTATACTATTGAAATAAAATATGAAAACTTTTTAATAAACATCATTTGGTAGCATTGGAATTTCGCAAATTGTATTAATTTGACATCTCTAGTATACCATCATATTGGGATGGGTATTTATCTATAAATTTATTTTTGGGAACTCAGAGAATATCAATTCCTTCATTTGGTATAACTCAAGTTGAATTGATGGAACTAAAGGATCAGTGGGATGAATTGATTTCAAAAGGATTAATTTAATCCTGTGTATTTCCTAGTACAACACAACTTGTATTCACTATGAAGTCTAATGGAATACTTACATTGATGGTTGATTACAGAAATCAAAATTTGGTTATGGTTAAGAATTAGTATATTACAACATGAATCATCATGTTATTTTATTATTTAAAAGGGTTGTTATAGTTCTAAAGTATTGATCTTCTGTCATCTTACCAATAGATACGGGTCATAGAATCTAATATTCAAATGGTAGAATTATGGAGTAGGTAAGAGATATTTGAGTTTCTTATTTAGACATTCAGATAGTCTATTTACCATATTATCATTACAGGTCTGAAATAATTGTTTTACTCTTGTATCTCCACTATTTCATTGTGATATTAGTTTAGGAAATTACAGTTTATTCAAAAAAAACAAGGAGGTGCATGCACTTAACTTGATGGAACATTTTGTAATTTTATAGAATAAATATTATTATGTTATGTTTTGAAAGTGAATATTCTTGATTTTGAAGATGATATTATTGTAAAATGTGGTCTCAAAAAATAGAATCTTCGTCGATCCTAAAAAGGTGAAAGCTGTTATTTCATGAGAGGAATAGTAAAATGAATTTGAGATTCAATTTCTCATATGTTTATTATAGAATGATCGTATATATTTTAATTATTTATCCAAGTTGTATTTTATACAGAATTATCTAACATCAATGGGAGTGAATTTATTTTGGGATTCAAAAATTTAAACTTCATTCAATGAGTAGAATCCCAACTTGACATCGAATGCTATGTTGACTGTTCTAACGGTTATAAATGGATTAATAAACTTTTGTGATGATTTTTTTTGGATTTGATGATCCTTCTTATACAAGGGGATTATATGGGGGATCATGTTTCTCATTATCTTCAACAACATTTGAGGAACCTTCCTAAACATTATCTATAATTCATATCAGTGATGAAAACCAATACGTTTATGAAAAAATACCATTTCAAGAAATGTTTTACTACCTAATCGGATCATAATAGCTAGAGTCTTATATGTTCAAATAAATATTTGGATCTTCTATAGAGGCAATGTTTGGAGTACCTTTAACATATCTATATTTATATATTTTACACCCATGGAATGGGGAGAGGTATTCCTAGAACTCATATCAGAAAGATGGAATTGCAATTTATGAAGGAATTCCCATAGTAGTTTAATCACATGAAGATTTTATATTGTGTGTTTGGGTTTCTTGGAAGATAAGGTAGTATTTTATAGTAATTGTTCAGTTGACATTAACTCTTTTGGAAATGGTCAACCAAGACTTTTAGGTTAATAGTGTGTTCTGATTTATCATTATTTCATTACATGGTGTGGATGACATTACAAAATTGTATCAATATATGGAGGGAATTATTTCCATCATAATCTATTAATTCATTCAATCACCTTTGAGGAAGAATGTAATGGGGGATTTTTCTCATTCTACATGAGTGATTCACCCAATATCTTTTAAATGTTTTATGATATGAGGATTTAATTCTAGAATATAGGTATGAAATGAGACATTTATAATCGTTTACCCATTGTTACACCTCTTAGAAGATTATTGATGATCATCAAAATCCTACATGTGTTCTTTAACTACATCCATTGATGACTTGTAAATAAGATGATATATTGATGGATTTCATTGTTTTCATTCCACATACTCATCAAGGGATGTGTTTTATTTGAGAAGTGATATAACAATTGTCTAAATTAGATAACATTATTCCTTTTTTTACCGATAATGAGAAATATTTTATAATTTTTCATGTTTAAGTTATTTTAAAATTTCATAGAGTTTTATCTTCATTTATTATTGATTGAGGCCCCTGGTTCACATATTAGTTTTTGAGAATCTTCAAAGAATCTATGTGATCCTTGGTCAATTTGAGTTTAATGTACCATCATAAGATGAATGGTATTACAAAATAGATAGTAAGATTTCTTAAATACATTATTTGTGCTTTAATACTTGAATATGGACGATTTTGGAACTTTTATTTGGGGATAGATGAGTATAAATACAATAATCAATAAATTTTCCCATTAAATTGGAACCATTTGATGCCATATATGACATGCCTTATAAATGAATTCTATATTTTTTAGATATAAGTGATGCTTCCCATATAGGACCTAACTTGTTCTAAGTGTCAATGGAAATGATCCATTTGAATTTTCCGATGATGATAATGGATCATATCCATTATAAATCGCATTTGTATCATCAGTGACCTCCTATGTATTTCTTAGTTGGTGACCCAGTATTCTTAAGAGTCTCTCCTCAGTTGGGTTACTAAAAACATAGAAAATGATAGATGATTTCAAGAATATATATAGTACCTTTTGAGGTTTTTGAAAAGATTGGGAAGTATAATATAGTTTTACCATGATACTACAAATAAAATCAATCCATATCATGTTTTACATTTAATATATTAAGAAATATTTTTCAGATTCATTTAATGTTTTCAATTGAGAAGACTATGATATTGATGCTGATATAACTGTGAATAAGAAGCTGGTTCAAATTGGTGATTTTCATGTGATGTTGTTTTAGATTAATTGTTCTCCCTTTTTTGGTTTTATATAGACATGTATTATATTCTCTTGAGTAATTGGAGGATGGGATGTTGAAGAGATAGAAGTGGAATCATCTCTTTGGGGACCAATTTATTGATGTGTATTTATGGGGATATTAAAGAATTATGGTGGGGAGAATTAAAATATCATGACTATTTCTATTATTTATGATCTTTGGTGTTCCTTTATCTTCTTGTTTCTCATGTTTAATATTGTATCTTCTTACTCGTTTAAAATTTTATAAGGGTTAATGGTATGGTTCCTATTCTTGTTTGAATGCTTGGAAGGTTTCTTTGTGTTTAAATATTAGTTGATCATTTTCCAGTAGTTGAGAAACTATTGCAGGAATTCAATCGGCTAGATTGTGATACTCACCATCCATCTGGTGACATTTTATAGTGGGGAATTCTTACAAATAATTCATCAACTAGTTGGTGGAGTTTTAAGAGGTTCATCCATTTTTCTTGGATCAACCAGGTAGCTTGTGACATCTAGTGGCTAGCTAGAGACACTAATCTGGGTGAGGATATCATTGTAAATATCATAATTAGTTTCTAAAAACTGTTGTTTATTTTTTATTTAACTCTTATTCATTGACATAAATTCGACCCCTATATCCACGGAGAATCTCTGGAAGACATTTTGGCACTGTTGACATTAAATATTGGTGGATCAATTTTCAGATTGAAGAGTTGAATCTATTTCTATTGGTGTAATATTGATCTGAATTTGAATTACCCATTCCTTATGTATCTCTAACATCAAGGATTGCAGATCATTTTTTTCAATGGATTTTAATAATTATTTTTGTATTCTAATTTTATAATTCCCTGTTGGTTGTTTTTATCATTTCATCCATCCGATTTTGAGTCCTTTGTTGGGTCATTGATTATAATGTGTCTGGTTGTAAGTGGTTTTGTAATGTGGTCCCAATCAATTTAAATTATTTTGGAATGATTTAATTGAAATATATTATCAATTTATTTCTAAATAAAGAATTAATATTCTTCAAAAACATATAAAATGGCATGGTGTTTGAAAAAACCTCTTCTAAATTGATTTTAAAATAATGTGTTCAATCTCCAATAATATTTTTTAACTAAAATTATTTATTTTAATCATTATTTTAATTTATATTCTTCATAATTAATATAATGAATTGTTTTTCTGGATTTGGGTTGAAATTAATTATATTGGATGGAATTATTTTTTATAAAATGTAATCAATTTTTATATTTAAAATGAATTGAAACATTAAAAATATATTTGGGGCTCTAGAAGGATGATTGTGGAAACTAATTTGAGATAAATGATTTCCCTATGAATTATTTGATTGATCACTATGGTAACCTAGGTATTTTAGTGATTAGTTTACGAAAATCACATTAAAAATCTATTACCACTATATCGAAAAGTATTTGATGATGAAAACCCTAATTAAAATTCTCTGAGGGAAGGGGAATCATTATTTGTTGGTAGACTCACATAAACATAACACTTCTGATATTTGGATTGTTTTTACACCGAGATCCTTATTTTACATAGAGTGTGAGGATCCATGATCCGTGACCTAACTATCCTCATTTATTATAACCATGTTTCTAGGATAGAAAATTAATTAAACATGGTTGTGTTTATAAAATTTTTTATTCATTCCAACTTTGATAAAAAAATATCACTAGTGTAGAAAACGTTATTTACGTCACCATTTTTTACGTTAGTTATATATAACTGACATGATAATGTGTGAAACGTGGTTTTTTATGTTGGTCATTTTGTAACCGACGTAAAAAATGTGGTAAGTAAATTTTTAATGTCGGTTATTTTAATAACCAACGTTAAAAATCGCGCACATTCATTTTTAACGTCAGTTATAAAATAACCGACATAAAAAACCAAAGCGCGGTGTTTTTTACATCAGTTATTGGATAACCGACGTAAAAAATGAGATATTTAGGAATTTTTTACGTCTGTTATAAAATAATTGACGTAAAAAAGAGGCTTTTGAGACCTTTTTGACGTCGGTTATTTGATAACCGATGTAACCAAACAACCCGTAGAATTTTTTACGTCGGTAATAAAATAACCGATGTAAAAAACTGTGATTTATGATGTATTTTTTATGTCGGTTATTCTGTAAATGACGTAAAAAACCATCACACAGATTTTTTTACATCGGTTATAAAATAGCTGACGTAAAAAAAAGCCGTATCTGATCCATTTATAACGTCGGTTATTATAATAACTAACCTTATAAATGTAATAAAAATATATTATAACATCGGTTGTTAAATATCCGATGTTATAAAACATTTAAAAAATAAACACACCCTGTGGATTGTCATTTACGATTTTTCTATCAACAGTCTGATGACTCATCTCTCTAGTGCAATAAACCCTAATCGACTCATCGATCTCATTGTGTTAAACTCGTTTTTCTATCATCTTCTTTAATCCTTACTCTCCTCGGATATATCATCTCAACTCGCAACACTCAGGTAAGCCTCCCATGACTTTATTTCGTTCGTTTTTTCCCTAGATACTCTATATTTACATTGTGCAATCTTTTTATTTAAAATAGGTAAGATTCATCGATTTCGAATGCTCTTACCTCGTTTTTCCATCATAATCTTATTTATTATCCCCAGATCTATTAGATCGACTCACAATATTCACATAAGCCTCACCTACTTCTATTTAGTTTGTTTTTGTTTCTCGAATTCCCAACATTGATGGTACTTTTTGTTGTCATTGACAACTAATGATCTCTTTCACCTATATTACTGAAATTTATATGTAAACCATTGTGATACACCCATTACGTGTACCAGTGTGATTTATTTTATAACTTTATATATGGTTTTTCATGGTGGAATGTTTGTTTTGGATCCTTGGTTGTTTCTATTTTTGGTATCACTTTTTTTTGTTCCATAATCTATTTACGTCGCTTATATCATGGAGTATTATAAGTCTTCATATGCTATTAAAAACTGATTCATTGCACAATGGATCATTTTAGACTAGTAGGAGATACAATTTATGGTTCTCATTTTGAATAATGGTATGATACCAAACCTAGTAGCTTGAAGTTAATATCTATAGATATGATAAGAATAGAAGCTTGAGATTAAAATCCCAGGGTTTTGGGTGGCTGTCAATAGTGTTGGTGGTTGTCCAGGGGGTTGGGGGCTCTCTAGGGTGTCCATGGAGGTGGGGGGGCACCCAAGGTTGTGTGTTTGTTTGTGTGTGTGTGGGGGGGGTCCAAGGGGTGGGTGGGCTGTCTAAGGGGGTGGTTGGGGGGGGCTTCCAAGGGGGTGGGGGCCTGACTAGAGAGTTTGGGGGTTGTACGATGGGTGGGGGATGTCCAGTGGGTTTGGGGGGTTGTCCGATGGGGTGGGGGGATTTCCAGAGGGTTGGGGTGCAGGGGGGTGTCCAAGGGGGTAGGGGTTGGGGTGGTGTCCAGGAGGGGTGGGGTGTGCTATCTAGAGGGGTGGGGGACTGTCCAGGGGGTGGAGGGTTGTATAGAGGGTTGGAGGGTGTCCAGGGGGTGTCCAAGGGGATATGGGGTGGGGGTGGTGTCCAGGAGGGGTGGGGGTTTTGTCTAGAAGGGTGGGGGATGTACAGGGGGTAGGGGGTGAGGGTGGTGTCCAGGAGGGGTGGGGGTGCTGTCTAGAGGGGTGGGGGCTGTCTAGGGGGTGGGGGTGTCCAGAGGGTTGGGGTGTCTAGGAGGGTGTCTAAGGCGGTGGGGGTGGGGGGGTGTTCAAGGGGGTGGGGCCTGTCCAGAGTGTTTGGAGGGTAGTCCGGGGGATGGGGGGATGTCTAGAGGGTTAGTGGTGTCTAGGGGGGTGTCTAGGGGGGTGGGGGGGGGGGGGGGGGATTTCCAATGGGGTTGGGGCCTATCCAGAGGGTTTTGGGGGTTGTTCGGGGGGGGGTGTCCAGAGGGTTGGGGGTGTCCAAGGGGTAGGGGTGGGGGTGGTGTCTAGGAGGGGTGGGGGTGCTGTCTAGAGGGGTGGGGGATATCCAGGGGTGGGGGTTGTCCAGAGGGTTGGGGTGTCTAGGGGGTTTCCAAGGGGGTACGGTGGGGGTGGTGTTCAGGAGGGGTGGGGGTGTTGTCTAGGGGGGTGGGGGTTGTCCAGAGGGTTGGGGGTGTTCGGGGGGGTGGGGGACCATGGGGTAAGGGTGGGTGTGGTGTCCAGGAGGGTTGGGGGTGTTGTCTAGAGGGGTGGGGTGCTGTCCAAGGGGGTGTCCAAGTGGTAGGGGTGGGGGTGGTGTCCGGGAGGGGTGGGGTGCTGTTTAGAGGGGTGGGGGATGTCCAGGGGTGGGGGATTCCAAGAGGGGTGGGGGCTATCGAGGGGGTGGGGGCCTATCCATAGGGATTGGGGGTTTTATGGGGGGTTTCCTGAGGGTTGGGGGTGTCGAGGGGGGTGTCCAAGGGGGTGGGTGGGTGTGGGGGGCTGCCCAAGGGGTTGGGGGCATGTCTAGAGGGGTTTGGGGTGTTTTCGGGGGGGGGGGGGTGTTGTCCAGAGGGTTGGGGGTGTCGAGGGAGTGTCCAAGGGGGTGGCGGTGGGGGTGGTGTCCCGGAGGGGTGGGGGAGCTGTCTAGAGGGGTGGGGGCTGTCCAAGGGGGTGGTGGTGCCCAAGTGGGTGGGGGCTGTACAAAGGGGTGGTGGTGTCTAGGGGGTGTCCAAGGGGTGGTGGATAAGTGTCAGTTGTGATTGACTAATGCATTTTGGTTTATGAGATTATGAAATGATGATTGTGCCATGATGATTGGCTTTACATTGTGATTTTCTCTATATGAATTTTTATTTTAAATTTGATTTAATTCTCAGGTTTACTTCATTTACCCTAATTCTCTATCAACTCTTGTAGGCCCTATGGTTTTCTTTAATTCAATGGAATTTGAAAATGTTATATCAAACTATATTTTTTTTAAATAATATTCAAGCATATTTTTTAAAATATGCATATATTTGTTTTATATTTCAAAATTTTTTTACATTCAAATTATGATTTTTTTCAAATAAACATATATTTGTCTTATCATAAATATATATATTTGATATTTATTATAGGTAAAATTGAGTCGAAGTTGGATTACATCACATCGAATGAGCAATGAATATGAGTAAGGTGTTGATGCCTTTTTGGAATTTTCTAAAGAAAATGTTCCAAGTAGTGACATTTTTTTGTCCATGCCTGAAATGTTTGAATATGAAAAAGTTTAAAAGTAGAGAGATTAAAGATCATCTGATTTTTCATGGTTTTAATCCGAGTTATATCCCTTGAATTTGCCATGGTGAAATTGGAAGGAATGATAGTGATGATGATAATTCGCAAGATGGTAACTCTGTTGGAATTAAAGAAAATAATCACGATATTGTAGCAGAAAAAATTGAGATAGAACCGACAGTTACGTGTCTATATGGTGATGATGAAAAACCATTATATCTTGGTTGTATAGATTTTACGTTTTTGTATGCGGTGTTAAGATTGATTAACATGAAGGCGAAACATGGATGGACAGACAGAAGTTTTATAGAGCTACTACAATTGATGAAAGACATTCTTCCAAAAGATAACGATCTTCCAGATTCACATTATAAGGCCAAGAAAATATTATGCCCGAAGGGATTGGGATACATGTAAATACATCCATGTCTTAATTACTAAATTATATATAGGAAGGAATATGAATTTCTGTCAGAGTGTCTTAAATGTGGGACATCACGGTATAAGGTGAAAGCAAAATAACAGGCTGATGTAGAGATTACAAAGATCCCTTCAAAGGTATTTTGATATCTTCCTATAATTAATTGTTTCAAATGTTTATTTACTAATTCACATGATGCAAAAAGGTTAATATGTCATGCTGATGAGCGGGTATGTGATGGAAAAATATGTCATCTAGATGATTGTCTACAATGGATGAAAATTGATGCACAATATTCTTAATTAGGAAATGAAATTAAAAATGTCAGACTAGGGTTGTGCACAGATGGAATGAATCCATAATGAACCCTCAGTAGCACACATAGTTCATGGCCTGTTTTATTGGTAATTTACAACCTCTCTCATATAGTTTGTATGAAGCAAAAATATGTCATGTTGAGTATAATGATCTCTGGTCCAAAGTAACCTGACATTGATATTGATGTTTACTTGTCACCATTGATTGACGATTTGAAACTGTAATGGGCCGATGGTATTAGGGTGTATGATTCTTACAAAATGGAATATTTTCAACTGCATTTAATGCTTCTGTTGACTATAAATGACTTCCCAGCATATGGAAATTTGTCTGGATACAGTGTTAAAGGGCATAATGCATGTCCAATTTTTGAACAACAAACGTCATATTGTCAATTGCATCATGGGAGGAAAACAGTATACATGGGTCTTCGAATGTTTTTTCCTATTGATCACCATTATAAAAGACTTAAAAATGCATTCAATGGGTCAAAAGAATTTGATACTGCTCCAAATCCTTTATCCCTTAATCTTTATTTTGAGAGGGTGAAAAACCATGTTGTGACATTAGGAAAGACACAGAAATCTGGTAATGATAGACATATTTGGAAGAAAAGGTCAATATTTTTTGAGCTACCATATTGAAGGTATCATGATGTTAAAGATAATATTGATTTCAATCATGTGGAGAGAATATATGTGATTTTTGGATTGGTACATTGTTATGTATTATAGGAAAGACAAAATATGGGTTTATTGCAATATTAGACTTACTATCAATGGGAATACTTTTGGAGTTAGATCCCACTCTTAAAGGAAGACAAACATTTCTTCCCACGGCTTTTCATACATTATCTAAGAGGGAGATAATTAGATTTTTTCAGTGTTTTCATGATATCGAAATACCTCAAGTTTATTGTTCAAATGTAAAAACTTTTTTCTCATTGAAGGACTTGAAGTTGATAGGTATGTAATCACATGATTGTCACATCATGATGCAATAAATTCTACCAGTTTAATTGTGTGGAATATTTCCCATATGTGTCAAAAAGACTATAATGAAGTTGTGTTATTTTTTCAATTCAATTTGTAACAGGTCGATTGATGTGAAAGCTTTGAACATTTTGGAAAAGGATGAAATTTTTATACTTTTTCAATTGGAAATGTATTTTCCTCCAACGTTTTTTGATATAATGGTGCATTTAATGATTCATCTGGTTTAAGAAATAAAGATTTTTGGACCTTTATATCTTCGTTGGATGTATCCTTTTGATTGAAATATGAAAATATTAAAGGGGTATGTTAAAAATCCATATCGACCTGAAGCCCCCATTATTGAAAAGTATATTTTTGAGGAGGTAGCAGAGTTTTGTACGAGCTACTTGGCTGCGGAATAATACATAGGTTTTCCTCCATCTCGACATGAACGAGTTAATAATGAGGGAAAGGGGATTCGAGGCTTTAAAGTCAAATCATTCTCAGCTGAATAGATGAAGAAGTTAGAATCATACATCTTGAATAACATAGCTGATTCTCAACCGCATATCACATTGCATATTAATGAGTTGAAACATTGTCATCCAAAGAATAATGAAATTTGGATTTTGAATGTGAACAACAAAACGTTTTTGTCATTGTTTAAAAAGACCTTGCTTGGTAGATCAGATGTATCAGAGAAATTAAAATGGATAGTGGGTGGTCCATGTTTAAATGTGATAACATGGTCCGGTTATGACATTAATGGCTATACATTTCATACAAAATATCAGGACAATATAAGTGTAGTTAAGAATAGTGGTGTATTGGTGTTTGCAGAAGCAATGCATTTTTCGAGTGCAAAGTACAAAAACCCAATTTCTGCATCAAGTGCATGTTATGGAGTGATTGAAGACTATATGGGAGGTTGATTACTTTATAATTAAAGTTCCTGTTATTAACTGTTAATGGTTTATCAGTAACAACAGTGTCAGACACGATGAATTTGGAATGACACTTGTTAATCAGAATAGATTGGAAGACACAGCTGATTCTTTTATAATGGAAACACATGCAAAACAAATTTTCATTGTAGTAGATCAATCAGATATGCAGTGGGCTACTGTTTTACAAGGGAAAAAAATATGTTGGTGAGGATGAACTTGATGAAGATGTTGATTTAAGTGAGATCCCTACTTCCTTGGAATGAATAACAGAACATAATGATGAGCATGTTGAAGACATGGTTTGTGCCCTAAGGAACAATCACGATGAAGGAATTTTGGAAAACAATCCATTTTTCCATTCTAAAATTACAAGTAACATATATTTATTTGTTGTTTACATTTATTTTTTTCATAAAATGTTAGATATTGTATGTTTTTTATTTATTAAAACATGTATTAAAACAAAATAAGTATATGTTTTTGTTTGTTTTATGTTTTTTTAGTTTAATTTATCCTGCTTACCATTACATTAATTATATATCTATTATTTTTGTTCAGTGAAAATTACTTTACAATGTTTACTAGGATTACCATGTTTACCATTTTTACCAAGTTTATCATGTTTACT